>CM068368.1:64969004-65104004 GCA_034769895.1 Magicicada septendecula | reverse complement strand
ACAAACAATGGTAGAAAGGACACATAGAAAGAACTTCAGATTCTAGACTGGTCAAGCAAGTCTGGAAGTACAGATCTATAGGACACAGGTGTGTGGCTACACCCAGGAATCCTGGGTGGTTGGTGGATCCTTGAAGGCGGAACAGGCAGCACCTTGCCTAGGCCGTGTTGTGAAGATGATGATGATGGTGAAGTGAAAACTTCATATATGGCACTATGGTGCCCAGTTCACTCCCGTATACTTTGGTCTCCTAGAGCAGTAAACTGATTCCACACATCACGAAGGAATTAAAACCGAAAAAGCAGGTCATTCAAACTTCTCTTCATTGCATAGCTACCCAAAATTTCCCCGCTGCCACAATATTTATGCTTTAAGTAGAACGTTATATTTTAAAGATGTGAGCACATTCTAACTGTTTAAATATCATTACAAAAATAACGTAAATATTAAAGATAATTTTATTTATGATAAAAGAAAACATACTCACATGCTGAGAGATCGAGCCGAATACTTTCTAAATCATTTTCTTGAACATAGTTCATTATTACCCTAATATATTTACGCAACTTTCCAAAAACAATTTAAAATCAGTGTCACCTATTATTTATTATAATATTTATAGTTTAGTCAAAGAAAATGTTTTCGAAAATGTTTGAAATGTTGTGAGAGTATAATTTTGTGTTCCCTCGACTCATGATTTATTTTGTATTTTGTATATAATAATGCAGTTTGTGTAGTTGATTTCAGTGACGTATCTAGAATTTGTCTTTCGGGGGGGGGGGGGTCCGGGGAGACAAAAGGAATTACAATATTTGTAAATTAATGAAATGTAGACGATTCCAAACTCCAAGGAAGTTTTATCCTAGAAGCAAGTCTTACCCCCCCCCCCCCAAGAAGCAACTCATAATTATGCTACTGTTCTCGTATGTAAATGCTGAACTCGGGTATACTCGTGACAGAGGTAATATCGTGGTACTTTTTTTGAAGGTTGTCACGGGTTAACCAATGCTCCACGAGTATAACAGAGTGTTATCACGAGGTTACCTGGAATATCACGAGATTACCAAGCAAGAACATTGTTTCGAAATTTAATTAAAGTAAATATAATATGTAGTTTTATCCAAACAATTTTTTAGTGCGATAAAGTCCTTGGAAATCATTATTTCCAAAGATTAAAACAGGAAAAAAGAATTAAAAAATTTTGGTTGGCACAGTTGGTATTTTATATACTTTACCACTAGTTTACCGTACCTATTTATATTCACAACTCACGATTCACATCCACTTATATAAGCGTAGTTTTAGAGTCTTGGTTTAGCGCTTCGCCCGTAGTACTCGTAAGTTTATTCTTATCAGCACACACCTATTCGCTTACTCAATCTCGCCTCAATCTTCTTTATTACTCGCACTTTTAGTCACTTATTCTCAGATGTACAAATTCCACCACCTCCTCGAACTCCATTTTCTCCGGATGCGTATCCGACTTTAAAATCAGCTGATCCTTTTATAGACAATTCACATGTCTTCAGGTTTTTAAACATATATTGTGTTAATTTTTGTCTTTTTAAGGTTACTTCACAGGGGTTTCTAGTGTGCCACTAGGTTTTCAATATAGTCCTGCTTACTTAATTAAACATTTTTTGTGTTACTTTCAACTATACCTACTTCAGATAAGTAATTATGAACACAATAATTATGAATTAGAAATTTTGCACGATTTGAGGCTGTTGGGGTTATTCTTTGGTGTGTGCGAAGTCATAATTATTTATTGGGGAGGTTTCAAAAAAAAAAAATGGAGGTGACAAACGTTACTGTCATCCATTCCTACCCGACGTGTTTATAGTTACGCGGATTTATTTATTATTGATTATTGTATGCAATATTTAAAATACCGTAAAGGACAATGAAGTTACGCAATATTAAGTGTTTTTTCCTGATAGGGAAAATTTTGTCTGCCTGCGATCATTACTGCCTGCACACAGAATCGCGTTACAGAAATCGCTTACGAGTTTCTCTAGAAATGTCATCAATTTTCAACAGAGGAGGAAAGAGACAAAAATATAGACCGACCACATAATATATTTTGTGAGTTGGTACGTTAGTACTTGCAATAAAAAAATAATGATGATGATCACATTAAAAGATAACAATCGTTTTATACTAGATAGTTTTTATGTAGATAAATATTTATTGTGCGAGATGCGAAAAAGTTTCAAAGGTACTGCCAGGAGGAATGCCATTGAAGTTTGGGAATCGACCCGTTAGTGATGCGGGCAGTTCTCATCAGCGTTAGTCAATAAGTGATTTTATAGTAACAAAAGCAATGAAGTGTGGAAGGCATAAACTGGGAAACGAGTAGCCATGTGTTTACGACCGGGACAGTGATTATGTAATTCTGGACTTTGACGCGCGCGCGCGCGCACACACACACACACACACACACACACACACACACACACACATTGAGTGCGTGCGCGGCCTTCGATGAAGACCCTAAAGTATAGTCATAAAGTAGATAGTAAAGAATTTTATAACTCTGAGCTACAAAAGGACAACGTGTGCGTCTGTAATGCTAAATCGCACACCGAGTACCATGTTACCGTCCCACACAACTTTCTACCCTTTATTTGTTTACACTCAGACTGAAGAGAATTTAGTTTAAAAGTCTGAAATACTGTGTAAGTAATAAGCCGTCATTATGACGTTAGCAAGGGAAATATTAGTTATAGTTATACTGTATTGCGAATTTCATGCAATTATTGTTTAAGAACATTTATCAAAGCTAACTTTCGTGTTTTATTTCATCCTGTTTTTTTAAAATAAATTTTCTCTTTAAAATAATGTATTAACGGATGGAAATTACATTGATTGAATTTTTAAAAATAAGTATTGCTACGACAATCATGTAACAATGTCGGCAGGTGCAATTACGTAAACGTTCTACACGTTTCTCGGCTAACCGAAAAGGTTCAGTGACTCTGTCAAGGCCGTGCACTCAAGTAGATTCAAGACTGTTCGCGAGCACTCTTACTACTCAAAATTATGCTGGTACGCTGCCAAAAGGATGGAAAATTATTCTGGAAGATCTGCGAGACCTGCATAAGCAACAGAGGCCGGCTAAGAGTTGAGTACACCTGGCGATATTGTAGAGCGCGGACCAAGCGGTTGTGGAAAGTGATTATTGTGTTATAATTAGTGCGTGACTCTTAATAGTTGCCAATTATCATTGCGTGTGGAGTAATTTACTTTGAATTATTGTACGAGAGTACCTTTCTTGATTACAAACTCTTATTTATGAGCAATTAAGGCTGGTAATTAGTGACTTCATTGGTGTCTGTATTTTGTTTTCACTGTACAATGCGATAATACGTGAGAGCGTCGTAACAATATGAGAACAGTTTACGGCGATGAGACAGCAGGATTATTTTGATAGTGTTACCAGTACGTGGCATTTGATTTCCGCTAATAACACAATATTGTATAAAATAAAACGTATGTTAATTATAAGAATAGATTATTTCTGCAAGTATAATATTTAATGCTTGATGCCTTTACTTGGTGAAAATCCATTGTAAATTATAGTAAAAAATAAAACCATAAAATAGTTTTAGTGATTTCCACTCGTCAATTTATTAAAATTATAAATCCATGACAGCTGTTTCGGCAGCACAGTGCCTTCATCAGATGGCTTATCAGTGCCTTCGTCAGCTTACACCATCTGATGAAGGCACTGTGCTGCCGAAACAGCTGTCATGGATTTATAATTTTAATAAATTGACGAGTGGAAATCACTAAAACTATTTTATGGTTTTATTTTTTACTATAAAGTATAATATTTGAAGTATTACTATCAAAAAATTGGAATAAGTTTTATTATTGTAAAACTTCAAATATTATACGTGGGCCGGGGGTATTTACGGAGGAGGTCGAATGGACCGGACCCCCCCAGAGGGTCGACAAAACTTGGAATACTTTTAAATTTGAAAAAATGAAACTTTTAATTTGTAGGCTCTTTTATTATTTTTTCAGCTCTGTATTTCAGCTAGTAACTCTTTTTTAAATATACAAACAGGTTTATTACACACCATTTGCGTATACGTTTCAAATATGAAATACAGAAAAATCAATAATTCAGTCAATATATTTTAAACGTTTCAGTAATGGGTAGTTTTATTGTGTTATTACCGTTTACTTTAATGGGACTGCTATCGGGATATGAAACACGTTTTAAAACTACTTTAAATATAATAATTTTGATTAATCTCGTTTTTTTTTGTATGAAGCCGACTCGAACCAAATTCTAATACGTTGAGAAGTAATCTATTGAAATAGAAAAACTGCAAGAAACTAAAATAGCAAGAGTTACTGGAAAAGAAATGATGAAAATTATACATAGTATTTTGGTGTAAAGAAATCTTGTCGCTGTTGAAATTACCGTTTCACAATTATAGAGCAAAGACAAATAAGCCTTGGTCTTGTGGGAGTGATGAATCATATAGGAAATTATTTAATTATGATTAATGAGTAAATTGCGCGGGGGTTACTGCTGTCCGTTGTCTGTGTTCCAGAAATCGGTCTCGGTCAGTTTCGCCGGAACGACATTTTTACCTGTTCTTACCCGGTTAGTTGCGCCCCGCTCTTTTACTTGGTCTAATTCGTAGGAACTAGTATAAACGTTCCTGTTCCAAACTTTGGAGAGGTTTGCAATTTTTTGTCTGAGCTTTCATTGAAACTTTTGTTGAGGGTAACCACTTTCTTCCAATATATTTTAGGTTAGGTTAGATTAGGTTAAGTTAGGTTGGTTCTCCGATGTATATATTTTTTTGGTAAGGTTGGTTTCCCTTAGTTGAAGTTGGTTAGGTTGGTGACCTGGTTCGTTGGTTGTAACTCAGAATCATTAGTAAAGAGTAAACTGACCGTTTAGACATCCATCTTATAAACCACTTATGCTTATGGAACGAATGCAAATAAAGGTATTGCAAATATTGGACTGCAAACGTTTCCAATATAGACATCCTCAAACGATTTCCTAGCGAATATTTGAGAGCTGTTGTTAATATCTCTCTCTGTATCAGTAACAAGTTCATTCACCTCCTCAACATTAATAACAGAACAATAAAGTGAGAGATTACGTACATCAATAAAAAGTATTATGAACGGTTTACAAACATTTAAAGCTTAGTAAAAATTTAACATAATAAAAAGGCACAATATATTAGACTTGTTAAATAGATTAATTAATTTATTAGTCTTACATCATTACAATTCAAGAGCTGTTATGTTACTGTTATTCATTTTAGTCTTTGTTATAAACAATTTTTATACGATGGTAGGTGAAAATATCTATAGACACTAGGAACCCCGTAGTTCCTAGTAGTGTGGGACACTAACCCACTAAAAACACCTCCCTTATTTCTACAACTGAGCAAGCTCATCCAGCAGCTTCTCCTTCATGTTTCCTTCACGGGTGATGCGGTGTAGCCCAGTGATTAATCCTAAGATTATTCTGTCTTTCTCTCATGTAGAGTTTTATGGATCTATTCATATTAATTCATTTCCATCCCGATACCAGATTATGTGTCTTCTGTCTTCTGAGCCACCTTGGGATGTGTAGAGCTTCTTCCACCACGTGTCACATTATTGGGTTATCGTGGATCTGAATCCTCTGATCATGTTTGTCTGCATACTTTGTTTTTATTTTGCTGAGATATTCTACATTGAGGTCTCTATGTAGGTTGTCATTCCTCATATACGAAGGAGCATTCACTATGCTTCTGAGTACTTTATTCTGAAAGGTTTGTGTCTTTTCTAAGTTTGTCTTCTTTGTACAGCCCCACAGCTAAATTCCGTAAGTCCACACAGGCTTCAGAACTTGTCTGTACAACAGCAGTTTGTTTTCAACTGCTAGTTGCGAGTTTCCCCTAGTTTAGGTTGGTTCCTCCTTCTACAAGTAAGACGGAGGCTTATGAAGTTAGTTTACAATGGGAAGTAGTTGTAATGTACGTGTTACAATGAGCGGCAGAGATGTTGTGAATGAAATTTCCTGGCGATTATTGAGTTATGTAGCTATTAACGGTGTGACGAAGTGCATTAATATTAGTATAGGTGATTATAACCTTGTTATACTATGGATCGATGTGTGATATCCTCATAGCTGCAAGCGGAGTGAACAGAAAGGCCAAGCGTTGCGATCTAATGATTTGATGTTTGTGACACACGAGCAGTATTTACGGAGGGGAGGACAAAAGGGACCGGACCGTCCCCCCCAGAGGGTCAAAAAAGTTCACGAATTTTGTTAATCTCTTAATTTTTAGGCTGTTTTATTTTTTACTACTGTGTACGCTAATATAGTTGTAACTCTTTTTTAAATATAAACACAGCATTTGCGTAAACGTTCGAAATATGAAATATAGGAAAATCAGTTCAGTCAGTATCTTTTAACAATGTTTCAATACCGCGTATTTTTACCGTTATTACAGTTTATTCAATAAAAGTGTTATTACCGTTTACTTTAACGGGACTGATTTCAGGATGTTATTATGCGTTTTTCACCCACTATGAAGGTGTCTGACTAGTGTTAACTTGTTTTTTATTTTGTATGAGGCCGACCCAACCCCGGACCCCCAGGCCAAATTTTAGATACGCCACTGGACATGAGTCTGTTTTTAGGCTTGTAGGGCGAGCGAAGGGTCTGTCAGATATGGGGTCAGTATGTAGAGTGTAAATGCACAGAAAATGTTGATTGGTCGCAACAGTATATAACCAACTGTAAGCATAACCATTCCATTGTTTCATCTCTTCACACGTCTATCATAAACGTGTTCGTGCAGTTTCTGGCTATAGCTAAAAGAACAGTGTTTTCGATCGCAATTGACCGGATTTTCTATTATTGGGTAGCAACTGATCGCCAACCCTAGCAATCCCCTTTACTCGAAACAAAGGGAATTATTGTCTAAAGCCAACCTTTCCGTCAGTGTTCTCAGATTTTGTGTGTACCACTGCATGAATTTTGGTTTCTTCTTCTTCTTCTTCTTCTTCTTCTTCTTCTTCTTCTTCTTCTTCTTCTTCTTCTTCTTCTTCTTCTTCTTCTTCTTCTTCTTCTTCTTCTTCTTCTTCTTCTTCTTCTTCTTCTTCTTCTTCTTCTTTACTCCATGGCTTGGGCTATAGCCCATTCCGACTTCACAGAGTCTTTGGCCATTTTGTCCAGAGTTTTCCACGATCTCTCGTCCCTACTGGCGTGTTTAGGAATACGCGTGTCTACCATACGGTCCACATGGCATTTCACTCCTTTATTCTCTCCAAAACCAACAGTAACTTTAGGTCTTTCCTTTTGTCGTCGTTCTGTAGACGATCTCTCAAACTACGAGGGTCAGTTGAAAAGTTCGCGGGGCGAAGTCTATAGCTCAGTGGTAGAACTAAACACTTTCGTGTGCTGCAAGACGTATAGTTCGCGTGAACACCCGTTCATTTGCAGATATATCTGTCAATTTATTCACTTTTTACCAGCTGTTTGAAATTTTCCTGTAACCGTCAATTTAAAAAAAAATGCATAAAATAAAACATCGTATTGTGATAAATTGTTTGTTAAAAACGTTCTAGCGCAAATGGAAAATCAAAACGAAATTGTAAATGTGTTAGGAGATGCTGCGCCTCAGAAACAACGGTAAATGGGGCACACTCGAGTTTAAACGTGGTCGCACAAGCATTGAAGACTATCTGAGCAGTGGACGTCCAAAAAGTGCAACAAAAACATTATTGAAAAAATTTCATAGGGTGTTGTCGCTCTGCGAACTTTTCAACTAACCCTCTTACATCCTTAAGTAATCTTAAAAATTTCATTTCCGGGACCTGTATTTTTGAAATTTTTTTTTGTATGAGAGTCTACGTTTTACATCCATTATAATTTTGTATCACTCTTAAAATCCTTGAACTTGGAATAACGAGTTTAAGTTAACTGTGTTTCCTTTAGAAAGGAACCAACTCGTGGTGTGATTGCTGTACAGTCGCTCTTACAGTTTCAATATTTGACGCAATTAGGGTTGCCAGAACGAAAATCAGAAAAGCCGAACACAGCTATAAATTTAGCTGGACAATTTACCCGAAAAGCTGATCAGCAGTTTTTTACATTGAAAAGCAGGATTTATTAAACTCGTTCGATATTAGGTGCTTGTATGTGTGTGTGTGTGTGTGTGTGTGTGTGTGTGTATATATATATATATATATATATATAGGCCTATACATATTAAAAAATAAAACGAAATCAGCTTGTTCCATGCATAAGATAAGTTTATTATCATTACACCTACAAACATAATAAGACATATCAATTAAAAACTCTGTAATCATCATCATAAAGAAATCAAAGTAACTCTATTCTTTTATTATTAATGAAATGTAATTTTTTTTAACTAAACACTTATACATTTTAACGAAACACTTAAATCTGAAAATTTAAACTGAATATTTGGCGGCTTTGATGATGATACAGAGATTAACAGTGATATCATAAAAAGGCCTTAACATACTAAAAGGAAAGGAAATAAAAATCTAATACGTACATTTTTTTCAGATCTGGTACCTTTTTCAGGCATAAAAAATGTGTTATACTTTTATCATAATACTACGTGCAAATTTGTCACACAGAAAGCCTAACAAAATCCGGAGAAGCCGGACATGCTTATTTTTAGCAGGACTAAACTGTAAAAAGTCAAACTTTGCAACATCTGGCAATCCTATATGCAATTCGTTGCAACAGGAATAACAGAAATTTTAGAAATTTGGAGTATCCCAGACTTATGGAAGTGAGTGTACTGCAAATTGGGAAAACCAGCATAAGAAGGTTAATTGTCTTGAAGTAATTGCATTAATACAATGAGTGATTTCATTTGTAATGGTGATGCTAGTATATTTATTTAATGATGTTATATTCTCAGTCAAATTTGAAAACAGTATACGAGGTTTGATCAAAACGTTCGTGTGATTTTGCAATTTTCACCACTACAAGTGTCCGATTAAAAAACTGTTTTTATGTGATTTTGGTACTCATGTTAGTGACAATCGTCTACTATTTGATGCATAGTTTAGATTTCACAGCTAAATGAGTAAGTCGTCCTTTGGTGTATTAGGCGATTTTTTTGTCATTCTACAATGGAAGATTGAAGAACATGGATTAAATTTTATATAAACTGTGAGATAAACTGCTCTGTCCTGGTAAACGTGTTCAGAAGGCTTCTGGTAAGACTGCTGTGCACGAACAAGCGGTTTAAAAGCTTTAAAGACTGCCGTAAACGAGTTGGCAGATGAAGCTTATGTTTTTCGTTCCACGAAATTTCATCGCTAGTCACAATAGTAAATAAAGAGTACTATTCGGACACATTTTACGCCATTTTTATGAAGATATTCGTAGAAAACGGCCAGATTTACGGAAGATTTATGAAAATTGAAGCCCGATAATGTTCCTGGCCGCACGTCATCACTTGTTAAGAATTTTGCCAGGCTACGCAAAAGAAAACGTCATAATAATGACACGTCAACTGGCGTATTCACCAGATGTGTCTCAACGCGGTCTTTCCTCCTCCTAACAACAATAATTTCAACGAAAGGACAACGTTTCGTTACCGTTGGAGAGGTAAAACGAAAATCGCTAAGAGAGCTCAAGGCTGTACCAAAAAGTGCATGCTTGAAATATTTTGAAGACTGCAAAACGACTGGCTTAATCGTGTTACAATCGACTGAGACTACCTTGAAGGGTGCAGTATAAATTTCGATGAATAAAGGCATCATTTTTTTTAATAAACAAGAACTGCATGAAATTTTTGATCAAACCTCTTAAAGGGACCCGGAATCCCTATCTTACTCCATGTTAACGTAAGGAACATTTTCTCAGGAATGAAGAATCCAATCTGACTTTTTACACCAATATCTACATACTTTTATACATAATTTGAATTAACAATCATTTAGAAATGTGACATTGTTGTTTTTTATTAATTTTTTAGTGTTTACATGTATTAAAAAACAAAAATTGGTAATATTTTTTTATTTTAATATTATTTAAAAACATATTTTTTCCAATTTTATTAATTCAGCTTATGCATGGCATAAAGCTGTACAAACTAAAAAAAACATTATCAAAATCGGTCAAATAGTTTTTGAGAACATGCTCCTTAAGTGCAGAAAAATACAATTTTTCAGGAACACTAAAACTAAACCTATATGGAAGTCACCGCTTCTTACACCTAGGCCACTCATTTTGCAGTTTTTACATAAAGAATATTGTAACAAAACTTGTGAAAGTAAATCAATGTTTATAATTTCATTAGAATTGTCATTAGTTGTAACATACATGTCAAACTGTGATGCAGAACTAGAAGGTCTGGAATATTGTCTGACACTCTCAGTTACTTCTAGGTTAGAAATATTTTCAATATTTTGTTCGTCATTTTTTTTCTTTTTCACATAGTGTACTCGTTTCTTAAAGACATTATTAAATCTAAGCATTTTTATTTAACTACACGAAACAAGACACCTGAAAACACAAACTACACACAGAAATACACTATCAAACTATTGATTATAATAGTAGACTGTGATGCTACTAACCAGTTATGTATTTTGTTTAATTATTGTATGATTTGTATTGTGTAGGCAACTAAAATTTAGTACCTAGGTTTAATTTTATATTTAATAAAATAATTATGTTTGAATATAAGATAACACAGGGTTAAAAATAAAAGAGTTAAATATAAGATGATAATAAAAAATAAAATAATACTGTATGAGGAAAATGGCAGAAGAAAATAGTACATGTAAGGATACTATAAGAAATTAATAAATAATATATAAATTCAATTAAAGTTAATAATAATATTAAAGACTTATATCTAAAGTTATAAGAAAGTAAACGAAAAACCTTTATATAAATCAAATTGGAAAATAAACCAAAGTTAAAAAGAATTATTTTTCTATAAATAAGAAATAAATTTATAATAATTAAAAACAGCCTATATACTCAAAAGTAAATAGAAGCACCAATAAAAAATGATATAGAAATTATGGGTTACTAAGAGTAACAGTATAACAACATATGAAATTAATTGTTAAAACGATTGGAAACCGTTGGGTTGAGAAAAAGTGATGACACAAAAATTGTATTAAAAACATTTTAAAACTTTCGGAAACGGTACAAAATTGGAACAAAATTAACTCACAGTATCCACCTTATGTTCAAACTCCTTCAGATATCAAATATAACTTGCTTTACCCAATAACAAAGTGAAAGAAACCATTCCAAGATCTGGCCTAGCCGAACCGCACTTCGAGTTTTTAGCGAGATTGTATCTTAGAGACATTCAATGAAATTACAAAACAACTAGAACTACCACACTAGAAACGGCTCCATGCAAGTAAGAACTTCGAGGAAAGAGGTAATATAAACGTTTCTTTTAATAATTAACCAAGAAAACCTCATATCAAATCGTTGTGCAGTTCAGAAATTTCTTAAATGATTTCATGTGTCTAATAAAGAAATAATCTGCACTCTTGCGGACAAATCCGGAACTACGTACTACGAAATAAACAAAAAAATTCGAAATTGATTATTTTTATCTTGTAAAGCGTAGTATATAATTATCCATTTCTGACCATCTCATAACACAAAGAACTTACCCTTAACCCTGGGGAAATAAATAAAACGAATTATATGTTAATTAATATCTAATTAAGGAAAAAATTATAAAATCATTAAAAAATAGATTTTCCGATAATTCAATGTTTACCTAACTAAATCGATACAATGTATTGCTACGACAGCACAGAACAATCTACGCGTTTATCGAATGTGCCAGATAGATCTCGACGTAAGCGTGTGGTGTACGTGCTACTAGACGCATTTTGCGAGAGTTTTCTCGACTGAGCTTCGCTCGGGCGCTCGGACTGTGTCAAGGCCGTAGCAATTACGTAATTCACGAGAGATAAGACGCAGTTTGGAAGCTTCTGGTGTGTGAACGTGACTATAAATACATCGCGTAGTGGCCTTAGTTTTTCAGTTCAATGCGAGATTTTTGACTGTGCGGTTCGAGAGTATTAGTGCGATATATTTACAGAGCGGTTGAAGTTATTACGGTGTACGTTCAAGTAGTTATTAGTGAAGTGTTGCGTTTTATATTCGGACGGTATAATTGTAATACAATTGAGTTTTAATATTTGTGGACATTTTATTACGTGTGTACAATTTTCATTTGATTTGTTGTAGAGTCTGTGTTGTTAATTACGAACTATTTTTACTGTAACAATTAAAGGTGTGATTAGTGACTTAATTGGTGTCTTGTACTTATTTTGTTTCCACTGTACCTACGACGATCGAGTAGACCGTCGTAACATTATTATTGACTGAAAAGATCGATTATAATATTTGTATACTGGAAGAAGACAAAATCAATATTATACAAATAAATACTCTTAATAATTTATGTTAAATAATAAAATGTGTATTCTTTATTGTAGAGGGTAGTTGTTGTAGATTTTTAGTAAGCCAAGAAGAGGACTATCCACCGGGGAGTATTACTGAACAGTGGTGTTTGGTTAACCTAACATTTGCGGTTGATGTCAAAATCAGCTGATCTTATGAACAGCGAATACTTAAAAATAAGAAATTGTATACTCTGAGTGTAACCAAATTGTTCTTACTCTCTCTTCTAACTAAGATTAAACAATTTCCTTAATCTCTACCAAATCACACACGCTCGATTTCTGTTTCGTTTGGGTAAACTTCCAATCCGATTTATTTAAACATTAACAATTATAATTCATAAGTGACGATCGCGAAAAGGTGCTCTGACCGCTCCGAGACTGTCAAAAGACGGACGTCACACCTTATTTAAGATTACGTTACAAAATGGCGCTTACAACAGTGGGGCGTAATTAAATAAGACGAGCACAATAGGTCACATCCAAAGACTCCGCGGAAAGTACCTCTGAAGCGATTACGTTACACTATATGGCGTTTTGTCAACTCGTATAACAATTTTGTACTAATTAGTCAAATTCTCTCCAAAGCTTTTTACAACACTTGTACTAAATTATTATGTTGGTGTAACATAATAATAACATCTGCCTTTGGAGATTTAAAAGTACCCGCCTTTGGAGATATTTATAAAGTACCTATTAAATCAAACACGCTAAATTCTTTATTTTAAGTGTTACTGTGTTAAAAGAATTGTATAACACATTAAACGTTATGTTTTCCTGAACCATGGCTTTTATTTATTTTAGCAGTAAACTAAAAACCAAAAAACAGTTGTCACCTAACCTCACAAATGAAAACAACACGTATTTTCGCTTTGCATTAAGTAGGCCTAATAGGACAATTTACAATTAGTACACTTTCCACATCGTAATATATCGATACAATCGCATATTATATAAAAGATCAAAAATGTACTGCAGGAATGGATAAATGTACAGTTCCAATGCCACTAAATAGCATTTGTTTATTTATTTGTTACTATGGTAATTAATTCTGGTCTCCATGGTGTTAGTGACATCTTTATACGCGTCAACGAAAAGGCATAATTAAAAGGGCCTAAATCGTGCGAACGGGCAAAATATCACATTGCAAGTTAGAGAACATTTTTCGCCTAGTGTCAAAGGTTAACTAGGCAAAATTTAGTGGCAATCGGTGTAACGGTGGGATTTGTATTCAGTACCCATAAATCCTCAGACTTTGAGTTATATATATATAGATATAAAGTCTCTTTCTTCATTCACAAAAAATGACAGTAATCTAGACCTTTTCGTAATTCACTGATCAAATTAACCTGTGATAATTTACCCGTTTAAATTTATTTTTACCAGCCCGTTTTGATTTACTAATTTCTAGATCATTCATTTAGATTTTCTTTTTTTTAATAACACATGTTGCAGGTTCACATCAAAGTAACTCTTCATCATCAGTTTAAAAAATACTACATCAGAGTAACAGTGGCGTGTATAGAATTTGTCCTGGGGTGGGGGGGGGGGGTCCGGTGTCGAGTCGGCTTCATACATAAGAAAGTGTCATTCATCTTTAAAGTGTCTGGGACTCATTAAAATAAACGGAAATAACCACAATAAAAATGCGCGTCATTGAAACATTGGTTACAAGATACTTATTAACTGAATTGATTTTCCTATATTTCATATCTCAAACGTATATGCTAATGCTGTGCAATAAACTGTTTGTATATTTAAAACAGAGTTACTACTATATTAGCATACACAGCTGAAAAAATAATAAAACAGCCTAAAAATTAAGGGATTAACTTTTTCGACTCTCGGGGGGGGGGGTCTGTCTACTATATTAGCAGCAGTGCAGTAATATAGTAGTAGTAGTAGTAGCAGTAGCAGTTTTTTTTTTTTTTTTACGAAAATAGGTTAGTTTCATTGCTGACACGTCATTTTTAACAAATCCTTTTAGCGGCGTCTTGTCGTTACCAACTATACCAACTACAAAACGTCCGCAATCCGCTATATTGTATACCATGTCCTTTGTCTTTTTGTTTTACGAAAACATGTGCAGCTACAAGTAAAATACACGGCCGACATGATTTCATCAGTTTAATGAAAGCAGACCGGGAACAAGTGTTGAGGATTGTTTAAAAACCAAGTGGGAAAGTTTTCGCTTGCAGTTTTGTTTTGTATGTTTGATATATTCCAGAGTTACAAAATATTTTTAGGTAAGAAATTTTGGAAATCTGTTTACAGAGAAAGACGACCGAAAGGCTACATAAATAATATAACGTCCTTCTCGGAGATAACAAGGGAGAACAAATAGACGCTGCCTTTGACACAGTAATAATGTTTGTTCTACATCGCTACTTGGCTTTACGAATATTATAATATTGAACACACACACACACACACACACACACACACACACACACACACACACACACACACACACACACACACACACACACACACACACACACACACACACACACACACACACACACACACACACACACACACACACACACACACACACACACACACACACACACACACACACACACACACACACACACACACACACACACACACACACACACACACACACACACACACACACACACACACACACACACACACACACACATTCAAACACTTTTTGCTACAGTCTATTTCTTAATGTATATAATATATTTAATATTTATAATAACTTTACCTAAAGATGTTTTTCCTTATTAGGAACATGTTTCGGGACGCTTTGTGTTTCCATCCTCAGGTTTCCTAATTTTGAATCTTGTGAAGTACTTGTGTGTTGGTTGATTGTTGTTATGGTTTCCTCTTGACCTTTGGAACTTTAAATTGGTATTATTGTGTGTGATTGTGGTGTGTATATTAGTAATTTGTGTATTTTCGATGTTGATTACTTTGAAAATTGTGTCATGTTTTGTATTGATTTGTATTTGTTCCGGTATTAGTTTGTTTTGTGTTTGTACATTTGTAAATTTTCCCAGATGTTCAATATGATGCCTTTATATGGTATGTGTTTTATTAGTGTCATGTTGGTTATGTCTGGGAATTCATGTCCAATGTTTATTGCATGTGTGACCAAATTAGATTTATGTATTTCTGCTTTTTTGTATGAGTTTAGATGTTCAAAATAACGTTTTTTCAGTTGTTTTATTGTTTGTTCTATGTAACATTTATTGCAATCTTGCCATTGAGATGGATAAAGCAATATTGTGGATAAGCACAGATAAATTAATACTGCCGAGAGAACTATATGGAATAATGCTTTATTTAAAATTAATTGAACGATGGTTAAAAAAATTAAAAGTTCTTGCTCTCGATGTAATTAAAAAATAGGTCTGCTTACTAAATGCAAAACTAATTAAAATTAATTGCCTTTTTACTTGTTTGTATTCACACTTTTAAGTCTTAAATTTTTTTTTAAAGTTTATGATTTTTACAATTTTATTTTAAGAATTTTTAAATTGGATACTGTTGGTTAAAAATCTTGGAAAATTATGTTTATACGAGGTTCAAACAAAAAATTTGTAAAATTTTGCAATTTCCACCGCTACAACTGTCCGATTAAAAAATTGTTTTTATATGATGTTGATAAACCTGTTAGTGACAATCGTCTAAAATGTTAGCCCTATTTGATGTATAATTTAGATTTCACAGCTAATTGAGTAAGTCGTCCTTATGTGTATTAGGGGATTTTTTGTCATTCTACAATGCAAGATTGAAGAACATGAATTAAATTTTATGTAAACTGTGGGAAAAACTCCTCTGTCAAGGTAAACGTGAGGCGAGACTGTTGTGCGTGAACAAGCAGTTTGCAAGCTGCAAAGACTGCCATAAATGAGTTGAAGATCGTGGTTGTCAGACAAAAATTACGTTTTTGTGTTCCACTAAAGACTGGTTTTCGGACATTTTACGGCATTTGTATGAAGCTATTCGTAGAAAATGGCCAGATTTACGGAAGAATAATTTATGAAAATTGCAGCCCGATAATGCTCCTGCACGCAAGAAAACGTAATAATGATGACACTTCAACTGCCGTAATCACCGAATGTGTCCGAACGTGATCTTTTCTTCCCTCAGTAGTGATAATTTCTACGAAAGGACAACGTTTCGCAACCGTTGAAGGACGTAAAACGAAAATCGCTAAGCCAGCTCAAGACTACTAAAAAGTACATGCTTGAAATATTTTGAAGACTACAAAACGTCTAGTTTAATCGTGTTACATTCTCCTCCTCCTCCTCCTCCTCCTCCTCCTCCTCCTCCTCCTCCTCCTCCTCCTCCTCCTCCTCCTCCTCCAAGGATTAGGTTATATAAACCTGTCCCGGCACCCATCTCATCCTAGGACGACCCACGTCTCTTCTAGCTTTATAGTTCAGTGCCGCTTTCGTCAATCGATCCCCTGTCATCCTTTTCAGATGATCCCACCATTGTGTTCTGTAAATTGCAATAATTTCATTTATGTCCTTTACTTCGAGTTCTGCTCTGATATCTTCATTCCTTATTCTATCTTGCAATGTATAATTTAAAGTACCTATTTCGAAGAAACTGCATTTCAGGACTCTGAATCTGGCCGCATTCTTTTTTTTTTTTGACATGACGCACGCCTCACTCGTATAAATCAACGTGGGTATTGCAATTGTCTTATAAAATTTAATCCTTGTGCTGTGTCTTGTTTTATTTCCAAGATTGCTATTAATCGTACCAACATAGTTATAAACAACAGCACTTTAGAACAAGTGAGCCGTTTCAAATATCTCGGCTGTGCAGTAAGCTATGAATCTGAATATGATATAAGAGAGAAGATGAATGAAGGTATAATTTTAAAAATAAACAAGAACTTATATAGTAGGCGGTGATGGTCAAGACATAAAGCTAGGAACAAAAGTGATAAAAAAAAAGTATTTAAAACTTTAAGTATTTGGGTGTAACAATGACATCGGATGGTGACAGCAACCAAGAAATAAAAGTAAGAATAGGACAAGCTAAGACAGGAACAAAACAATTAAACAGTCTTCTTTGGAGTCCACGAATTACAAAACACAATAAAACCAGAATATATAAAAATATAGTCGAAAGTATAGGCCTGTATGGAGCAGAACTGTGGTAAATTAATAAAAGAAATAAGTCCATAATAAGAGCTATGGAGATGGATTACTGGCGGAGGTGCTGTAAACTAACAAGACTAGATAGAATGAGAAATGTAGAGAAAAGACAAGCGATGGGAATCAATCTTGCATTATAGAAACAATGGAAGCAAGAAAACTGAATTGGTTTGGACACCTAAAAAGAATGTCAGATGAGAGATGGCCAAGGAAAGTATGGGAATAGACTCCACCCGCTAGAAGAAAAAGGGAAGACCTAAACATTCATGGAAAATGGACGTCGAAGATGCAATTGCTCAAACCTCGTATAATATAGTCTTAACATTATATAACGTTATATGATGATAATATTTACGTAGGGAAACATTTGAAAGTGAAAAAGCAAAACCTCGAATGAATATTTGATATAAATAGGTTTCAAACACATTAGTAGAATCGGTAAAAGAGATATACAAAACTGTCGGACGCAGTGAAATATAATCTGTTTTACGAATGTATTCTGTGGGGTAAACGAATGTGCGTATTCTCTGATAAACGAGTGTACCGACGGGCGACCCATTCCTTAAAAGCTAAAGGTAGCTATTTTTCCCTTTGATAGAGAAGAAGGGAGACGTATACATGGCTGTAATAGGTTACAGAGAAGGATGTCGGTGACGGGTGAAATGATTAGATTACAGAGCTCGCTAAACATTAATGTCACTTCTATAAAGCCAATGAACAAAGTGAATTACTGTAAGAAGATCCTGAATCCGACGACGATCCACCGTGTCACAAGCAACCAACTACTGAAAACATCAACTACTAATAGTTCTTTATTAAATTATTCTTTTCTGTAAAACCGTATTTTTGAATCAAAATAATTACAGTAGAACCTCACTAATTCGTCACCTACGGGACCGAAGGGGTGACGAATTAGTTAAATAGACGAGTTAGTGAGAGAGTAAGAAACAAACCCATCAAAGACAATATAAAATGTTTTATTACAACACTAGCAATGTAAGTACTAATGTTATGCTAACATATAATAATAATAATAATAATAATAATAATAATAAAGATATAATAACTTTTTTTGGTGTTATTATAATATAATATGATATTTGGTGAAAAGGCTATTGGAAGGTTACTGAGACAAGGGGTGGTAACCCGGCTGTTTTTTTGTTTTGTTGTGTTCATTGAAGCGTAACAATGGTGGTTACCTGCTATGTTAAGTTGATGCTTCAGGGTGTAGGAAAGATATATAAACGGGGAAGGTTTTCAACCAGGTTGTTGTTTCCATCTGAAGATGAGCCGAGAGGCTTGAAAGCGCTCATGGAACTGTAAGTGAGTATTAGTGGTAGCAACACAAGTTTAGCATAAGTTAAAATTTTTTGTATCGGCCATCTGAGGACCATATGCCATTTTTAATTCTTTACTCTTTGTTCTTTTCTTTTTCTCAAATATTCTTTCATCTTTTCACTGTGTCTCTTCTTCCTGTCTTCAGTCCACTTTGAACCTGCGTTTTTCTCTCTCCTACCCTGGACTCCCTCCATTTTTAACACTTTTGCTCGAAAAACGTCTCTTTCAATTGCTTCTTTTGCGTGTATATTATTTTTTTCTAAATCATTTTGGACTTCTTTAATCGAACTTGATGTTGACTTCTTCCCCCATAGATATTTGAACGTTTGCTTTGTCAACATGTTGTCGTCCATTCTATATAAATGTCCAAAAAATAATAGCCTTCTTTTTCTCATTGTTTCTGTTACATTTTCTATACTCTGATATATTTCATTACTTCTTAATTTCCAACCTTCTAAAGTTTTTCGTCGGCCTAATATTTTCCTAATAAGATATTTATTGCTGGAACATATTTATTGATAGGAATTTTCAAACTCAAATAAGTTAAGCACTGTAATTGCAAAAAGTTGTAATGATTGTGAAAAATCTGTAATTTTCTTCTGTTTTTTTCTGTCGGCCGTACTTTTTAAGACTCAAATTATGTATATGGTGTAGTAAAACTATTTTAGACAGTTTTGTTTTATCTTGGCCTTCGTACTACTTGATTGCTATAGTCATTAATTAAATGGCCTCCTTATGAGAGATTGAAGGTTTTATTGGCTGGTCATCTTCTTCTTCATAAACTTCTGTAGGTTCTGTGGATACGTATGTAACAATTTCTTTATTACTAAACATTTCGTAACCGACATCCGGTATGTCTATTTCACATCAATTTTTGACGTCGTCTTCATTCAAACCGTTAAATGCTGGTAGGGTTTGGCATATATCTAACAATTCCGATATGTGGTCAAGACCTTCTGGTTCTGTAGACGCTGGTTGTAATTCAGATGGCTGTAACTTATTCCAGGCAGATGTTACAGTGTTTTCCGGAATACTTTGCCAGGAACCAGAAATCCGACTGAATTTTCGGAAACGTGTTGCGCTGTAACACAACACAACACTTAATGTGCCGTGTACACAAGTACGAACTACCCATTCTCGGAACTAATACCTTCCGTAATCCGTTCTACAAGCTATTACTAGAACCCCGGCTACAATCAGCATGTTTCTGGTTTACATCGGCTATAGTTAGAGCGTATATGTATATGTTGCTCGCTTGTTAATAAAGAAAAAGAAAAAAAAGCTTGACTGGGTAACAAATTACAGAGTGAGACGAATAGTGGGTGGCGAATTAGTGAGGTCCCACTGTAATTATAAACGATCGATTGGTAGCGCTACAGTGTTTGAGTACCAATATGGAAATATCGGTTTGAATCCTGTCTGCGTTATATAATATCAATAGGCCTATGCATTTAATCCCAAGTCGTCTCAATAAAATGTAGAATACGGTGTAAACCTGTAATTGATGAGTTCTGCAGCCTTAAACATCTGACTTTCATCGCCATCTCGATTGCTGCATTTAACAAATCCTCCTCAGTAGGTTTTTAATTATGCTGAAGCCAAACCTACGCAGTATAGATACACAGAATTCTTAGGTGTTTATGTATGTATACATATTGAAGCAATACGTATTTGCATATTCGTCCAGTGTAATTTATTTGTATATATAAAATAAAGATAAACAGTTGTAAATAAGTTAGTTTTAAGTGGTGCATACAGGAACAGACAAGAATTGGACAATTCGTAACCTGTTTTGAACAATGATTTACTTGGTTACTAGGAGGAAGGCATATGTGTGTGTGTGTGGCGTATGTGTGTGTGTGTTGTCATCTGACCAATCACTTGTCACGGCAGAGAACAACCGTGTCTTTGTGTACAGTGTATTTAACTTGTGGTAGTGAGCTCCAGTTCATACAGGCATAAAATACGAATAATTAAATACGTTTATTTAACAAAAATTTACGCACTGACAATACCTACAGCAAAGTGAATGGTGTCATTTTAAAATGTGCGAAATGACACATGTGTGGATACGATTTGAAGGCGAATGGTTAAATTATAACAGAGTTATAAACAAATAAATTAATTACTCAGCTAATTAATACGTGACGAGCAATTAATTAGTATGTAAACAAAGGCAAAATTATCACGAATTCATGGTTCTATTATTTTGCACATGAACGTTAATAAGGAGTGTGAGAATACGCAAAAAGTGATGTGTGTAAAACCAACGCCCAGAACAAGCTAGGACAAAATATGACATATTTGAGATGGGTTGTTAAGCATTTTTCGACCTGTCAGCGTACCCTGAGTATAAAACCCCAGCCGATTCTGAACGATAGGACAGACGCTAAATGACTTGCTCACGGGGACACTATGTCAGTTTGGTGTCACCGACAAAGAACAGACGCTAAGAATTTACTTATGGACCTTATGTCAGTTCTGCTCAGGGACATAGACTCATCGTCGGGATCATCTTCAAGCCGTAAACAGAATATACTACAATAATTGACGAAGGAGTACAAGGATAATAATAATAATAATAATAATAAAAATAATAAAAATAAAAACGATATCTTCGACACAGTAAAACAGCAGTGAAAGCAGGTGAAAAATCAACAATTATTTTTTAAAGGAAAAGACAGTAAATAAATTGAATCTTGGTGTAAATAAGAGAAAAATAAATTATAATAGTGTAAATACAGAAATTTAAATAATTAGAATGTTTAAAGTATGTAATGTTAATATCTGTCGCTAATTATTTTAAATTTAATTAAAATGGGTGCGCAATAATAGTATTTATTGAACTAAATAATATCTTTTGATTAAAATTAATCTAAAATAAAATTTATAAAAACTAATAAATTAATAATTACATTTTAACTAATTATTACTCTTAAATTCATTTTTTTATTAAAATCAGTAATATTTTTGATTGTAAGCTTTTCATTTTTAGGTAGTAAATGTAAATAGTACTTTATATGTATATGTGATTTGCAACGTTGAAAGTAATGACTTGAATTCAATATTTTAATGTCAGACACCCAAGTAATTGAAACATTTTTATAATTGTTTTTATACATGTGTTTTATTTTTGTTATTTATATGTTCATATCTGTGTTTTATTCCTGTTGTTTTTTATATTATCTATGTGTCATTTATAGGTGTATAATAGAGCTTCTTTTAAAAGAAGCCATTTAATACATATTTATTTTCGATTTTTAAGTGGGAACGACATATTGTCTGCTGACATATTATCAATTGAGACTGTCCGCAATTGACACTGTTGTTTTATTCAGAGTGGTGTTTGTTTTAACAAGATCGGTTAAACAGGAGCAGACTGTTTGCGGATTGTCTTATTGAACTTGCTTGGCTGAAATTAGAAGTCCATCGAGGATTGCAACTGTCGTGGAAAATTTAATTTCTCTAAAATTGACTGAAATAACTGATGTAGCTATAATGTGTGCAACTGAAAATATTGGGTAGAATATAGCAAGGAAGCCAAAAAATTAGGGACTACCAATGTGAAAGTGATGGAATATTGTCGTAAGTTATTAAGAAGACTATAATCACATTAGATTGAGGCAATAATCAAAGTCACCTGTAGGGATGTTAACATGTGCGGTCGTGCAGGTCCCATATTAAATGAGTGTCTGTGTGTAAGAGAGATAGAGTGAGTGAGGGTGGGAAAGTAAAGAGAGAGGGAAGTAAGGAAGAAGAGTCCTATTTTCTTCTTCTTATTGTTTTTCTCCTTTTTCTTTGGGCCTTAGAACTTACAGTCCGTTGCACACTCGTTGATCTGACCACCAAAAGGAAAATTATTCTGGAACAACTGCGGGACCTATATAAGCAACAGCGGCCGGCTTAGAAGTTAGATACACCTGGCGAAATTCTAGTTTGCGACTCAAGTGGTTTTTGTTGATTAGTGGAAAGTGATTATTGTGTTAGAATAGTACGAAATTCTAATAATTAACATTATTATTGTGTGAGGACGGATTTAACTAAAATTGTTGTATGTGTTGATTTCAAGTTTTTATTTGTGATTATTTAAAGCTGGATATTAGCGACACTTTATTGGTATCTGTATTTTGTTTCCACTGTACAATATGACGATCCGTGAGACCGTCGTAAAAATATTAGGTTTCGATGTGTAAGTGTGCATGGCATTAATATCAGATTTCTTTTTGTTACAGAGTTAGTTCCGATGCCACGTGGAACGACACAGCTTTTTCGCATTTACAATTATCGAGGTGAGTAAACAAATGTTTGTTTCGGTTTGAGAACGTTCAAATTTGAATCAGCCTCACACGCTCAAATTCTGTTTATTCTCTCTTTTTCACATTTCTTTCTAGGTTATACAGCCGTGTCCACTGCAGTATATTGGGATCATTATTTGTGGCTGAAGAATGGTAATTCAGACCACTCAAGCCTCTTTAAATTACCCCCTCTCCTACCTTTCCTCCCTCAAGCTACTTTGCTGGGACGAATAGAAACCGTTATTATCTTCGCTTCATGCGCTAGCCGTCTCGTCTAGGCTGCTCCTCACGTCTGTTTTTATTTTGTTCAACTCCTTGTTCTTTGTTCAAGTTCTGTTGTAAACCATGTTTCGCTGCCGGGCGTGAATGTGTTTACCTTCCAGTTACTTGGAAAATGTTAACACTGGGTCCTTCTTACTTTACTTTTGAGACTGTGTGTTTTCAGGCAAACTCATGTCTGAGGTGAATTGGCGGACACCGTGCCAATCTAGACCCTGATGATGGCCTCCTACGGTGGGGTAGAAACGTTTGTCGATAACGACAACTGTAGACCACGGCCGAACAGCCCGGATGATAATAATAATTTCAACCACGTTGAAGCCGGCCGTGAAAGCTTAAGAACTTGCATTACTGTTCCTGTTATTATTATTATAATATATTTATCATCGTTAATGTTATATTTATTATTGTAGTTGAATTTTGAGCTTGTGATAAGTTACATTTTGAGATAAAGGTTTTTAAGAGATGACTACTGAATTGTACTAAAGGTAGCTAAAATTCTAAATTATAAATGCTCCTAAAATTTATCATTTGAACGCAGAGGCAGCCCTTCAGTTGATATCGTATGAATCTCAGCTGCTTCAGTAACTATGTGGGTCTAGATTTCATCTTCTTCAGCGGCGCAACAACCCATTACTGAGACAAGGCCTCATTTAACAGCCTCCGCCAGTTGTCCCGGTCAAGTGCAGCTGCTCTCCAGTTCCGGGTCCCAAGGATATGGCGCGCATCGTAGTTCACACCGTCTTCCCAACGTAGTTTGAGTCTACCAACTCTCCTGGTGCCATAGATCTGTTCTGTGAGTGCCTTTCTTGGTATTTCATTCTCCCCCATTCTGATAACGTGTCCAGCCCACCTGAGTCTACCAAGTTTTATAATTTTCACAATATCTGGTTCGTTCAGAAGAGTGTTCAATTCTCGGTTGGTTCTTTTCCTCCAATCACCTCCTACACATATTGGACCAAATATCCTGCGGAGGATTTTGCGTTCATGAACCAGCAGCTTTGACTCTGACTTTCTAGAAATGGTCCAGGTCTCTGAACCATAGGTGAGAACTGGGCGGATCAGTGTTTTATACAAAAGCAGCTTGATGCTCCTGGCAATTATTCTGCTCTGGAACAGGGGTCTGAGACCAAAGAAGCACCTATTAGCTGAGGTGATTCTTCGCTTTATTTCTTCTGTTGTTTCCCCATCAGAGTTAACTTGGCATCCTAAATAAACAAAGTTGTTGACTTTTTCGAAGGAATAGATGCCAATTTGGATGTGCTCACCTTCTCTAGCCTCCTGCCCTGTGGCCATGTATTTGGTCTTGCTTTCATTTATTATGAGACCCAACCTTCTTGCGGGCCCTTCAATAGCAAGAAAGGCTTCAGTGACTGCTTGAAGGGACCTCCCGATTATATCTAGGTTATCGGCGTATCCTAAGACCTACACCAACCTGTTGAATACAGTCCCGGAGGAATCTATTCCAACATCTCTCATAGGTTTTTCTAAGGCAAGATAAAGAGGAGGCAAGCAAGAGCATCGCCCTGGAGGACTTCTTTTGCATAGTCAAACTCTCTTGATAAGTCATTCTGAATCCTCACCATGCCCTTCACTGTCAGCATTGTCATCCTACACAATCTTATTAATTTCTTTGGTATGCCCAGTTCTTCAAGAGCAGTGTAAAATTCTTTTCTGTCAATGCTGTCATATGCATTTATGAAATCTATGAAGAGGTGATGGGTTTGTAGCTTATGTTCCCTACCTTTGTCCAGAATTTGTCGGAGTGTGAAAACTTAGTCTATTGACGATTTTCCTCTTCTAAATCCGCACTGATATCGACCAATCACCTGATCAGCATGTGGAAGCAGTTTTTGGTACAATATATGGGACATTATTTTATACACCACAGGGAGAAGAGAAATGCCTCTGTAATTGTTACAGTCTAGTTGATCTCCCTTTTTATAAACCGGACATATAACTGTCTTCTGCTATGCTGTTGGCAGTTTCTCTTCTATCCGTAATATATCAATGACAAGGTTTTGAAGGGTTGGGTCCAGATTTACGCCGAGAAATACATTTGTTCTCTCAGTAACATACTTTATTGACGTCAGCTGTCTCTCCGCTCGTACAAATTGTGTATGGGGCCGTTAGCCGGGCGCGCGGTGGCAATGTAATAAATTTAATATAAAAAAATAAAATTTAATTAATATTGTAAAAAGTTTTATTATTAATAATAAATATATTATTATATGAAACAGCGACTGGCTTAGTGAGTTAATTACACCTGGCGAAAGTGTAGAGTGCGGATCAAGTGATTGCTGTAATTAGTGGAAAGTGATTATTAGTTTTTTCTTGCTTCATTGGTGTCTGTAGTTTCTTTCACGATCCGTGAGACCGTCGTAACAGTATATCCGCTTTGCGGTCATACAAATGTATAGGTGAAGTGAAAAAGTGGGTGAAAAATGTTTGACTGTCAGATGACTGACGCTTGTGACGTCGAAAATTGTAGTCCAGGGGCGAAAACGTAAAATATGGCGCGGTCGACGCTGTCACTCGTTTAAAATGAAGATCGCCAACAATCGTTACGCTGTCCCGGCCAGGACAGAACGGCGCAAAAATCATTACGATTCGTAATACAGTACTACAGTGTATGACTGGCGGTCTGGCTGCTGCCTACTAAGCACGTCAACGTTGTTTTTTGTTCTTTGTCACAAAACGGTTGGTTTTAAAATTGAACTCTATATAATGCAAGCGGTTGCCTGTGTAAGTATTGGGCCCGGTTCGTTTTCCTATTCTGTACTGTTTCTTGTGATTTTTATAATAAAAAACAAAACCAATTTTATGTTAATACAAGTTATTTTGTACTTTAATCTTTCCAATTAGCATTTACCATAGGGTCCTCTGGTTGAGCATTGGTGTGGTATTGGGACCGCTGCCCTACTTAATAGTGTTCTAGAGGAGGGGACATTATCTGGTATGAAATATACCCTCTAGATATAAATCAAAGAGATTTTGCACAGTGACACAAAGAGGGTGAAAGTCATCATCATCATCATCATCATCATCATCATCATCATCATCATCATCATCATCATCATCATCATCATCATCATCATCATCATCTTCTTCTTCTTCTTCTTCTTCTTCTTCTTCTTCTTCTTCTTCTTCTTCTTCAGCCCAACGTGAGTCCTGGCTTCCAACACCATTCTTTTCCAATATCTCCTGTCCGTTGCCATCTCGTTGTAACCCCTCACATCCATTCTTCTGAGGTCTCCTAGCACATCATACAACTATATTATCCTAAGTCGACCTCTCTGCTGCTTTCAAAGACTTGCGTCCTCAAGATTTTCTTAGGCATACGCTGATCATCCATCCGCTCTAGGTGACTTAGCTATTGTATTCGTTGAGCATTTATGAACCTTACAATGTCCTTATGATTCAATAGCTCATCTACCTCCTGGTTTTTTCTTATTCTCCATTCGTCATCTTCTTTAACCGGACTATAAACACATCTTACGGTCTTTCTTTCAAACCTTTTTTAGTGTTACTTGTTTCTTTTTTTGTTTGTGTCCATGTCTCACCTCCAAAAGTAACAACTGGTCTGAGGGCGAAAGTATTATACCAGCTTAAAACAGATACGCTACATTAATTCCATTTTTATAAAATATAATATAATCGTGTGACTCTATTATCGTAACTTTGGAGTGTACAGGTACCGCGTGGTCATCTATCCGGAATCTGTAATCGCGCATGTAATACTTGACTTTGCAAATAGATTAACCACGATGCACGACGATATAATCACACGACTGTATCGCGCCGACTTAGTTTTATAAATAATGAACTTAAATTCAAATATACTATGTTTTGAAAAGTCAACCAAAATAAAAAAAGTTATATGAATATTAACAGTTTTTATTTTCATAACATAAATTTAAGACAAAATTTAAAAACAGCTTTGTTTTTAACACACGTACGCGTACGCGCGCACCCCCCCCCCCCCCCACACACACACACACGTCTGGTAGCATAATGACAATTACAAGTTATGTTTTCTAATCAAATAAAATGAATTTTTATTCTGCAAATCGTATGAATTATTTCCTAAAAATAAGCTGCATACTTGTAAATTTTACGAGTAAATCAGCATGAATGTCAAGCGTGTTGTTGGATAGAGGTTTTTTTTTGTTGCTCCTCAATGGCAATTTTTTTTGAAAATCGCTTTTCAAATTTTATTGGTCAAACTGTGCATTAACATATTGTTTATATCAAGTGGGGTTAGTGGTAAAACTAACTAAGTGCAATTTTGAAGTATGTTTCAAGATGTTTCAAAAACAACATTTTTACGCATTTATTTATTTTTATTTTTATTTTAGGCAGCTGTATAACCAATAAGGAAACTCTATTAATAATAAAAGTTAACCTTGAAAATAAATTTTATGATTTATCGTTGCACCTGAAAACCTTTAATTTTAGTTTCTTTAACTTTATTTTTCCATAAATTCACTTGAATGGACTTGGGCAATTTTACCAATAACCCACGATATGTATACTTTAATATTTAATATTATTTTTCAATCAAGACATATTGCTTCCTTATTTGGAACATGTTTCGGGAATTAGATATATTTTCCATCCCTAATTCCTGAAAAATATGTTCAAAATAAGGAAACAATACATCTTGATCGAAAATAGTAATAAATTTTAAATAATTTATCCATACAAAATTGACTTAGCAAAAAGCGTTTGTGTACACTCTCTCTCCCCCCTCACACACACACACACACACACACACACACACACACACACACACACACACACACACACACACACACACACACACACACACACACACACACACACACACACACACACACACACACACACACACACACACACACACACACACACACACACACACACACACACACACACACACACACACACACACATCTATAAGATACACATATCATATGATAGGGCTTATATATCTTATAGGCCTATATTATTATTAAGACCACACTCTATTTCCGAAACACCTCCCCCTGACATCTTAGTATTAACTGCCGGTCTCCGGGGTCTGCTTATCATCTTTAAAACTAGCGTTTTGTTTAAAACCTATCCTGTTGCTTAGTGTACGATCTTAATTAAAGCGAGTAGTTTTTTTTAGAACGGTTGTTACGTATTTATTTATTAGGTATATTTTTGGATACGTTTAGATTTTGAGTAGGTATTGGAAATAGGATTATTATTATCAATACGCGGATAATTAGAATTCTAGGCAAGTAAAATAAAATCGGCATCAAAGGATCATTATATTTTATAATTTAAGTAAAGTGTAAAGTCAAAAAGGCTAAGCGACTTACTCTCCGAGATCCGTATCGGCTGCGACTCTGCAAATCACTCCCCTGTTCATGCTGCACTTTCCTGTAATCGGATCGGGCGGCGCCATCGTGATGTACGGCGGTTCCTCGAGGAACGTGATTTTTAGGTGAAACTTTTCAGGAACGCCTTGAGGCGGCGTGTGAGAGTTTCCAGGCCACACGATGTCCTTAATGTCCAACCCCTCCTTCTGCCACGATTTCCATACTCCGATCTGTGAAGCAAAGAAAAGATATTAAATCAAAACTGAATATCTATGTTTGTGATCTAGCAACTTATGAATAATAAGACCTCTATTACACTAGGCAACTGATTGGAGAAAAAGTTTGCGGCATTGGTTTAAATGAGATCTGTAACACTTATGCAATCGGTTGCACGGTCTGCAATCGATTGCAAGACAGTTGCAAGCCATGCAACTACTCGTGCAACTATTAGTTTCACGTGCTCGATGTAGGGCATTGATTCAAATGCAGCCTACTACACTACGCAACCGATTGCATGGAATTTGCCTGCGCGCGCATTATGTAGACAACGAAGAAATTTCATGGCATGGGACCGACACAACGTATAAAATTTTTACAAACCGCCAATATCTCGAAAACAAAAGAAACGATTTTATTGAAACAAAAACCAAAATAAAAATTGGAATTTTCTCTGAATGTCACTCCTGATACTATATAGATATCTTTTATAGAACGAAAGTTTGTCGCATGCCAAAAATTTCACTACATGGAAATTAACAAAGAAATTTCACGAGGTGAGACCATTTTAAGGTTCAATTTTTGAAAATTATTAAATTTATCGGTTCTTATTTATTTTTGAAACCATCCTCAAACTTCAAGGTACACAATGGTGAAATCATTTTTTTTATTGGATCAGTAGTTTCTGAGGTTAGTCCGGACAACACAACAAACAAACTCTGTCTGAGGCTTTAATTATACGAGTACTTCAGCCTGCCGGGCCGTGGTCCATGGTTGTTTGGTGCAAACGTTTCGGCCGTGCCTTCGACGGCCATCTTCAGTGAAGAAGGCTGAAACACACGACTGTTTTTACTACCCTGCAACTAGTTTCGCGTAGCCTTGAATCAGTTGTATGCAAATAGTAGTGTAATAAAGGTCTAAAACTTTGTTTATGGATGATAGCCACGTTTTATTGATAGTATTGATAACACAAACAGTTTTGATCATTCTGTGATGTGACATCGTCAGTGATAAAGGTTGTTATTGAATGGTGGAAGCGTTTGGTGTAATATCAATAAAACGTGACTTACAACAGAAAAACTGTTTGTTGAACAAGTTTTGACTTAGCAAATATACACGTCTGACACTGGAAATATGACTGCTAATATGTACTTTCTCTGACATAATATTGACATAGATCGTATTTTGTCATTGACAGAGTGGTGTGGCTCTCTACAAACAGCACAGAGACCATTACTCTGTCACAGAGAGGTCTGCCACTTTCTCTAAATTATTTGGTTAATTATATCACAGTTTATATATTAATTAGATATTGTATATGGACATATAAACAACTCAAAAACTGGTTACGTTATTTTTTTGCTTAATCAATGTTATTTTTAAAAAGAGAAGTATTCTCCCAACATGGCCATTTACAACTGTTACTACAATTTCTCATGATTTTCCACGTTTTAAGTCTAAGGTCGTCTTTAGACTGGCTCCATCCGCGTGTATTTCACGGATGCGTGTTTTAGGTTCGCTTGCCTGCTTTCCAAAGATCGGATCGCCTTAAGACTACTTGCTAGGGAAGAAAGCCCTGGTTTCCAAAACACGCGGCGCTACTTCGGATTCACCGTGCCTGCAGCTACTTACAAGGCTTGAACCCTGGCTCCGTTTCACGCACGCTACTAGGGTTCACTGTGCCCCGTCAAGCTTCTTACCAGTGACGGCAGTACCCTGTCCACATTCGCATGAAGTACCACATTTTTGGCCTGGCGTACAACACCAGCTCCATTCCAGCCGAAGGGCCAGTTCACCCCCCCGCGTCACGTTGAGGCAATGTGTGCCGGGTAGGGACAGCTATCGGAGGGAGCCACCGGGTAAGGCGGTATAGGCCCCCAACGTCTAGGGAGAAAACCTTAGGCCCCAGCAACGGGAGCGTCAAACGTACAGGTGAGTTGGCACTTACTGGGATTTACATTGATTTATGTTATGTATTTCAAATCGTTCAGCGCGTCACCGAAATTCGTTTCGCGCCCCATCTCTGATTTACAGTATGTCGTTTACCGCAAATAACATGAAGTAAAACCCAGAAATATTCATAATGCTTTCAATTTTGTATTTGAATAATGAAATGAAAAACTAATTGCGCGAAGCGACAGCCGCATATTGTGTGGCAGACTGTACGTGTGTGACTGATGCCAGCTGACAGGTACGCGCAATGTCAACGGCACGTGCAAATTATAAAAGTTGTTTTAAAGGGCGAAATGAACGCAACGTTCGTCGTGGCAGCAATGCAACGTCACAGTGGTGCCACCATAACAGCGCCAACAGTCAACCGTTAATTGTAACGCAATGCTATGGACGATAATGTAATAGCTTTTTTGGACGAACAGTTTTATACAAAGTTTAATTATGGAATCTATTAACTTTACAATTCAGTTAAAAAAAGTCAACAACGAATCGAGTAAAAATAGAACAGTTCGCGGAAACATCAACCTGCGTAGTGTGAACGGTCACAGATTCGAAAACTTCGAAATTATATTAAATCAGTGTGTAAAATATTGTCGCAATATGTTAATAATTTTTCTCTTCATTGTGCGGTTAAAGCAGAACGCTTGTTTCGACGGTGTAAATTTTGCGAATCTACCAAACCTCTGTTTTCTCCTGACTTTTAGCTTCCTCTAGTTGTGTTCTCGTTCCGTCATCGTCTACATTAATCTATTTTCTCTGTATTAATACAAACGTTTAATCATTATATATATCATCATTTTGTTATTTGATCAACTTGAAACAATCTCTATTCTTTATTCAGAATTTCAAATGTATACTATATAATCATAAAATCAACATAAACGCGTATCTTTAGTGACTATTTTCGTTAGCCGGACCGTATATCTCTCGTAGGACTTTACTTTCACAAACATTAAATATTTTCTCAGTGGTTAAGTGTCTAAGCTTTAAATCCATAGCCACTTTGAGTTCTACTATTGTTTTATGGAGTATCAGCTAACTAGGATTCAATAACCTTCTAATGATTGTTATTACATCCACTATGTGGCGCAAAGAATATTATTTATCTGAGCACACACAGTACACTATGTGTCTATGTGTGCCCTAAATACACACAAAGGCACGAGTATTTGAAATTTTCAGGGCTGATGTAAATTACTAGCCGCTACCTATTGTAGAACAGAATTCCAGAATTGTAGAACCAAAGTTAATACTTTGATTCCTGTAAAAATAAATGTTTAAAATAGTTTTGAAAAATAGTTTATTGTTAAAATAAACATAAATCTTGTTGTGGACAAGAAAATTAAATAATTCTGCTTAAAAACATAAGCATAAAACGTTTACAACACTGAGGAGGATTCAATAAGCGTCTAATAATTGTTATTAAATCCAATATGTGGCACAGAGAACAGTATATGCGAGTACATACAGTACACTATGTGTGTCTGTGTCCTTAATACACACACAGGGACGAGCACAAATTGAAGTACACTTGCTGGCGTCTATTTATCACCCCACCCTCAGTAGCCACATGCGACAGTGACGCGGCTCGCACAAACGACTATCAATTTGCATCTGTAACGTTTGATTAACGTCTCGCGAGAGATCTGGAGCAGCAGATGTTTTCGTTCAGCTTATTCGGTGCAAATCACTTCCGTCTCTCGACAGCAAAACAAATCTTTTAAATCGTTTAAATTTAACGTTGGCCAATGTAAACAGATCTATAAATTTACTCTGAGAAAACTTTTGTTTCTCCGTAAACTCTTGTTTCTCTTCAAACTATTTCTCTGCAAACATCATACTTTATGTACAAGCTCTGCGATGAATCTAAAATCTTCCAATACACAGAATCATTTACAGGCAAGTTTGTGTAGGAAAAATAAATACAATATAAATAATCCAACGACCGAAACAAGTTCTCACTTTTAACTCTATCGTTTTACATTTGTCCTCTATCTGTTTGGGACCATAACGTGAGACCATAGTAAAGACGGTAGATGTGTATGTGTATGGGGACAATAAACTTTCTCTGTATTGTCGTAGAGTGAAGGTGGTGCCGATCGTTACTCATATTTTCATGTTCTCTCTTCTAGGTTAGCAGCCCACAGGCTGGTTGGCAGCAGCTCGCCATTCTTCACGCTTCTCTGCTTTTCTTTTCAACTCGCAATATGACGTGCAGTTCATATCGACCATAAGCTGTTTCATGTAGTCTAAACGGGGTCGACCCTATGAGTCTTCCCTTCAATTGTTCCTTCTATTATTCTCTTAACCAACCCGTTATGTCGTAGGATATGCCCTATAAACTTAGCTCTTCTGCCTTTTAAATTTTGCAGAAAGCTCTTCTCCTACTGAGGTCTTGTAAAGACTTGCTCATTCGTTATCTTCTCCCTCCAGCTTATCTTGAATAGTCATCTGTAGCATTAGGTTTCAAATGATTGTAGTCTTTTCTTGTCACTTTCCCCAATTGTCCAAGATTTACTCCCGTATAGGGCAACACTCTACACGTATGTGTTTACTAGATTCTTCCTTATTTTTAGGCTGATAGTGTTTGAAGTGAAGAGGTTTTTCTGTTTGTTGAAAGCAATTTTAGCCTGGTTAATTCTGCTTATAATTTCCTTACTGCTACGTCCATCACTTGTGATTTTACTTCCTAGATAGTTATATTTTTTAACTGCCTGGAGAACATTATTTACAAGAGTTATTCTGACTGGATCTACTTCCTTCCGACTACAGACTAGGAATATTGAATCATATTGAAATCATATTGAATTCATTCTTCATTACTTGATTCATTGTGTCAAGAATCTTTTGTAGATTTTCCTTGCTCTCTGCAGTCACTGCTATGTCATCTGAAAACCTAAGCATGTCCACTTTCTTCCCGTGTATGTTTACTCTGAGATGGGTGTTTTCCCTTACTCTATCGACCGCTTCTTGGACGTACAAGTAAAACAAACATGGAGACAGAGAACATCCCAGTCTTACTCCTTTCTCAATGTTCGCTATTTTCATGTTATTGTTATAATAATACATAAATTACTATTATAACCTAACCTAAACAAACCTAACCTAAGCCAACCTAATCTAACCTAACCTAACCTAACAAAAATATTGGAAGAAAGAGGTTACTCGTACAAATGGAAAAGTTACAGAATTGAAACCACATCAAAATTCGGAACAAAAACGTTTCTACTAGTTGCCACACAATCGGCCAGCTGCGACGAAGCAAAAGTGCGGGGCGCCATTGACCCCGTAAGAACAGGTAAAAACGTCGTTTAATCGCGCAGAGGGAGTCGGGTCATAAAATTGGCGTAAAGTTTTTTATAATACCTAATAATGTCAAATGTGTTTGATTAACGAGAAAGTGCAGTTATTGCATAACAAACAGTGAGCTGTTGTTGTAAATAGTTCAGTACTGTACACTAAATTTAACGAAGTCGTCTTTGTCTTACGAAGGGGCGGTGTCGGTAGATTTAATGGCTACGAATTGACGTGTATTGGTTCTGGTTTAGGACCCGCGTGGAATTTGGCTCTTTTTTCGAAGGGAGTTTTCGTTATGTTTAGGTAAAAACCTTCTTTGCCATTTTCAGGCTGCTGATTACTTCACGATATCCCAGAGTGGAATGATTTTGCGTTGAAGGTGTTCGGTGCACTGTGGTTTGCGCGTGGAAGTCGAGTCCAAGCTACAGTCCAAAGTAGAATGGTCTTCTCTGGACAGACCTAAAAAAAGGCTTGTTTGGTAAATCTAGTCCCTTTACGTACACACGAATATCTGGTTTCGTTCCATCAGAAAAACAGTTTAGACGTTGGGTACATTAGGTTTTGGGGTAGGTTACCGTGTGTTACCGTCTTTTAGGCGTTAGTTGGTGGGGAGGAGTGTCTTCCGGTTGTCTATATAATGGGGTGTGACTTAGTACCGCCTGTCGCAATTTCCAGTTGACCTTGAAGCATGACTGTTCATGTGAGTTTTGTGCGTGTATTTAGTGTGTGTGTGTGTGGTGGTTGGTTGGTTGTTTTGTAGATTTCATAGTTGGTAATTTTTGACGTAGAATACGTCTTACCTTTCAGGCCAGCAATAGGCACCCCCAACCAGAAAATCGAACGTTACGTTTTCACGTCACGTTTGAAATTGAAATATTATCTAAACGACAAAAGATTCACGCTTATATGAGGTACCATTCGACAGATAAAGGAACAAAGATAATAAATAGCACAATATAAGCGTGCTATTGCATCATCCAGCGCGGGGTGAGCGGGGGGAGAAATAGAAATGTTTTGCGCCGCTCGGCGCGCACTAAAATTAGTATTTCTCCGGTTTCCGATGCGATAGAACGTTGAGTGAGGTGTCGTTAAAATTGTCTCATCGAGTACTGTCTACATAGTGTACCGTAATAGCGGTGATATTATTAAGAGGTTTGAATAATCGTAATTCAAGTTGTAAAAATCGTGTGTTCGGACAAAATGTCGCGGTATATGGATGCTAAACGTGCTCAAAAGTATCGTAAACGCATACAGGAGAGTAGAGAAAATCATGGGAAATTCAAAAAACCCAAAATGACTAATGCCGAACGTCAGAGGAATTTACCGACAACGATTAAAAGACAAGGAAATAAATACTGAAGTCGAGTTGGATGAGGAAGAGCGCCCGACTTCGCAAGTGTATCAGCCGATCGAATTCAGCAAAACGTGGCAGTTAACTACAAAGCACATCCACAAAACAATCTTTAATAATGAATTTGGACACGCGTGTAACGTTTGTGATAGACTGTGGTTCCAGATGGAAGTAAAGATAGTGGCTGTTAAAGTGATGCCGTTGCAACACCATGGAGACCAGAATTAATTACCATAGTAACAAGTAAATAAACAAATTATATTTAGCGGCATCGGAACTATACCTTTATCCGTTCCTGCAGTTTTTAATGTTTTTACTATGCGATTGTATTGATATATTTTGTAATTTTTTATACAGATACGTCTACATATTTTGTAATTGTCTTAAGCGATTATAAAATGTATATTTATACGTATTTCTGATGATGCAATGAATAAGTAATGAAATATATTAAATACTACTACTAAAGATGTCAAAAAGACCAGAATTAATTACCATAGTAACAAGTAAATAAACAAAAGCTATTTAGCGGCATCGGAACTGTGCATTAATCCATTCCTGCAGTACATTTTCCATGTTTTATATAATATGCGATTGTATCGATATATTACGATGTGGAAAAGAAAAAGTGTACTAATTGTAAATTGTCCTATTGCATAATGGAAAGCGAAAACAAAACTTGTTGTTTCCATTTGTGAAACTAATTAACTTGTGTGATGATTTTGCAGATAAAATTTTGTACTTTGTAAAACTAAATATGTGTTTATTCATTTTATTTATAACACATTAGCAAGCCTAAAGCACACAGACGTATTCTACGCTCTGAAGATTTGCGGCCGTGGCTCCGACACAGCCCCCGCCGACTTTTTTATTTATTTATTTCTGCTTGTTTGTTATGTGAACGCTTTAGTAAGTTTTCACTCTCTGTCGATTGTAAGACAGAGTATTTTTTATTTGTGATGTTTTAGTGTTTGTTTTGGCCTGAAGGCGGCTACAGATTTGTTGCTCAGCCGAAACGTCGGTTTATAATGAAAAAGTCAGCGACGGAAGAAGTCCGTCTTTCTAGTAGGCTTAATGACACACGCACGCGTGCGCACACAGATACATATGTTGAGTAGAAATAATCGATTTAATAACAATCATTAGGAATTTATTGAATTCTACTTAGTCCATAGTAGCTGATATTACATAAAACTACAATAAAGCCTATATTAGCTATGGGTGTAAAGCTTGGACTCTTCTGGACGCTTAAATACTGAGGAAATGCTTGACGTTCGTGTAAGAAAGGTCCTAAGAAAGATACACGGCAGGGTTAAAAAAGGCGATTCCTAGAGGATACGCGTTGATCATTAGCTGAAGCCGTTGTACAAGGACGACAACCTGATGCATTTCGTCAGGTTGCATAGAATTAGATGACCAGGGTACATGGTGAGGATGGAAGAACGGAGAATACATGGAGGGTGATAAAGGGACAATGTCTGAGAATTAGGAGCAAGGGAAGACCGGGTACATGTCAGAAAGAAGTGTTGGGCGTCATGTTTTGGAGGAGGACGTAGAGCGAGGCTAGTGTCCAGTAAAAGATTGTCATGCTCCACAGAGATGACGTAATTTAATCAATAAAGAACCGCCTGCACATGAAATTAAATTATAACGTAAACAATTATAATTATTTAGGAATATTTGTGGTGCGATTCGTAGACATCTTAGAAATAAAGAAAGACACAGTACAAGGATTCAATTTTGTAAGAGAATTGCAATACCCACGTTGATTTATGCGAGTGAGGCGTGGGTCATGACAAAAAGGAAAGCGACAAGATTCAGTTTCTTCGAAACACTTTAAATTATACAATGCAAGATGGAATGAGGAATGAAGATATCAGAGCAGAGCTCGAAGTAAAGGTCATAAATGAAATTAATTAAATTTACAGAAGATAATGGTGGGATCATCTGCAAAGAATGACAGAGGATCGATTGCCGACAGCGGCACTGAACTATAAAGCCATTGGTAGAAGAGATGTGGGTCGTCCGAGGTTGACATCGGTGCCGGAACAGGTTTATATAACATAACCCTTGAAGAGGAGAAGAAGACAATTATAATTGAAAGCTTGAGCTTATGAAATTTTAAATATATTTTTTGGGGATTCTGATGGAAATTAACTGGAAATTAAGTGGAGTCAGATGTGATTTCACTGATGCAAAACCCCAGTGATAGGTGAACAAATAAAATATTTGAATAGATGATCACGTGACAGCTCGGAGGCCAGGGCTCCTGTATATTGGCAAGGGTAGACAGAGGATAAATGTTCGATCGATCGAACTAGGATAGTTTATAATATTCAAAGGTAATACTATTTTTACCTATTTTTTTATATATTCTGTATAATGTAAGGGCGCCCATTAAATATTCCACACCATTACTTACGGCTGTTGGCATACATTAACTAAACGGAGCGTGTGTGTTCCGTACTCTAGTGTTATTTAAGCTACTCTTAGAAAGAACACATTTAGCATATTGCGACTGTTAAGAGTGACGTAACGTACATAAGTGATAGGGTTACAATTATTGTTTAATGGTCTGTATAGTGCAGGCTATTGTATTGGAGCATTAGTCAGTAATAGGTTATCATCATTACGTTATCGTCATCAGTAGCTCCACAGCTCACCGTGGGCCTCAGCTTCCCTCAGGATTTTCTACCAGACTTTCCTATCCTTAGCCAATGTCCACCAATTTTTGACTACATGTACTTTCACATCTTCTAGGATTCCATCAATCCATCGTAGTCTAGGTCTTCCACGTCCTCTCTTACCTTCTGGTGTGCATTTCATAATTCTCTTAACAACATCCTCCTCATTTATTCTCCTGTACATGTCCTAGTTATCCATCTCAGCCTATCTATCCTAATTGATGTCACAATATCAGGCGATCTGTATAACTCATAGAGCTTTCAGTTGTACCTTATTCTCCACTCTCCACCATCCCTAATGGGTCCATAAATTTTCCTAAGTATTTTCCTTTCAAAAGATGCAAGTCTGGACAGGTCGCCCTGTGGCAGTACACGTGTTTTACTTCCGTACATCAGGACCGATTTTACTAATATTCCATATAGTCTAGCTTTGGTTTCACGGTGTAGAAGTTGTGATTTAAAGTATTTTATCAGTCCATTGTAGCATCTATTAGCATTATAAATTATTTTATTTATCTCTTCATTTATATTATTGTTTTCATTTACCAGAGAGCCCAAATACAAAAAACGTGAGACCCTTTCACAGTGAAAATTCATAATTTTTAAGTGTGATGCTGATGGGTTACAAGTTCTTCTATTCTTTACTATCATATATTTAGCTTAATCCTCATTTATCCTTAACCTCATTTCCTCAGCTGAATGGTATAACGCTGTGAATGCCTTCTTTACATCATTCTCTGACGTTCCAATAATATTTATGTCATCGGGATATGCTAACAGTTGAATATATTTGAAGAATATTGTGTCCCTTGTTTGGATACCTGCATCTCTAGCAACCTTTTCCAAGGCTATAGTAAAGAGGAAACACGAAAGTGAGTCGCCTTGCCTTGCCCATTTGTAATTTGTAGAGGTTGTGACAAATCTATTTGAATTTTGACGCGAGACTGGCTCCCTTCCATTGCAGTCATAACCAATTTAGTAAGCTTGACTGGGATTCCAAATTCATTCATCGGAATAAATAACTTTTCTCCTATTTATGCTATCATACGCTGCACTAAAGCCTATAAACAGGTGATAAAACTCAATATACTGTTCCTTAGTCTTCTATAAAATTTGTCGTAGTTTCATTACCTTGTGGCAACAGAAAACGTAAAATAAAGTAATAGAATGTAACAGAGAAAAGAAACTTTCTGGAACCATTTAATACACATTTTCCCATGAGTTTGTGAGTCTTTTTCTTATGGTTTTCTATCGCGGCAGAGGATGGATAAGCCAGACCTTCGGTACAGCCGCACTGAACAAGTCTATTGATTTACAAGTCTGAACATTCAGGAAAATTTCTTCTTCTTCATTACTTCAAGCATTAGGCTTGCAGCCTGTTACGTCTTCACAGCCACTGTTTTCTGGGCCTGCCTCTATCTCGTTCTCCAAGAGGCTTATACTGGATTATCTTTTTTGGTATTCTCGAGCCACACATTCTATTTATGTGTTGTGTTGTATCCAGTTATATTAATTTTGTTTAATTTATCGTTTATCAAGTATATATTGCAACAGTACAAATGTATAGGGTACTGTGCATTGCACAAAGTAATCAAAATAATTAAATAAAATAAATAAATAATTCATATTGTTAGCAATAATAATTCGGCTTTCTATCTGAACTGTAAAAGGAACGACCAACTTTCATGTCGGGACAGGCTGATCACGCCACTTTGCTATGTCTGTGTGTACACGCGTATGTTACATGTGTGTGTGAGACCTGTCGATTCCTGAAAAGCGTCACCCTTAGTGAAGGCTATTAATTATATGAATTTATCTATTTTGTAAAGATTGTGTGCATAATATCACAAAACCAAATATACCAAAGTGTGTATAAAAATAAGACGCACATGTGTATAAAAAATAGTGTGAAAAGAATAAAAAGTGGGATTGTAGTGAAAATAAATATAAATAAAACTTATGTTAATTAAGATAAAGAAAAACGGTTTATACACAGTAAACACATAAAACTTACCGACACGTTGAATATCGGGTAATGTGAAAAAGACTTCGCATTTCGCGAAGACAAGCGAATTAAGAGTGATAATAATCGTGTGTGAGAAGGTTCGCCAACGATAGACTCTGACATGCAGGATATTGTTGAAACATGATTTTAACGCCCTAGGGTATAAATACACGAGACGCGCTAACTGAATTCTCTTTTCTCGTTCAACCATAGTAGCAGCCGGAGGCTCTGCCCGGCAACTACAACTCTTTCTAGTACAACTACCGCAGCAGCCGGAGGCTCTGCCCAGAGACAACAATTTTTGTATATCAACCACAGCAACAGCCGGAGGTTCTTCACGACTACTTATCACTTTCGTGAGAACACCTGCAACCTGAGGCCATGACGGGAGACGAGGGAGCAGCCAAGTACATGTAATAAATTCCAGCGAGGGACGAGGATCAAGGACTCCACGACTACACGACTACAAAGGAGCATCCAGGATCGCGGACCTAGGACCGCAGAGGACACGCTGCCGATTTACCACGACAATAAGGTGAAAAACAACCATGTATTTGTAAAACAGAGACTCACAGAAAGACAATATAATTAACGATGTAAAAAGAGAGACAATCCAATTCAAAGATGAATTAATAAATTTTGCAAATGTAAATATTTCTTGTATAGTAATTAGAGTAATGTTTTAAAAAATGTTTTAAACTATAATTTTGAATCAATAACTTAGTCATTGATATTTAAATTGATATAAAAGTAATTAGTAAATTTTATTAGAAAACAAAGCAATGCATATGCAGTATATACAAAAGAAATTAGATTATTAGAAAGAAATTAGATAATCTAATAATTATCACACTAATGAGCAAGCCGAGAGCAATATTAGATAATTATAAATGTGTATTATAGTATAAGATTGTATATTATGTCTATGTGTAATACGAGAGTATCACTTATATGTAATAATTAAATGTGTGCTACGACTACACACACAAGCAAATAATAATGATATTTTAAATCGCAACCAAATAAGAAATTTTTGATTAATAAATTTTTAAATGATTTTAAACTAATTACGTTGTTACTAATGATAATGTGATGTATTTTATACTTACACTTATTGTTTTTTTATTAATGGTACCTATAATTCAATTTTTTATTTTTTGTATTCTTTTTATATAGCCTAAAGGTACCATGTAATGTTATTATTTATATTCTTAAAGCGATCGATTTCGGTCACAGACCATCGTCAGGTTATATAGCACATTGTGTTCACAATATTATAAAATAATAGTTTTGAATTTACTAGTAAAGTGAAAGATTTAAATATACCTAGCAATAGTAAATTTATATCATTTGATGTTTCTGACATGTACACCAGTATACCGAGAGATGACTTATTATTAGTTTTAAAAAATAATTTAGAAAAATACAATAAATTACAAAAAGATGAAATTGAAAATTTGATCAAATTAGTAAAAATGATAATTAACCAAAATTATTTCGTATATGAAAATCACCTCTATGAGAACAAAAATGGTCTTGCAATGGGGGCTCCACTTTCATCAATCTTAAGTGATACCTACAGCACTTAGAAGAAAATTTTATACTCACTACCAAAAATCCATTTATACAACACATCAAATATTGGTACAGATATGTAGATGACGTCATCTGTTTATTTATAGGTACTGCTAAACAAATCAACCAACTTCTAGCATACATTAACTCCATCAATTCCGACATTAAATTTACAAAAGAAATAGAGAATAAAGGCGAAATAAACTTCTTAGACCTTACCATAAAACGCCATACAAGCAAACAGCATTTCTATATATACAGAAAAGATACTCAAACAGATATTTCCATTCACCCAGAGAGGAACCATCCCTACTCATACAAAATTTCTGCATACAACAGCATGATACATCGAGCCCTCACATATCCTCTATGCAAGAAACAATACGAAAAAGAGATACACATCATAAAACAAATAGCTCAAAACAATGGATATCAGCCTCAAATGATCGATAAAATTATTAAAAAACAAAAAAGAAATAACACAAATAACACATCAATCAAAAAGAAGAAAACCTATATACCTGCACATTACATTGACGACAACTCTCAAAAATTAGCTAGAACATTTACAAAATATGACTATCAACTAGCATTCAGAACAAGCAATGACATCTACAACAATCTGAAAATAAACAGTACAAAAAAGGAAAACATTTATGAAAAAGCTGGAGTCTACCAATATCAATGTCAACCTGGGAACTCGACAGAATGTAATGTACAGTGCAACAAAAAATACATAGGATTCACTTCAAGATCATTTAAACACAGATATAGTGAACATACAAAACATTCTCAACACTCAAATCCAAACTCAACAGTAGCAAAAAACTACAGTCTTGTGAATATGGTCCAATACAACAACATTTAACCGTATTGAAAACATGCAATGACAAAATAAGATCAAATATATATGAACAATACCGAATATACAAACATATAAAAGAAGAGGGCCATGAAAAAATCTATTAAACGTTATGACAGACTTCAAAATTCGTATCACATTTGAAGTATTACGACAAAATCAACATTCAGTAATCAGCTGATATAATATGTAAACATGAACACTCTATAACAGAATCAGTTCTTAGGAAGCTTTAGACAACAACATATGTATCAAAATTAACAATGTCTACAAATTCGTTTTTATAAATAATAGTGTTTTATAATATTGTGAACACAAATGTGCTATATAACCTGACGATGGTCTGTGTCCGAAATCGATCGCTTTAAGAATATAAATAATAACATTATATGGTATTAATATGATATTATAGGCTATATAAAAAGAATACAAAAAAAAATTAATTACGTTGTGTTATTATTATTACGATTACACCCATCATATACACAGACGAATTTAATGTGTTGTAAATGGGTTCCAAGAGCGTCGAGGAGCGCACATTAAATAAATGAAAAATAGTGTTGTTGTAATATATATTCAGCTCTTGCCTTATGTCTGCATTTCTTATGTGATATCTTAGAGTGCAGCATTTGACTCTCCTTAAGAATTTCATTTCAGCAGCTTGAATTCGTTTCTTCTGATTTTGCGTGAGTGTCCACGATTCACTCCCGTACATCAATACTGGTGCTGCCATTATTTAAAAAAATTTCAATTCTGTATCTTTTCGTACTTTTTTCCCAGAGTCTTATGAATTGTGCCAAACATCGTCTGGTATCTGTTTATTTTATTATCTACATTGTTTTCATACTCATAGCTTCGTCGCACCCTAGATAGTTGTAGTGGGATATTTGTCCAATAATTTTATTGTCTATATTACTATTTTGGAGCGTACTGGGAATTTTCCTTTAAACGCCATTATTTAGTCTTTGTCGTGAAAATTGAAAATTTTATAAATTATATTCATGGCAAATTTTACTGAGTTGATACACTGCTTTTTGTAATCCATTTTCGTTTTCTTCTAGGATAACTTAATTGTCAGCAAACAACAGATTGTTAATGGAGAAGTTACCGGGAAGTAAGTAGATTCCATACTCCTGGAAGTATGGTGATCGCGAAAAAAATCGTGTTCGAGATAAGGGCTGATTCTGATTGTATTACCATCAAAACATGAAGAAAACTCATTTTACGAAAAGTGTGTGTGTGTGAGTGTTTGTGTGTAGAATTTTTCTATGGCGAACGGTAACTGCCGCAAATTCAAACAGAACCAAATAATTTTTTGCATATGTGCCTGAGTTGTAGAACACTCAAGTCCTATTGATTTTGGTGAAGATTGGTGAAGGGGAAGGGGTAGTTTACCTGCAACATTTTATGTTTTAACAAGAGTAAAGTACTTAATTTTGACGAATAAAGTATCCTGAAAATAAGCTCATAATAATCCACTGTAGAAAGGAAGATGAAATATGTATAAATGTTGTTGAAAGGTGAGGGGGTAAGTTTCTATAAATAAAAATGATAGTTGAAGGGGGAGGTGATAATTTTTTTATATGTGTACTACGTTATGGGCAACAAAGAAGTAGTTTGTTGTTAAAATTCCTTCCCGGGCTGTTTGGCCGTGGTCGAATGTTTTCTGAAAATCAGATGTTTCAGCAATGCCATCGACGCCATCATAAGTGAAAATCGAGTGCGCTAAAGTGAGAAGGTATACGTTAGTGACCACAGTACTGTGGTTAAGGCTGAAGCAATAAGTAGTTTCTATGGGAATATTTCATTTCGAAAATGATTTTAAATATAAATCTTAGAACATGGAAGTCACGTGTGGTTCTCCATACCGATATTTTCTAAAGGAAATAGTAAGTGGCTGTCCTCAGACGTATTGTGACTATGATTGATACTGTAACATTGCGTTCGCTGGCGCTGTTTGTTCGTGTATCACGTGTTCAAGCGATACGAACGAAACGTTTATTGCGCATAAGCCTCGGTGACGGTCGTTTGTTAATTGTCCTCTCAGTTGTGTTTGTCTCCTGATCGTGCCTCTGAATACTAATGCGAGCTGCCACCCGGTTTGAACGCGACACTAATAAACATTGCAGCCCCGCCTCCAGCCGACAGAAATGTAATATTTTCTCTTGAGATGATACTGAATTTTTAATTTGGGGAATTTCTACGTTTCCTAAGAAAATGTTAATAAATTGCAGTTAATTAGTGGATATGAGACGTACGTAGGCATAACTATGCAGGAATGCAGGTATATGTGTTTCGAGTTACCTTCTGACTTATGGACGCTTAGGCATACAAACACATGTGTGAAACGGATTCACCCAAAATATGTCGGGTATCGTTCGGTCTATGATCTGCCGTAACTGTTTTCGTAACACTCGTTCGATTTGCGGCCTGAAAAAGATCCCCTAGGGTGGGATACGAAACATTCCCGACCACGACAGCAACCGATCACGATCTAACAGCACTGTACTTAATAATTTTAATAACATAGCATACAAGATAGCCACAAATACTAGAGTTATGCAACCCGGAGAACAAGAATTATAAGACAGAAAATTGTCAATATGTATCAGGTTAGTAGCAACACGCAGGAGGTATCGGCTGCTGAACAGAAGTCGGTGTGATAATACGCATGAAACCATTCAAACAATTTCTGAAGCACAAAACTGGTGTTTTTTATAAGTCGGGTAGCAACACGCAGTAGATAACATGGTATCGAACAGTCGTTGGGACTACTCTTTGAGCAAAACTAACTCGATTTTGCTTAGAACATAGTTACATACTTAAAGCACGGTATTTAATAATATACTTAAACATAATTAGACGGGCGCGGGCGGCCCGAATGCGAGACAGTTTTTACAGAAATTGAGAAGACCGATTACTGACAAGTGTAGCAGAGAAAGGTCAGATGGTACTAATGTCAGAGGAAGGAGAAGCAACGGGCTGGAGAGATAAATCGAACGAATCACCACAAATGACCTCTCAAACGAGGTCTATATTCAGCAGTGGGCTCAAAATGATGGATAATAAAGACAAACACGATTATGGTAAGGGAGTAATGTTGATTATGATAATGATGATGGACATGGCTTTGTGTTTATACTTGTTAATATGATTTTTTATTAGACTGCTTATTGCTTAAGCAGCCTATATTTTTGTTTTACTTATTATTCGATTTTAACGTAGAGGATTTGTTTTGTTAGTGTATGTAATGTACATTATGTTAGAGCGTTGTCTAAAACCATAAGCAATTTTTCCGAAAAAAAAATAGCAAAAAATGTCTCCAAAAAAGTATATATTAAAATTACATAAACATACAGTATTAAAATTAAAATTATGCAACTAAGTGATATACATAACATATCTGTATATACACAATATTTATTTTTAGTATTAATAACAATAAAACGAATCATAGGAAGAATAAGGATAAAGGCTTCACCAGCAAAAACTAGCAGCACTCAAAAAACGTTTTTCTTCTTCAGCACTACACCGCAACTGTGCCCTGGCTTCCAACACCAATCTTCTCTAAAGTCTCTTGTCCATTGTCATCTCAGTGTAACTCCTCACACCCATTCTTTTGAGATCTTCTAGCACATCATCCAACCATCTTATCCTAAGTCGGCCCCTCTTTCTGCTTTTGTAGACTTGCGCCCTCAGGATTGGCATACACTGATCATCCATCCACTCTTGACGACTTAACCATTGTATTCGTTGAGCCGTATTGAATCTTACAACGTCCTCATGTTTCAATAGCTCATGGAAGTTCTCCTGGTTACTTCTTACTCTCCATTCGTCATCTTCTTTAACCGGGCCATAAACACATTTATGATCTTTCTTTCCAACCTTCTTAGTGTTATTTGTTCCTTTCTTGTCAATGCCCATACCTCATCTCCATAAGAAACATCTGGTATGATAAGTGTCTTATATATTTTTGTTTTTCTGTTACGACGACTAATGAGTTTGCTTCTCAATAGTCTATTGTTGCCATAATATGCCCTATTTCCTATTTGTAAGTATTGTCATGTATTGTGATAACGGACCCTTCAATATCTATCATGTTAGCCAGGTATCTGAACTTATAAGGCTATCTGCATCAAATGCATTATCCTCTACGCATAACTTATATAGATTTATTTTTCTTTCTGATGGAGAAATCAGCAGTATTTAGTTTTGCTGATATTTACATTGAGTCCAATTTCAGCGGATTTTTGATCGGAGACATGGGCAATGTCTAGCAATGAATTAACGCGTGTGAACATAAAATTTTGCAAACAGTAAAGGCGGGTAAAGGAGGGGGATAAATGGAGGATTAGGACTAACCATGAGTTAAGAAATCCACATAATGACTCAGGTTGGTGGAAAGCAGTAAACTGAAATTGTTTAAGTCGTTTGGACGTGTTCAAAGGATGAAGGACGGAAGAGCGTCGAGAAAAGTTTATGCAGAGCAACCTGGTGGAAAACGCCTGAGAGGAAGAGAGGTTGGATAAAGTGAAGAGCGACCTCAGGCAACTAAAAAATCTAGACAGCGGGTACAAGGCAGGAAAGTTTGTATGTTGGTATCGTTTTGTCAAATCTGCAAGGATTTTTGGTTATAGGTCTCCACACTGACCAAAAATTACTGACCAAGGCGATGTCTTTTCATGGTACTGATCCCATATGAGAAAACATTTTGTAAATAGTATTGTTTTGAAGCAGGTCAGTAATTTTGGGTATCTGAGCTGTAATGTATTTTATATTGCAAACAATGATGTGGTGAAGAAGCTGCACAAGTTCGACCGTATATGTGGGACCATCAGGAGGGCTCTAATATCAATGAGTAAAGAAATACGCCTGAAGTTCTGCAAGATGATGGCGCTCCCCACACTTCTCTACAGATCTGAGAAGTGTCAGGCCAGTCGTATTCAAGCGGCCGAAATGAGATTTCTCTGGCATGTGGCAGGATATACCAAGGTCGCAAAAGGAATGTCGGTGTACGGCAGGAGCTTAGTATTACGAGTATACCGGATAGAATTGCCCAATATCGGCTAAAGTGGTTGGAACATCTTAACCGAATGGATGACTGTCGCATACTCAAACAACTATGGAATTATAAGCCAATGGGACGGAGAGGTGTGGGGCGTCCGGAGAAGCGTTGGAGTGATCAGCTCTAGTCTGTCTGCTTAGGACCGGAACTAACCGTTTTTGGTTTAATTTTGCTGAAGACGATGAAGATGACTTTATGTTAGTAAACGGTTCGTGATTACCTGTATTATTTAATAATTTTACATTCATCTGGTCAAACTTATATATAAAACTTTTAACTCAGTGTTGTCTATTTATGTTGCTGTAGCTTAGTAGACCCTAATATTTTCTTTGGGTACGTAGAGGTCACATTGTAATACGTTGTCTTGACTTTAAATTTAATGACCTCTTCTGTTTCAAATACTTTTGTTTTTAATAATCAACTAAATATTTCTTCGTTTTTTAAAAAAATAATTTTCTTAAATTCAGAAGTGTTTTTTTAATTTGTATTACTTAGATTTTTAACATTTTTATTTTAATGAACTAGATAGTTACCGATTTGTGTTTTCGTGTTTTTCGTTATAAGTTCATTATGTACGTAATTGGCTCTGGGGTTTCGTGTCGCGCAACGGTTTAAAGGCAGTTTTGGTTCAAAAATCTTTCGCGCACATTTAATAACTTTCTGCTGTTCAGTATGCTACGTCTATCTGATGTTCTGCGTTTTGTGTACGGCTACGACAATTACGTAACGCTCTCGAAAAATCAAGAGCGTCATTTTACACGTTTCTCGACTAGCCCAGCCTGCGGCGTCTGTGTCAAGGGCGTCCACTCACGTAGTACTCCAGACTGTTCGAGTATTTGTAACTACGCAAATTATGCTGACACGCCGCCAGAACAATGCAAAGTTATTCTGCAACCTCTTCGGGACCTATATAAGCAACAGAGGCCAGCTTAGTTAGTCAGTTACACCTGGCGCGATTGTAGAGTGCGGATCAAGTGATTGTGGAAAGTGATTACTCTGTTATGACTAGTGCGGAACTCTTACTAGTTGACATTATTATTGCATGTGGACAAATTTAACTTGAATTATTGTATGAGAGTATCTTGTTGATTACAAATTGTTATTTGTGACTAATTAAAGCTGGTAATTAGTGACGTCATTGGTGTCTGTATTTTGTTTCCACTGTACCGTACGACGATCCGTGAGACCGTCGTAAAAATAAATGTCTAAATAGTGGTTCGGCCGACGTTATCGAGCTTTATGTAAACAGGATCGTTTTGTTGGAGTAACGTTTGAAGCCAGCGGCGCGCGTGCGACCCAAGACGGACGCCTCCCGCCTTACCTCTAGTGTTTTTTCATTAAAATTCCTTTCGCCTTTCGTCCGGCACGTACTTGAATACTAATGCCGTATGCTTTGCTCTCCGACTTATCTTACTGAACCGTACGCGATTACTGGTATACGGCACCAACTAGTCATTATTTTATTTTATACTTTAAATTAGAAAAGCTTACCTCTCTTAAATAACTATTAGAAATTATTAAAAATTTGTCTATTAAATACAAATTTGTTAAATTCCTGGATTCTGTTGTCCATGACGTGTCCGTTGATTAACTAATTATAAATATGTCACTACTGACTCAGAACACTAATTTTTTATTGGTAAAATTGTAAAACTTTTACCTTGTAGCTTGAACTAGTTTTCGCTTATTACAAGCTTCGTCAGAGGCTGCCGCTAGGAGCGCTGTCTGTCTTGTTCTTGGTGAAGGCGCCGTCGTTCGAAAGATCGATGTGTGTGTGTGTGTGTGTGTGTGTGTGTGTGTGTGTGTGTGGTGTGATATGTTCGAATAGTATGTGTGATTTGAATTGTGTCTGTTCGTTTAGGATGATGTTTTTATGTGTTTTTGTGTGTTTGTGTATTATTCAAGAGTGGCTAGTTTTCGACCTGTGTAGAATTTCTATGTCGGTGTTTATGTTTGTGTATGTGTAGTTTGCTTAAATGAGGTGATTTGCAAAGGTGGATTCGGTGGTGGAGTGTAGTGCCTTGGTGTGTTCAATGTATCTCTGTTTGAAGCTACGTCCTGTCTGGACTATGTAGAATTTGTCTGTTTGAAGCTATATCCTGTCTGGCCTATGTAGAATTTGTATTCGATCTTTCGAATGACAGCGCCGTCACCAAGAACAAGACAGAGAGCGCTCCTAGCGGCAGCCTCTGACGAAGCTTGTAATATGTGAAAAACTAGTTCAGGCTACAACGTAAAAGTTTTACGTTTTTAGCAAATAAAAAACTAGTGTTCCGAGTCAGTAGTGACATATTTATAATAGAAATCTGTTATGTCTGAATCACTTACAAAGTGTTTAAATTCTTTAGTTTTAACAACCACATGAACAATCAGGGTTTGTGCTATAAAGATGAGTGAGGGAATACATACTGAATATAGAATATTCCAAAGTAAAAAACAACGTAGACATAGTTGGAAATATTATTGGCCGGACTGTTAGCCCGTGATTTAGAGCTTACTCTCGCGACTGCACATAGAGTCCGTGCAGATCTTTAAACATGGTTCCGTTGCGATGAATAGAAGAGGAGAATGCCTCCTATTAAACAGAATTTGGCATATTGTGCTCCCAGACCGATCAGTTAACTCTTGTTGTTGATTGATTTATGGTGTTTTCCAGCTTAGATCGTGCTGGTATGAAAGTCTATATAAGTGGCCTACTTGTGCTCTGTATGACGATGGTTGGCGTGTGGACTCTTGGCTTACCTGCTGCCTCTCCACCATTGTAATACTTCCGCCCGGGCTCGACTGCAGCTAATTGCCGCGCGTGAGTCACCACACTGCGCGTCCAGTATGAAACAATTTTTTTTTTGCCTCGCCCAATACTGGTAAAATTTTGTTATATTTGAAATCAGCGAAATAATACGATGAAAATGACACCAAACACGACTTAAATTTTAAGGTGTTTCAGGGTAAAAGCTCAATAACTACTTGAATACACATAGTGCTTTATAACGCCCAATTTTTAATATTCCTTAGTCGTGTTTGGTGTCATTTTCATCGTACTATTTCGTTGATTTCAAATATAACAACATTTTACCAGTATTGGGCGAGGTAAAAAAAAAAAAAAATTGTTTCATACTGGTCGTACAGTGAGGTGACTTACGCGGAAATTGGCTGCTGTCGAGCCCGGGCGGAAATATTACAATGGTGGAGAGGCATCAGGTAGGTTAAGGGTCCACACGCCAACCATCGTCATACAGAGCATAAACAAAATACGTAGTCTCTACCTCATCACTGAGGTAAATTGGCGAACACCGTGCCAATTGTGACCGACACTGATGATGGCCTCCGATGGTGAGGACGATACGTCTGTCAACATAGACTCTAGACCACGTCCTGACAGCGCGGCCAGCAGTGTTTCCAGCTTTGTGAATGAAGGCCGCGAAAGCTTTAGCATCTCTAAACAACATAGACAGTTCAACGTTAAAACCTATAATTTGTTTCTTAGATCACAGTAAAGCCTTAGTCGTGTTAGACGACGGAAAATGTGGATAATTCCAGCTAAAACTGAGACAGCACAACATTTAATTCCAATAAATAAAATGTAATGTGACAACAGCAGAAGTAAAGTCAGGTTTGATCGGGATGTGCTACAGATATATGTTCCCAGAGATGGACGATTAATCAAAACGAAGGGATACTCGTATAGCTTCAGAAGGATGGGAAGGCGACATGCAGTACGTGGCAAAAATATTTTTAATCTACGATTTGCTGATAACACGATACTCCTTGTCGCCAGCGAATAAGGATTGAGTTAATCAAGAAAGCCGTAAAAGGCAGCAGCGAGGTAGGGTTAAAAATTAAGAAAAAGAAGACGAAGATAATTATAGTCGGACCGAACATATGCGAGAAGATACAAATACAGTGGAGTCTCGATTACCCAAGTTAATGTTGACCAAAACTACCTAGGATAATAGAAATCTCGGATAACCGTAAAATGAAAAAAATTAGCTTACTATGTTCATCACCTGTATAAGAAATGACATATATAAGAAGAAACGTCAAGACCGTATAAGAAATGGAGCCATAAGAGAAGAGTTACAAGTTTTTAATTTGAATAAAAAATTATAAGATTACAAACAACGGTGGAAAGAACACTTAGAAAGAATGTCAGATGCGAGACTCGCCAGACAAGTCTGGCAATACATACCTACAGGACACAGGTGTGTGTGGTAGACCCAGGAAGATATGGCTGGAGGATTTTTGAAGGCGGGGGCAGACAGCACCTTGCCTATGCCGTGTTGTTGACAAATGTACCTTAGTTCAAAATAAGAGCGAGTTGTGCAGCTATGGTAGCATACTTGTTATATTATGTCATAACTTATCTGTATCTTCTTCGTTACTGCTATGCGGGGTTGTGAGCATAATTTGCTACGTTGTTATTTTCAAACTAAGGATTAAGTGGAAATATTATGTGGAACAAATTAAATGGGGGGGGGGGGCACAGTATACACTAGCGAGTATGGCTCTTGGCTAGTAGTCTAGAGGTTCCGAGTTACCTGGACTCTGGATCCGTCCCGGATCTAGCTGGGGCCAAACACTGCTGGAACTTCCAGTAAAATACGTGTAATTAGTCAGTATATTTACTGTTCACTGAATAGATCAGTGTCGATTCAAGCATAGGCTATATAGGCTGCAGCCTAGACAGCCGCACTATAAACAAAAAGAAAAGAAAGAGATCAGTCAACTTGCATAAAAATTATTTGGATGGTGTTTCAGAGAACAATATAAGTTATTAGAGGTGGTATCCTCATAAGCCTCACTTAGTAGAGTGGGGCAAGAGTGCGCAGTTAAATTTTAAATTCATCTCAAACTGCACTCATTGCACTGAGACTCATTATATTTTGACAGAAATATCACGAATCCTTTAAGGTTCGAATAAGACCCTCTTTTTATAATTTATGCAAAACAGACCCTCTTATTTATTTCCAAAAATTGTCAAATGCGACCAAGTAAATTTGTTAATATTAAGCCTAGGCAAGTGGAAATAAATCAAACCAAATCCTAATGAAAGTAGTATAGGTACTACAATCTTTTTATGATGCAGAAAAATTATGATTTACTTTACAAATTTTTACAATCTAAATATACCCTAGTACTTTTATGTTCTTTTTAAAAATAGGCCTATGCTTAATTTGTGATAATTACAATAACATTGTGTTACTTTCCTTTGGAAAACAGTTGTTTTTATTTTTCTTAGATTTTTACTCTGTTTACTGTCTTCTGAGTGTAATACAAAACGAGTGCTATATTTTATTATTATATTCATAGATTTCAGTATCCAATTGTACACTGAGATACCATAAAACCGTTAAATTGGTTAACATAGTAATTGAAAATTTACAAAAAACAGTGTATCCCAATTTAATTTGTACACTTAACAATGATTATATTTGCAGTTCTGGAAGATATATTTTTCAAAATTTCTCGGGCAAGGGATCCGGGCCCCTTGTTTTACTGGGAGGATATTCCATACCCCCCAAACCCCTCCTCCCGGGTAGTTGGGGGGCCCGCACCACATGTTCAGCCTAGGGTCCCACTAACTCTCAATCCGACCCTGGAATAGATGGCGTAAGATGTGAGCTATGTGATGAATTTATTTTATTACTTCCATATTCCTTAAGGAATGGAAGTATGGTGATGGCAAAAAAAATGGTGTTCGAGATTATTGCAGATTCTGATTCTACTACACTCAAAACATGAAAAAAAGTCGTTTTCCGAAAAGTGTCTGTGTGTGTGTGTGTGTCTGTCTGTGTGTCTATCTGTAGATTTTTTTTTGGCAAACGGTAACTGACGCAAATTCAAACAGAATCAAATAATTTTTTGCATACAGCCCTGATTTGTAGAGTACTCACGACCTATTGTTTTTGGTGAAGATCGGTTGAGGGAAAGGGGTAGTTTACCTGCAACGGTTTTTTTTATCAATGGAAATTTTTTTTTTTTGGCAAACGATAACAGCCGAAAATTCAAACAGAATCAAATAATGTTTCACATACAGCCCTGAATTGTAGAGTTCTCAAGACCTATTGTTTTTGGTGAAGATCGGTTAAGGGAAAGGGGTAGTTTACCTGTAACATTTTATGTTTTAACAAGGGTATTTCCTATGGCAAATGATAACAGCCGCAAATTCAAACAGAATCAAACGATTATTTGCATACAGCCCTAAATTGTAGAGTTCTCAAGATTTATTGTTTTTGGTGAAGATCGGTTGAGGGAAAGGGGTAGTTTACCTGCAACGTTTTTTAACAAGGGTATTTTCTATGGCAAACGATAACAGCCGTAACTTCAAACAGAATCAAATAATGTTCTGCATACAGCCCTGATTTGTAGAGTACTCAAGACCTATTGTTTGTGGTGAAGATTGGTTGAGGGAAAGGGGTAGTTTACCTGCAACGTTTTTTTATCAAGCGTATTTTCTATGGCAAACGATAACAGCCGCAAATTGAAACAGAATCAAATAATTTTTTGCATACGTCCCTGAATTGTAGAGGTCTCAAGGACTTTCGATTTTGGTGAAGATCGGTTAAGGGGAAGGGGTAGTTTACCTGCAACCTTTTACGTTTTAACAAGAGTAAAGTACTTCAAAATTTATTTAAACTTTTTGAAACAATGGTAATTGTTAAAAATAAAATAATTTTGTTGCCAGGCAATAAAATTATAATTTTTTCATTTTAATGTAATATAATATTTTTCATTTAATACAGCAATAAAAAGGCAGGTAAGACACAGCCTGGCTGTTTGGCTGAAAATGATTTTAAATATAAATCTTAGAATATGGAAGTCATGTATGGTTCTCCATACCGATATTTAAGAAAGTTATATTAAATAAAAACTCTAAATTTAATATAATAAATGTTTTAGAAAAATCGCCGAACCGTACACAGTAAACACTAGCGAACAGAGTTTCATTTAACTAACATTTGGAAAAGCTCTTTGTCGCACGGCTTTGAAACAAGTTTATATATATATATATATATTGTAACGTGTCGTTTCACTAAACATAAAACATAACATACTCATTAACATGTAAATAATAATTAATTAATAGAATTATAAGGTACAAATGTTAAACTTAGAAAATAAGTAAAAAGACATTTGTTAGTTCATAAGCATTAGATTAAAACTATGAGGAGGTCTGCGTGCCTCAGACAGTTGTTTTGTATCATTGAACTACAAACAGTGAATGTTATAGATTTTACAAATATAATAAATCAAACTATAATTATGTAAGTTAGGTTGTGTGATAGTGCTAGAAAGTGAAAATAACAGTGATAGACTTTAAAAAGGAAAAAATCAGATATAAGGAATGTGATTAAACATTATTATCATATGAGCATTGAATGAAACATATAATCTATATGAAACAGTTATGTAGCCCATATAGTGAGATCAAACCAAGTGTAAATAATTTAAAAGATAGAAACTCTTACGTTAAAAAACTTATAATAATATAGTTACGAAGGAAAAATAAAGTAAAGGTCAACAGAATATTACTAATTAGAAATGGTAAACCGAACCTGTGACCCATAAAAAATATAGCCATGGCCTTTAACTAATGAAATTAATGTTTTGAGTGAAGATGATTGTTGTTAAAAAAATTGTGAATTGCAAGAGAACGTTTAAGGTGTGACTCCTGAATTGGATACACATTGAAGACCAATAAAAGATGAGAGGAACAGGAAAAAATGCAAAACCTAGAAGAATGCTGTTTTAATCAAGAGACCAAAAAACCAGATGTCCAGGAATAAAGAATCAACCAATAAATCCGTTAAGAAAACTGCTAGATTGGTGAGATCACTCCATGACTAAATCAAATATTCGACCAAACATTATGACAGTAAAGATTGAATTACAACAAAAACAATAACTAAAAATCAATATAAAAACATTATAATTGTGAATTATTTTTGTACACTAGTATACAATAGTCATTAATAATAAGAGTTTTTGTTATAGTTAATAGTAGTTTAAAAGGACCCACAAACATTCAACAGACATTAACAACACTGTAATACCGAGTCTCATGCATCAAAGTTGTATTGTTTGTTCTATATGTAAATTGTATGTTGACCCTGAGGTTCAGATGAATAATCCTCTATTTAAAAAATAAAACAGGTTATACTTTATTAGTAAGAGATACTAATTTGTTTTGATATTACTTATTGACGCTCAGAAGTGGGGCCTTCCACATTCACTGGATACAAAAGGAGGATTATATATAGTAACTGAACGTTACAAATTGACGCTCAGAAGTGGGGCCTTCCACATTCACTGGATACATAAGGAGGATTATATATATTAAACTGAACGTTACATATTGGCGCCCAACCGGTAGAGCTGAATTAGGCAACACTAACTAACCGAAACACAATTAGTGAAATAACTATTGACCTAATTTTAGCTGGCAACTGCTAGAAAAAACAAACAAAATGCAACGAAGGGCTATGCCACAACAGGAAACGAAAATGCCCGAACAAGAGAGACGATTAAGCTACGCGGAATGGATGACAGTGTTATTTAAAAAATTCAGCAAGGATATGGATTATATTAATGAAAATACCACTGATCACGAACGAGCACAGATGAGGCGTGCGAACAGAATGGTGACACCGAACGACAACATGACGTTGAGAGATATTTATGATGAAATGTGGGAGCTACACGCAAAGTATGATAAAGAAGAGACTATCGGGAGAACTCACGAAAATAACGATAAAAATGTGGAAGGAATGACTGAGGATGATTGGGATAGATGGAATGATAATCTTAAAAGAATGAAAAACGAGAGAACGGGAATATACGCACATTTGAAAGAACAATATACACAGGAGGAGTATGAACAAATGAGACAATTAATAAGACAACCAGAGAAACCGATACAAACAGAAAATGCAGAGCTAAAGGAATGGATAAGGCTTATGTTTGAACAATCCAGAGAAGATATTTGTAAATGGAGGGAAGAATTAAATAAGAAGCGTAAAAAGAAAATAGAAGGTAGTAAAAAAATAGAAAATAAAGAAGAGACAATTGAATTATTACCTGAAAATAAACATAACAGGAACAAGGAGAATACTAAGCCACTCGAAAAGAAGATAAAGAAAATAAGAAGAATACATCCAAAGAAACCAATAAATACAAGAGAAAATTTGGAGATGATAAACAGTGGACTAGTAAATGTACTTAATCTCCCTATTACTGACCATAGAGAGATAATGAATTTTAAAAATGGTAGGAGAAGCTTAACAGAAATTATAGAAAGGACTCACAATAAAACAGTGAGTAAGGACTTCAGAAAATTGATATTCAAGGTAAATATACTTGAAATAAAAATACATGATAAGATATCAGTGATACCACCAATAGTTGATATACCATCGACATATTTGTTTAGGAAAACAGATGATAGAGTGATTAATATAGGACTGGATACTAGTGAAAAGGTGGTATTAGAAGAATTGGTGTATGAGGTAGCAGAGATCTATACCACAAGGAAGGAAATAGTTCTGCACACCAGAAGAACCCGGATCGTGGCAGATACCGAAAACGGATAAACCAAGTAGGAACAATATTGTAAAAAGGGACTGATTTTCTGACTACCGACAAGGCAAACCAGTTAAGGAAGGAAGAAGAAAATAATGATAATTAAAACAAAAATAAAATAAATAATCACTCTAGGCTTAAAGAAAATAATGATAATTAAAACAAAAATAAAATAAATAATCACTCTAGACTTAAGAAAAAATAATGATAATTAAGAAAACATAACCAAAACTGAAGAAAAAGCGGGTAAGGAACAAAAGGGGAATATAAACAGAAAAATAAGAAGGAAAAAAGTATTAAACTAACAATTAATTAAGACAAAATATTATTTAGAAAAATATAACAAGGGATTCATTAGAAAGAAAACAGGGTAAAGCGAAAACAAACTGAGACATAGAGTACATCAAAGTAAACACTACAAGGGGTGCTGACAACAGTCTTGATTAAAACATGAGCGAACACTTCAGGAACGAAACGAAACGCAGGAGAATAAAACGGAGAGAATACGCACGCTGTCCATAAACCAGATACAATTATAGGAGCCACAGGTAAATAATCTAAAACCCAAAAGCAGCACATAAACCTGAATGTTACGAGAGAAGGAATAGGAATTCCTATGGTGTTATTAGTAACCCAAGGGTTACTCTTTAAGGTATAAACAGAGTGTTGTATGCTACGGCGCCACTCTGCAATTATGAATGATCCGCTGATATAATAGGAAGCACAAGTGCCCCTCAGGACGGGAATTCATACTAAGTTAGGGAAAATGTTAGGGTACCCATAGGAAACGAATAAACCGTAACAGACCAGAATCATGGCAGGAAAGACTGCAGGAAATCAGGGCATTCCAAGGAAAAGGATATACAGAGATCATGAGTGTGGCACAAAAGAAGAGGTTAGTGAACTATTACAATAATTACTGCATCGTATTCTCCAGCTCACCGAATAAAGAGAAGAATTTAAATAATATCCGGTTAAACAGTTGTTCAAGAAAGCTGTAAGAAAGTAAATCCAGCTCATGATAAAAGAAGATATTATAGGAAAGAGTAGTTTGTCAATTACCAACCCCATTGTAGCAATACCCCAAGGAATATATAACCAAACCGAGATAAAGATGTTTTATGAAAAGTGAAGACAGTTTTTGTAGATTTTTGCCATTTATTTCAGTAACTCCTAAAACCACCATTACTGAAATAACTTGTCTTTTTAACGGGGGGCTTTATGTAACGTGTTGTTTCACTAAACATAAAACATAACATACTCATTAACATGTAAATAATAATTAATTAATAGAATTATAAGGTACAAATGTTAAACTTAGAAAATAAGTAAAAAGACATTTGTTAGTTCATAAGCATTACATTAAAACTATGAGGAGGTCTGCGTGCCTCAGACAGTTGTTTTGTATCATTGAACTACAAACAGTGAATGTTATAGATTTTACAAATATAATAAATCAAACTATAATTATGTAAGTTAGGTTGTGTGATAGTGCTAGAAAGTGAAAATAACAGTGATAGACTTTAAAAAGGAAAAAATCAGATATAAGGAATGTGATTAAACATTATTATCATATGAGCATTGAATGAAACATATAATCTATATGAAACAGTTATGTAGCCCATATAGTGAGATCAAACCAAGTGTAAATAATTTAAAAGATAGAAACTCTTACGTTAAAAAACTTATAATAATATAGTTACGAAGGAAAAATAAAGTAAAGGTCAACAGAATATTACTAATTAGAAATGGTAAACCGAACCTGTGACCCATAAAAAATATAGCCATGGCCTTTAACTAATGAAATTAATGTTTTGAGTGAAGATGATTGTTGTTAAAAAAATTGTGAATTGCAAGAGAACGTTTAAGGTGTGACTCCTGAATTGGATACAAATTGAAGACCAATAAAAGATGAGAGGAACAGGAAAAAATGCAAAACCTAGAAGAATGCTGTTTTAATCAAGAGACCAAAAAACCAGATGTCCAGGAATAAAGAATCAACCAATAAATCCGTTAAGAAAACTGCTAGATTGGTGAGATCACTCCATGACTAAATCAAATATTCGACCAAACATTATGACAGTAAAGATTGAATTACAACAAAAACAATAACTAAAAATCAATATAAAAACATTATAATTGTGAATTATTTTTGTACACTAGTATACAATAGTCATTAATAATAAGAGTTTTTGTTATAGTTAATAGTAGTTTAAAAGGACCCACAAACATTCAACAGACATTAACAACACTGTAATACCGAGTCTCATGCATCAAAGTTGTATTGTTTGTTCTATATGTAAATTGTATGTTGACCCTGAGGTTCAGATGAATAATCCTCTATTTAAAAAATAAAACAGGTTATACTTTATTAGTAAGAGATACTAATTTGTTTTGATATTACTTATTGACGCTCAGAAGTGGGGCCTTCCACATTCACTGGATACAAAAGGAGGATTATATATAGTAACTGAACGTTACAAATTGACGCTCAGAAGTGGGGCCTTCCACATTCACTGGATACATAAGGAGGATTATATATATTAAACTGAACGTTACAATATATATATATATATATATATATATATATTAATTAAAACAAACATGTTAAATATTTATTAAAAAGAGACTTTTGCCGTAGCGTTCGTTAGACTTGCGTAAACACAGGCTCGAGTATTTAAATTACGATTGTAAAAATACCGTTAACTGTTGATGTAAATATTTAAATTACGATTGTAAAAATACCGTTAACTGTTGATGTAAAGCAAAATATTTGTTGGGTTAATGTTGTTATTTCTCTCTGTACTTGTGTATGCGCGCACGGGCGCGTGTGTGTTACAATGTATTTACACGGCTTATGATAGGCTACGTTAATTGTTGCCCAGAGGTACGTTTGTACGCCGTTTCTACTGGTGATGTATTATTTAACGTAATTTTTACAGTATAAAGTAGATTTCTTCAGATTACGTCTGTTTTGAATACAGGTGACCATGTCTTTTTCACATTTTTACAATGTTGTGACGGCTGTCTAAGATCTACAAGTCTACTAGTAAAATATTTAATTCCATAAAAAATATACTTTAAGCTAAACACTTGAAAACTTTAGGGGATACCCTCAACAAATTATAAGAACTATGCAAGGCCTGTATAATTGAACAAGAATAGATGTAAAAAATAATTGTAGGATATCTCAACAAATATCTGTCAATCAACGTGTTAGAGAAGGGTGCAGTACATCACCTCCTTTTTGTAACATTTATACTGACGATCTGGTAAGGAAATGGAAACATCTAGTGAACCCTGGTATTAAGTTATCACGAGACGGATATTAGAATGTGCTGTTGTTTGCTGACGACTTGCTTGTACTTCAAAATACAGAATCGGATTTGCAAAAATTTGTTTTTAAGCTTCATCAGATTTGCAAACAATACAATACGAAAATCTCCACTATGAAAAAAAGGTAATGGCATTTCGAGGCAAGGAGCCAATAAAAACAAAAATAATGATGATTAATCGAATTCTTGAACAGGTGAGCCACTTTATTTATTTGGAAAATGATTTTGGTTATGATCTGTAAGGTAAGTTCCAGACAGTCTGTAGAAAACCATCAACCGTATTTTTAGAAACAAGGTGCGTTGAGATACAAAACTAAAGTTCGACAAAGCTATGGCAGTCCATGTACTGTCCTATGGGTGTGAATTATGCACAACAACCAAGAAACAAGAAAGTAAAATACAAGCATCGGAAATGGCGCTCTTAAGAAGAGTTGAAGGGTGTTCTAAACTTGACCGTATAAAGAATGAGGCCATAAGAAAAGAGTTACAAGTTTTTAAATTGAATGAAAAATTAAAAGATTACAAGAAACGTTGCAAAGAACACTTAGAAAGAATGTCAGATACCAAAAAATTGAAAATGGACTTAAAAGGATCATTTTTTGCAAACAATGATGGTATCGTTGGTGCTGTTGGCACGTGACTTCAGGACAAAGATAAACCATTTTTTCTCTAAGGGTTACAGTTGTTGGAGGACCGTTGTCGGAAGTGTATTGAACTGCGAGGGGAATACATTGAATAAATTGGTATTGCTATTGGTATATCTGCCCATGACATGTTTCATGTTTTGTATTGATTTGTATTTTTTCAGGAATTTTCAAAGCACTCAACATCAAAAATACTCCAAAAGCTAATATATACACCACAACTGCACACAATAACACCAGTATAAAATACTAAAAGCCAACAGGAAGTCATAACAACAACCAACCAAAACACAAATACTCCACAAGATATAAAATCAGGAAGGCTGAAGATGAAAACAACACGCTTCCCGAAACATGTACCAAATAAAGGAATAAAACATCTTGAGGTAAAGATTTTATAAATATTAAATAAATTATATATAATTCAAAATTATTATATATAATTATAAAGTGTTTATAATTCAAACACTTTTTGCTACAGTCTGTTTCTTGATGTATATAATACATTTAATATTTATAATCACTTTACTTCAAGATGTTTTCTCCTTATTTGGAACATGTTTCGGGTAGCTTTGTGATCCTATCTTCAGCCTTACTGATTTTGAGTCTTGTGCCAAGATGGGAACACAAGGCTTCCCGAAACATGTTCCAAATAAGGAGAAAACATCTTGAGGTAAAGTGATTATAAATATTAAATATTATATATATATATATATATATATATATATATTATAACAAATTTTATAACACAAATAATTTGAATTCGTGGAGCCCCACGATCTTGGAGCGCCAAAATACGCAACACCTTTTTTTTTGATAATTCAAATAAAAAATCTATTTTGTGTTTGAATAGCCCCACTTTGGAAGCGACAAAATGTAACAATGCAATTTTTATTTGAATGGGCCCCACGTTCTTTGGGACGCCAAAATGTAACACATTAACCCGTCTGTGCAATTTAATTTGTACATATTTAACTCATACACTCTCTATACCATTACTAACAACGTGTATGAATAATTGGGGTGTAGGTGTAATTATAATAAGAGTAACTCTTTTTTTTTACGAATTTTAATATGCTTCATTTATTATTTGAAACAAACAAACAAAAATATTATAATATTATGAAAATCATGATTAATAAGCCATGTGATCTTCATTATCGATGGTTTTAAAGTGTCTTTACTATTCGTGTCAACATTACAAACATATCTTAAATTCTAAATATTATATTATTTATTGTATATAGACTTCTCGTCAATATGTTAATGTTTCTTGCTTGCTCAGTCTAAATGTGTGCTTATTTAAAACTTATTACTGCATTCTTATTCTATCTTTCTTAATACCTTTGTATGGCTTTAAAAAAATAATTTTAGCACATTTAATTTATTACTATAAATGACTCTATGTTATGTGCTTTTATCAAGAAAAGTTAAATAATTCAATTACCAATTTCAATGACTCTACGTTATGTTCATTACGAAAAATAATTAAATAACCTTTTTTTGATTACATATTAATTACACTGAATTTTATTTATATCTACATACTTATTATTATGTTTACAAAAATTGATTTGACTTTTAGAGTCTCTCAATGTCTTTCTCTTTGAAAATTATGTATTGGTTTTTCGTCACCTTAATTTCTGTAGAGTTGTCCCATGTCCTCCAGTGATTCCTTCGGTGTTCTCCTCCTGGATGTCCTCTTGTCCTCACTGCTCGTCCTCCACGGTACATTGACTGCTGTAGACTATGATGACATGTTACTCTGGATCTGTAGCCGTTATTATAGAAACGTCTCCAGTCCTCTGCATCTCCTTCCTTTGCTAGTCGTGCTCTCGTACTCTGTCAGGCGTTGATGTTCTTAGCTGTCGACTGCTTGTTGACGTCCGACGATTTCTTCGTTACGGTATTTTTTTTATTATTATTGTTTTTATTACTTCAAAATAAAAAAAAAACATTACCGTGATACTTTATAAGTTCAGTTACAACATCGTACGATGTTAGATTTTTAAATCTAACTTCGTCCAAAATAGTTTAAAAAATTCGCGTTACGGACCGGCATAGCGTACCGCCGCGACTATGGTTTGTTAAGAGAGAGCGATTAGCTCTCCTGGGCTTCTATTTATATCCACACAGAAAACTGCACCTGTCGATTCAGGAATCAGCCTTTCGACATTTGAAACATGGTGTGACAGCCCCCACTTTCGTCTCATTTCACATAATTGCACTTTTTTGCCAATCGCACTGTTTAACGCGGATTTCACGTTGCTAGAATAGTGTCTCATTTAATGACTTATGAGATGTGCAATTATCATGATGCTCATACTACTAGTATAATTATGATGCATTAAAAATCACACTGTACTCGCATCGATCGTCCGAATTACGTACAATTCGCACTGCACTCGTGTCCGATTTTTACATATTTTTAGAAGTTTTTACCTTCTCACTAACATTTATGGTTTTCTTAAAATTAATTATTTTCTTAATTTGTCATTTACTTGAGGGGTGAGATTGCAACTTTCAGGATCAGACAGGCTTCACGCACACACATTATTTACTTGTATACACACATGCAGTGGTAATGGCGTGATGTTTGCCTGTTGGTTCCTGCTTGAAAACCAGCTTCCAATCTCACACCTGCTCGTCTATTATATATTATTGAAATTAACTAAAATATTTACAATATATTATGTATGCGCCTTACAGCCTTTGCTTGTATTGTCGCAATAAATATACAGTATATATATAGTATGTGTATACTTTCTTCTTTAAGTGGCTAAAAAAACATAAAATCAATATTCCTTTAGCGATTTAATTATTTGCTCGTTTAAACGTTTGTCCCACGTACGAGACGAGAAACAAACACCCATACTTCCACGAAAAGTAAAGCGTACGTACGTCTGCATAGCGTAACGCTGACTAGTCAACGATATCTCCATCCGTCACTGTCATTTGTCCCTAATTGGTAACTTGAGAACACGTATGCTGATCTCCTCAGACAAACTGTGTACTGGGTTAGACTTAGGCCTACATTTTATGTCTAAAATCCCTTTTATTGCTTTTAACGCGTTTAAACGTTCGTACAGTAGTGTACTTATAAGATGGATGTGCGATGGATGGAAACACAAACCGTATTTGTTCAGTTTGTTTGCGCAGCACAGAGCAGCTACAGGCGGAGAAAAATATTAGCATGCCAGTAAAATGGTAAAATACTGAGCACACTCTTTCAACAAGATGTTATTTCACTTTATTTTACTACATTTTATTGGGTCATGTTGCTGAAGGTACGACTCACGTTTTATAATGGAAATTGCTGCCGTAATTATTGTGGTGCTATCTCTTAACAGCTTGCTGTTAGATTTCTCCACATTGTTAACATAAATTATTGTCAACAAAAAACACACACACAAAGCAAGGTCGTGTACAATTTCAGAATCTTTAGATTATAACTATTTAATTCATCTTTTATGTACCCATACTAATTAATCTTTACAGTTTCTGAAATCAAACTTATTAAACGGTAATAAAACAATAAAAATACGCGTTACTGAAACATTGTTAACAATATATTTATTGACTAAATTGATTTCTCTATATTCCATACTTTTATTGAAACATTGTTAACAAGATACTTATTGACTGAATTGATTTCTCTATATTCCATACTTCAAAAGTATACGCTGATGCTGTGTAATAAACCTGTTTGTATATTTAAATGTCGGTATGGAGAACCATACATGACTTCCATGTTCTAAGATTTATATTTAAAATCATTTACTTCAATTCGGTTAGATAATTTCTATCAAGTTAGGTGTGTTTCTTGTAAATCGAGTTTTATGTTTGACAAATTGAAATGAAATATTTCCATAGAAACTACTTCTTTGTTGCCGATAACGTAGGCCTAGTACGCATATAAAAAATTACCCTCTCTCCCATCAACTACCCTTTTCATTTATAGATATTTCATCTACCTTTCTACAGTGGCTTATTATGACCTTATTTTTAGAATATTTTATTTATCAAAATTAAGTACTTTACTCTTGTTAAAACGTAAAACGTAGCAGGTAAACAACGTCTTCCCCTTAACCGATCTTCACTAAAATCAATAGACCTTCACAACTCAGGCACATATGCAAAACATTATTTGATTCCGTTTGAATGTGCGGCAGTTATCGTTCGCCATAGAAATACTTTACTTTTGTTAAAACATAAAACGTTGCAGGTAAACTACTCTTTCTCCTTAACCGATCTTCACCAAAATCAATAGGCATTGATTCCTTTACAACACAGGCATATATGCCAAAAATTATTTGATTCTGTTTGAAATTGCGGCATTTTCCGTTCATAGGAAACATTCTACACACACGCGCGCGCGCGCGCGCGCGTGTTGCAGAAAATACTTTTCTATACGTTTTGAGGGTAGTACAATCAGAATCAGCCCTTATCTCAAACACGATTTTTTCGCCATTTCCTTATGGAACATGGAAGTAAAAAGAGTTACTACTATATTAGCGTACACAGCTGGAAAAAATTATAAACCTAAAAATGAAGAGATTAACAAAGTTCATAAACTTTTTCGACCTCAGGGGGGGGGGTTGTCGTCTCATTCGCCCTTCCCCATAAATACGCTCCTGGTTTGTATAAAGACGAAACAATTAATAACAACGTCCACTAGCAAATCATTTCGGAAAAACTACTCCCTCATGCCACATGTTAGTCAAGTGCGTGCTCCAATATACATTTTGTAATTTTCATTACAATACTTAAAAAAAACTGAAGAGGCAGTTTTTTACTTCCATATTCCTTAAGGAATGGAAGTATGGTGATGGCAAAAAAAATGGTGTTCGAGATTATTGCAGATTCTGATTGTACTACACTCAAAACATGAAAAAAAGTCGTTTTCCGAAAAGTGTCTGTGTGTGTGTCTGTGTGTCTGTCTGTGTGTCTGTGTGTCTATCTGTGTGTCTGTAGATTTTTTTTCTATGGCAAACGATAACTGCCGCAAATTCAAACAGAATCAAATAATTGTTTGCATACAGTCCTGATTTGTAGAGTACTCACGACCTATTGTTTTTGGTGAAGATCGGTTGAGGGAAAGGGGTAGTTTACCGGCAACGGTTTTTTTTAATCAAGGGAAATTTTTTTTTTTTGGCAAACGATAACAGCCGCAAATTGAAACAGAACCAAATAATGTTTCGCATACAGCCCTGAATTGTAGAGTTCTCAAGACCTGTTGTTTTTGGTGAAGATCGGTTAAGGGAAAGGGGTAGTTTACCTGTAACGTTTTATGTTTTAACAAGGGTATTTCCTATGGCAAACGATAACAGCCGCAAATTCAAACAGAATCAAAAGATTATTTGCACACAGCCCTAAATTGTAGGGTTCTCAAGACCTATTGTTTTTGGTGAAGATCGGTTAAGGGAAAGGGGTAGTTTACCTACAACGTTTTTTAACAAGGGTATTTTTTATGGCAAACGATAACAGCCGCAAATTCAAACAGAATCAAATAATGTTCTGCATACAGCCCTGATTTGTAGAGTACTCAAGACCTATTGTTTGTGGTGAAGATCGGTTAAGGGGAAGGGGTAGTTTACCTGCAACGTTTTTTATCAAGCGTATTTTCTATGGCAAACGATAACAGCCGCAAATTGAAACAGAATCAAATAATTTTTTGCATACGTCCCTGAATTGTAGAGGTCTCAAGGACTTTCGATTTTGGTGAAGATCGGTTAAGGGGAAGGGGTAGTTTACCTGCAACCTTTTTCGTTTTAACAAGAGTAAAGTACTTGAAAATTTATTTAAACTTTTTGAAACAATGGTAATTGTTAAAAATAAAATAATTTTGTTGCCAGGCAATAAAATTAAAATTTTTTCATTTTAATGTAATATAATATTTTTCATTTAATACGGCAATAAAAAGGCAGGTAAGACTCAAACACACACACACACACACACACACACACACACACACACACACACACACACACACACACACACACACACACACACACACACACACACACACACACACACACACACACACACACACACACACACACACACACACACACACACACACACACACACACACACACACACACACACACACACACACACACACACACACACACACACACACACACAATTCACGTTATTTCTGGCCTCACTCATGTTTATTTTCTTACGTTTGCACGCTTTTTAAATGGAAAGTGCCGAAACCCACACCAACATAACGCGTGCAAGCCGAAAAAATGGACATCAATTTGCTTACTGGCGAAGCTAGTAGTTAATGAATGGGTAGGCAAAAATCTTATCTTAAATTTTTTTTAAGGAATCACTAAAAGGACGGTGGGTCAAATCGGACGCTGAGGTAGAGTTTGCTGTAACCGAATGGTTCCACAAACAGCCGTAAGAATTTTACTAGCAGGGAATCTACAGGTTAGTGCAACAGTGGAACTCATGTCTTAATGTTGTTGGAGACTTCTTTTAAAATCGTTGAATAAAAAATGCTTTACAGCTCTATACGTGTGTCTATTGAACAATCCTTGTATTAGTCATACACAATAATACAACTGATTGAACTTCAAATTTTTAAACTTGATTAGTTTCTATATATATGTTTAATGTTACAAATAATTCAAATAACAATCTTGATCACCTGTTAGTTCAGCGGAATAACAGTGACACTTTTAATAACCGCATAAAATAAACACTTAGAAACAACACAGGCGCTTTAACTTAACTGTTTGGACCACAGAAGTGAGGCATGCCTCAACGCTCTATGTGTACAGCGCGGGACAATCCCCCCTCCCTACACTTCCCTATCTCACCACTACATTGCTTACATACGATGTATACAAAAAACGCTGAGGCAAGTTCAGGTTGCCTCATTCGCTTTAAACGAACTATGCCGAATCTCACCTGTCACCATCTAGCGGTCGCTCAATAAAGCACGTTTCGGTTTAATAAATTTGACAGTCGCAGTAACAATGTATAATCTTTACGTTATGTAGTTCATACGTATTTATAATTTTTATTCTACAGAATTTTTTAAGGGCATTGCCTCAATTTCCTCCATGTAACTTCGCCACTGATATATATGTGTACAACGTTATCGGCAACAAAGAAGTAGTAAATTATTATAAATAAATCACCTTATATCCGTCGTGTGACTTCGTTACGTCGATTAAAATGACGCGTTTCGGAACATCTGTTCCATCATCAGATAAAATCGCTCTATTGAGGTCGTTAAACGTTAAAAACACATGTTACACATAATTGTCCACTATGTAATTCGCTTGCTTCCTAAATGGTGCGCACCACGACGAAGCCGATCGGACACTGAACTATTATCTGAGTGATTACGCCTAAGCAGGTTCAAAGCTGTATCGTATAGCGGGTTGGATTTAAAATTTAAGTGGTCATTCAATATGAAGTCTCGGCTGTTTATGTTATTATATGCTTTGTATATTTCGAACTCCTCTATTGCGTCCATGTAACGGCCTTTGTTGCACACATGTAGGGGTATTAAATTAGATTTAAAATCAGTATAATTATGATTGTGTAAGATTAAGTAGCGGGCAAAGTTGGACTTGATATTATTTAACAAAGTGAGATTATTTAGGTGACGTTTTGGTGTGTGTTCTTTAAATCGTTTGAGGAAACCTCTCCCCGTTTGACCAATGTAAAAACTGTTGCAGTCGTTACATGATAATTTATATATGCCGGATTTCTTTTCTAAAGGTATGGGTTTTCTATGACGTAGTATTTTTAATAGACTATTGTTTGTTTTGAAGGTAGCAGTAATATTCAATTTATTAAATGTGGAGGTTAGAATCTTTGGCATTATATTTGTGTATGCGGTAGAAATAAATGTTATTTTTGTATCCTTATTTATTGGGGGCTTGGATTTTCGAATTTTATGTTTCTTGATGAGATTATCAATCAACGTGTTTTGGTAACCATTAGCTAAAGCTATATGTTTAATGGTATTCACCTCCTCACGGTAATCATCATCACTGAGAGGTACTGCCAACAATCTGCGGATAAAGTAATTATAAGCTGCCAACTTTTGCGAAAATGGATGATAAGAGTCAGCATGTATTGTCACATCAGTGATAGTCGGTTTTCTATAAATATTAAAATTCAAAATATTTACGTGTTTAGTGACAGACAAATCTAAAAAATTCAAATTTATTATCCACTTCAGTTTCCAACGTGAATTGAATGTTTTTATTAATATTATTCATATAATGTTTTAGGTTTTCGATCTGTCGTACAGTACCATTGAAAATTAGAAAGGTATCGTCTACATAACGTGCATAAAATATTATATCATTTTTGTATTTGTTATGTGAGAGCAAATGAGAGTTTTCATAAAAATTCAAGTAAACGTCAGCCAATAGACCAGAGAGAGGTGAACCCATGGCCAATCCATCGTCCTGAATGAAAAATTGGTTATTGAAAGCAAAGTAATTTTGTTCTAAGATAGTTTCAAGTAAACCAATTAACTCGTTTATCGTCTGTATATTTAATTTATTATTCTCTAATAAATTTTCTTTTAAGATATTTAGTGTTTCCTTTACTGGTATGTTGGTATACAAATTTACTATATCAAACGATGCTAACTTATAATTAGGTAGTATATCAACATTTTTACATTTATTAATAAAATCCGTGTTGTTTGTGACACTATGATTGTTCTTTAAATTTATGCTTTCTTTGATTACTTTGACGAGTTTTTTTAGCTGTTTTGTATGCGGGCGCTGTGGTAAAATTAACGAGTGGTCTGACCGGTATGTCGTGTTTATGAATTTTGGGTAGGCCAGTGAGTTCGGGAGCTTTAGCATTAATAGGCTTCAGGAAGCGACGTGTGCATTCGCTAAACAAATTCGCTAAGCGAATTACATAGTGGACAATTATGTGTAACATGTGTTTTTAACGTTTAACGACCTCAATAGAGCGATTTTATCTGATGATGGAACAGATGTTCCGAAACGCGTCATTTTAATCGACGTAACGAAGTCACACGACGGATATAAGGTGATTTATTTATAATAATTTACTGTTCATACGTGACTTGGATACCTAGAACTAATATGCATTTTAAACAAAGAAGTAGTTTTTGTTAAAATTGCTTCCCGGGATATTTGGCCGTAGTCCAATGTTTTCTACAAAACCAGACATTTCGGCAATGCCATCGACTTCCATCATCAGTGAAAATCGAGTGCGATAACGTGAGGTGGTATACGTTAGTGACCACAGTACTGTGGTTAAGGCTGAAGCAGTAAGTAGAAAGAAGCAGTTTCTATGGTAATATTTCATTTCGAAAATGATTTTAAATATAAATCTTAGAATATGGAAGTCATGTATGGTTCTCCATACCGATATTTATTTATCGTGTTAAATGAAAATGTAAGCTACAATGTGTGCTAGGTTTCATAGCAGAACTGTGCCGAATTTATAACTTTTTCTCTTAAATTTTAAAGATGCTCATTACATTTTTCGTTAATTTTGACAACTTTCATTTATAACGTTTAATTTTGAATACGTGTTGTTTGGTACAAATTCGTGTAAAACATAAGACAATGCATGATGAAGGTCAAGTAGCAGCACTTCCCCCAGTTTCAAACTCACGGCTCACCACTGTGTGTAATATAAATATATAGACTAATATTTGTCTCTGTATAGAACATATTATAACCTATTTGTGTAAGACCTAAATTTCTTAACGCTGTTGCTCTATGAAGTATATACGCGATTCCTTTTTTAGTCTCAATAAAAAGAACGATTTTTTTTGTATGTGCAACTCGCGTGGGACTAACGCCGCGAGTAGAATCTCTCGTGGGGTTGTCTGCCCGATCATGTTCTAGTGTATTAGTCTATTCAGAGTGTTTCAAATGTTTATGCCGTGGGACCGATGCCTATTGATGCTCGATATCGCAGATGGTAGAGAGGTATTTTTAACTGACTGAAACGTGGCCGGGTTGCAAAATACGTAAGCTTGTGTGATTCAGCGACGCTTTGCAATCACTATCACAGGGAGACCGACTGTGATTTTTATTTCTTATGTTGGATAATATTATGTTCTAAATATCATTTTATTGAAATTATTGGATTTATTTTAGTTACAACAATTTATAATTCTTTGTACGCGTTATAGTGTTTTGTACGCATTTTTCATATTTTTACGAAGGTCTCCCTGACCGTCGTATGATGCAGTGGAAAACAAAATACAAGACAGCAGTGAAGTCACTAATAACCAGCCTTAATTATCACAATTAACAATATTATAATCAGCTTGTACAATAATCACAGTAAAATTTGTCCAACGCAATAATAATGTCAACCAATAAAGTCCCGCACAATTATAACACAATAACACTTCGCCAAAATTCTTGGAACCTCACTGGAATAAATCGCCACTTAAACTGACTTCTAAGAGGCAGCTGTCGTTGTTTAAATAGATAGCACAAGTTTTCCAGAATAATCCATAATACGCGTCAACACTACTCGAAAACACTAGAGCGTAATTGAATGCCCACTTATATAGACTATCATGCCAGACCAACATCAACCAATCAGAAAACCTCCTATTGTGTAGGATTTGGCATGCTGTGGTCCCAAGTCAATTAGATAATACTTGAAGCTGATTGGTTGATGCTGCTTTCCAGCTTAGATCGTGCTGGCTGGCATGACAATCTATAAAAATGGGCCTTCTTAGCCAAAAGAAGTATCATTGGTTTCTTTTGACAATTACGTGACGCTCTCGAAAAGTCGAGAATGTCATTCTACACGTTTCTCGGCTAGCCGCGCAGTTGCAACGTCTCGGTCAAGCCCGTGCACACACATAGCATTCTAGACTGTTCGAACACTTGTAACTACGCAGATTACGACGGTACGCCGCCAAAAGAATGGAAAATTATTCTGGAAACTCTGCGGGACCTATGTAAGCAACAGCGGCCGGGTTAGAAGATAGTTACAACTGGCGATACTGTAGAGTGCCGGATCAAGTGATTGTTGTGAATCAGTGGAAAGTAATTATTGTGTTAATTAGTGCGGATAAGTTGACATTATTATCGCGTGTGGACAAGTTTAACTTTAATTATTGTATGAAAGTACCTTGTTCATTACAAACTGTTATTTGTGACTAATTAAAGCTGGTAATTATTGACTTCATCGGTGTCTGTATTTTGTTTCCACTGTACAATACGACGATCCGTGAGACCCACGTAACAAGATCTGGGTGCATGAAACTTGTGATAAACACGTGTGTGAAAATGGACGTCTCATATGAACAGGCTTATCATCATACGATGATACGTTTTATTACGATATGCTATAAACGTGTTATGTTAAAGTATTTACCTCTTCCCAAACCAGCGATTTACTGACGCCCGGCCTGAGATTCATAATCTTCAGTTCGGCCGCCTTCAGCACCCCGTCTTGCGTGAACTCTATGTTGGGCTCACCTTTACCTTGGTCGCCTTCAACGCTGACATTTCTCAGGTATCTGTAAGAAAGAAAACCAAATCACTCTCAATCAGTTAAGAATTACTTGGCACTTACATAATCAGAATATACAATTCTATAGAAATTAGTAATCAGTTCAAGGATAAATAATGACGTATCGTACAACAATATATCAAATAAGACTGTCTGAAGAACGAAACGTACTAACAGTACAATCAAAACACTCAGGAATCGATCAACTAGAAATCAATAAAGTCGAGCGATGTGCTGTAAGTATCCCATTAACTGTACAAATATATTGCTACGGCAATTACGTAACGTTCTCGAAAAGTCGGCAGGTGCAGTTACGTAAACGTTCTACACGTTTCTCGGCTAGCCGAGCAGGTGCAGTGTCTCTGTCGAGTAGCTTCCAGACTGTTCGAGCACACTGAACTATGCAAATTACGCCGAGACGCCACCAGGAGTATGGAAAATTATTCTGGAACATCTGCGGGATTTATATAAACTTTTACGGCCTACTTAGTTAGTTACAGTGGGCGATTTTTTTAGTGCGGATCAAGTGATTGTTGCCGATTAGTGGAAAGCAATTATTGTGTTATAATAAGTGCGGAACTCTAATAGTTGACAATAGTTACCGCGTGTGGACAAATTTAAGTTCAATTATTGTACGAGAGTATCTTGTTGATTTCAAATCGTTATTTGTGGCCGATGAAAGCTGGTAATTAGTGACTTCACTGGTGTCTGTATTTTGTTTCGACTGTACAATACGACGGACCCGTAAGACCGTCGTAACAATATTTTGTCGTTAAAAGCCTTACTGTAAAAAAAATAAAATACAGAGATTGTTCGATTATATGTATGGCTGTAACAAAAGATTGTAAATTTGCATGGAGTCAAGTGAAAAGTGTTTTGTTGCCTAACAATTAAATAAGTCAGGTTGCTAGGTGATAATAAGAACCATCGAAATAGCTGCTCCGTTATACAGAGTGTTCCCAAAACGTAGTGGTAAAATTCGGGAAATGATTGTACTCATTAAACTGAATTAAAAAATTCCATTAAACGTATGCCGAAAATGATTTGTCTTCTGTCTGTACGTCTTCACGTGTGTTTTATTTTAAATTAATTATTTCATGGAGTTGATCCCGTACGAACAAACATTGTTGTAGATAGTAGTGATCAACCGTCATGATGTTCGGGATGGTAATGACATTAGGAGGACAGTAATTTTGAATATATGGGGTATAAATGTATCTTAAATTGCAAACAATGATGTGGTGAAGAAGCTGCGCAAGTTCTGTTATGTTATGTGTGGGACCATCAGAAAAAGTCTAAAATGAACAAGGATAGAAACACGCCTGAAGTTCTACAAGATGATGACTCTCTCCACACGTTTCTATGGGCCTGAGAATTGGACTTTAACAAAGTCCCAGGCCAGTCGTATTGAAGCCGCCGAAATGAGATTTCTCAGGCACGTGGCAGGGATATACTCTTCAAGATCGCAAAAGAAATGTTGATGTACGGCCAGAGATAAGTATTATGATTATACTTGATCGAATTACCCAGTATCGGCTAAAATGGTTGGAATATCAAACCGAATGGATGACCGCCGCATCTCTAAACCAATTTTGGTTTAATCCTTGCTGAAGATGATGATGGTGATTAATTAGTGTTGAACGAAATGAGGCGTGGAACTAAAATTTGGTATATACGATAAGTATATACTATTTTTTCTTATAAGTACAAAATAAACTAAAATGTTATCTTAAAATAGCTGCTGATTGAAAATTTTAATTCTAAATTTGTAGTAGAATGTAGTAGAAAATGATGAAACAGATAGATAATGAAATGCACATGCAGGAAAATACAAACACAGGACAACGCAGTACATATTTTAAATAGCACGGTGCAAAAAATTATTTTTTTCCATTATCTAACCAATAAAATTTGATTTATTAACGATGAATCATTTTAAAATCTTGTTACTTTAGTTTGATGTTAATGTCTGCATTAAAAGAATTTAGAACTCTTAGATTTTTGTTTTTAACATAATTTCAATACAAAGATGGACTTACGTTTTTTAAGCTATTGTTAAGATAGCCGTGAAATATATATCGTGTACCCTTAGATGCTCGACAACGTTAAATAACTAATACCGCCGAAACAGTCTACATTTGGTCGAGAATTTCAGCTGTGTATTGATAAATAAGCAATGTGTACAAAGAGCAACAGCGGTACACAAGCATCGTTGTCAAAAAGTCCAGCAATTAAATACGTTTTTTGATTAAAAATTGAAATTTTCCCGGTACCGGGGACTAAATATTAATTTTCGCAATAGTAAATTGCATTTAACTGACAGAGTTTTCCGTTTTCATGTTATATTCGGGTCACGGCAGAAATGTAATGAAAAATTCATTAGCCGTATTCAATTCTGTGGCGGAAACAGCCGAGTCGCCCACTGGGTCACTAACCCAGTTTTTCTCTGCTGTTAATAATGTATAATAACGTTAAATCGGTCGCCAACATCCAGACCCAATCGCAGGGTAGGGTTGTCCAATCACCTTCTTGTAGATTGCTTTTTGACACGGTTATCTTTATATTCCAAACCACGGACATCGGCGACTTGCTCCTTTCTCGCTTTTTCTGAAGTAATCCGTTTCAGTTTAAATTTTAAATACATTTTTCAACTCATACTCTTTGTACATCCACATAAAAGTCAACTGTCCAAGTTAGTTGACTACGTGTGTCAATTACAGCACTTTTCTTTTGATTTCTTATGATATCGTTTGACACTCCGTTTTATCTTGATGAAAACGGAGACTGTTGTGAAGCTGTGTGTCGTTTACAAGCAGTTACTTTGTCAATATTCTTTTTCTAGGAGCAAATTTTAATCTTTGTTTTTCAACCATATATCCGAACAAAATGTTAAAATTGATAAATTATAGAATAGATTTGTGTATCCTCAACCTTTTTTTTTTATAATATCATTTTCTACTTCCACCGAATCGAGTTCAGTGCTTTCAGTCTAGGCAGTTCTTTTGTCGATACTCCATTCTACTTCCTCAGTGTTTGTTAAATTACTTCCTATACAAGCATACAGCCTGTGCATTTTCAGTGCTGTTTTAAGTTATTCAAGTTAGTGCTACTACCTGAAGGAAGCGCTTATACGATTAGGGGTTGACCTCTCATAGTATTCGTACAGCTACAGCCAAATCTTTCGTTGTATAAATTTTTCTCGAGGAATGATCTTTCAATAAGTTATCACTGTGTTTGTATGGACATACTCCTTTACTGTAAAAACATTGAACACAAAATACTTTCAACACTTTAAATTTTCATTACAAATGTTATAAGTAATAATAATAATGGCTCCCCATGTGTACCACCTGAAGTAGTGTAGGAGAATGTTATAAGTATCATTAGAAAATATGTTGTCAGTATTTCTAAGTCCATCTACTACTACAGGTAAAATAGTTGTACTCAGGTTAAAAAATGATTGCCGTGGGGCACACGCGAAAATTGACAAATTCAGTGTCGAGTGGCAAATGGACTGCTTCAACGTGTAAAAGGTTGCGGCTCGTATGTATTTTTACTCTTACGGAGTAAGAGAGATTTTTACTATAAAGAATTAAAATTCAAATAAGACTGAACGGATAATTAAATGAGATCAGAACATAGTAGCGTTTCTATTTATTTTATTATAAGAAATCGATTACATACAAAGAACTTAAATAGAATCATATCATACTTCGCATTATTTTCAGTACGTATATGTGTACAAACAATATGTAACAAATAGTTTTTTTCAGTGTAACAATATGATTAACGTAATATTTAGTTGAAAAGTAGAAAGTAATATGCGCACTATGATAGTTCAGTTTTTTGCAAAATGTTAAAAAGATTATTGTTTAATTAAGTTGATTTTGTAATCGACGGATCTTGTTTGGTGCTGCTCTCTGGTGGCGGACCTGAAGTTAACGCTAATGTAACGTAATACACTATGATGAAACAAATGTCCATAGTGCTGCGGTCTGGTGGCGGCCCTAAGTAAACGCCAAACAATTTGTTATCAGATGTGATCAAACGTCAAACAGATTAATTAAAGAATACAATATTTTTAATGATCAGAGACTCTGTGAAGTCGGAACGGGTTATAGCCGAAGCCATGGAGTGAAGAAGAAGAAGAAGAAGAAGAAGAAGAAGAAGAAGAAGAAGAAGAAGAAGAAGAAGAAGAAATATTTTTAATATTTACGTTATTCTTGCAATAGTATTTGAAGATTTAGAATATGCTCTCATTTTTTAAAATATTACGCTTTATTTAAAGCAAGCACATTTGTGGCAGTGGGGAAATTTTGGATAGCTATGCGGGGAAAAGAGTCCTGATTGACATGGGATCAACGTTTTTAGTTTCAGCGATTTCGTAACACGATATGAAACCGTTTACTACTCTAGGAGCGAGAGGTGTACAGGATTGAGCTGGGCACCATAGTGCCGTACATGACGTTCGCACTTCAGTAATACACTTAGGTTTCAATAGACAGCTGTATCGATTCTTCGACCTTGGCGAATTTAATTCAAGTTAAAGTAATCCTGTTTGTTTTGTCGTAGATAACACACTTAATACTTCACAGAACCCTCTGCTTTGTCACAGAGTATATCGATCACATTCATTCAGACAATATGTAGCAGTTATTAATTATTTTTTCCCTTTAGCTACATAATCAAGCATAATTATTTCTGTTTACTTCTACATAATCAAATGTAGTTTGAATATCTGTTTGTATTTGGTTGCATGTCTCTTGCTATCTCTACGACCTATCTCCTCACCACTTCGGTGATTCATACTTACAGCTTCAGCTAAATCTTTGATTCTATAAAATATTCTTGAGCAATAATCCTTAAATAAGTTATCATTGTGTTTGTATGAAAATATCCCTTTACTGTAAAAATATTGAACAATATGCTTTCAGTATTTTAATTTGTATTATAAAAATTATATATTATAACATTCATTAGAAAATAAGTTGTCAGTATTTACAAGTCCAACTACTAAAACAACAGGAAAAATAATTGTACTTAGGAGAAATAATATACTTAGGTTTCAACAGATAACTATATCGATTCTTCCACCTTTGTGTATCAATTTTTCCTACGAAAGTTATCATACACAATCAAACTCACAGCTAGTATTACCGAAAGACCATTATCAGAAGAAACAAATATGTTCAGAAGCGATTAACTAAATAACTACGATTAACAGTTTTTTCACTACATGTAAAAGTCCTGTTTGTTTACCATAATGAATTCTTATAAATGATTTTGTTAATTTCTAAACGCCGAAAATTAATACTGCATTTAGTCAGTTAACTGGTCGGAGTGTCGGCGTTTCGTCACAATTTGGTTTCGTCTTAGACGTCCACAAGCGCAGTACGAAGAAATACATCGTAAGCGTATATTAGGATATCTGTGTGTGTGTGCATGTTAGTGCGATGTGTGATATAGTCATAATGGTGTATTAATTACTATTATAATGGGGTTGTTTACTATTTTGCTGGAACTGAATTAAATTTACTGTTAAAATAGCACAATTACTAAGCATTTCCATCATGCATTATGCTATTATACAGATGCTATTAAATACTGTTACGACATTTCAGAACAATCTACGTATTTCTCGAACGATCCAGTGGAATCCGGCTGTAATGTTGTGTGCGTACGTGATTTCAACATGCATTCGCGAGACTTTTCTAGACGTCGCCAGCCGCGCGCACTGTGTCAAGGCCGCAATCAATTACGTCTTAGTGTAGCGCTTTAACAAAACATTTAACAAAAATAAAAATATTTCTATTATTCACGAAAATTCAACTAACGACATTTTAGTGTCACAGAATTTATTAAAATAAGCTGATACACAATTGTATTAAATAAAGTAATAATCTACTGGTTTGGACTTTTCGTCATTTTATTGTGTTACGCTTTTTATAAATAATTCTAATATTCGTGATCAGTTACGATATCTTAATTGGTTTTCATAAACATTTTTTGAACGTTTACTTTTTGTTTGCGCTCTTCGAGTGAAAAGACCTCGGGGAGCGAGTATCGGTTTTACGATTCCTAATTATTATTAACTATTTCTTACTTCTATTCCAGTAACAAGTAATAATATTATAAATATTATAAACATTAATAATCAATTAAAATTTAATTCTATAAAGGAGTGTGTTCATCGACTAGATACAATTTAGTTTGCTCGAGAAAATAATTTTGACCGAGGCAGTGTGATGTGGTGTGTGGAGATCACAAAGAAGAAGAAGAAGAAAACCAATTGTGTTCAGTCGATTGACTCGACTGTCGCGGCTCTGCGGCCAGACACACTCTCGTTATTCCACACACGAAAACCACACTCTCCAATATTACTTTAGTTCACTCTCTAAAGTTTAATTCGGTTCTGCGAGAAGCCATTTATCGTTCCCCGCGGGTGGCAGTGAGGCCAACATAACGTTTCACAAAACGTAAAAGTACAATACAATAATCGGACGCAATTTATATTCAAACCATCGCGTGCGTGTGCGTTTTAAATATGCTTAGTTTCTGTTACATTTTTTACTTCCATGTTCCGTAAGGAAATGGAAGTATGGTGATCGCGAAAAAAATCGTGTTCGAAATAAGGGCTGACACTGATTGTACTACCCTCAAAAAATGAAGAAAACTAATTTTCCGAAAAGTGTCTGTGTGCGTGTCTGTGTGTAGAATTTTTCTATGGCGAACGATAACTACCGCAAATTCAAATAGAATCAAATACTTTTTTGCATATTTGCTCGAGTTGTAGAGGACTCATAGCCTATTGATTTTGGTGAATATCGGTTAAGGGGGAGGGGTAGTTTACCTGCAACGTTTTACGTTTTAACAAGAGTAAAGTACTTAATTTTGATAAATAAAGTATCCTGAAAAGGAGGTCATAATAATCCACCGTAGAAAGGTAGATGAAATATCTATAAATAAAAAGTTGATGGGGAGGGGGTAATTTTCTATAAATGAAAATGATAATTGAAGGGGGAGAGGATGATTTTTTATGTGTACTACGTTATCGGCAACAAAGAAGTAGTTTGCTGTTAAAATTCCTTCCCGGGCTGTTTGGGCGTGGTCCAATATTTTCTGCAAAACCAGACGTTTCGGCAGTGCCATCGACTGCCATCATCAGTGAAAATCTAGTGCGCTTACGTGATACGTTAGTGACCACTGTACTGTGGTTAAGACTAAAGAAAGAAGTAGTTTATATGGAAATATCTCATTTCGAAAATGATTTTAAATATAAATCTTAGAACATGGAAGTCACGTATGGTTCTCCATACCGATATTTTAATCAGCGTTACTGAAACGGTAGCTAACGAAATGGATTAAATACTGTATTGATACTTAGGCATTTTACTTGCCTTTACATGTTAATTCGATTAAGTTCGACTATAGAATATATATGCAACTTGTTCCGCGTGCGCGCACTAAGACACACACACACACACACACACACACACACACACACACACACACACACACACACACACACACACACACACACACACACACACACACACACACACACACACACACACACACACACACACACACACACACACACACACACACACACACACACACACACACACACACACACACACACACACACACACACACACACACACACACACACACACACACACACACACGCGCGTATAATAAATATGCTTTCAAGTAATAAATAGTTCTACAAGCTTGTTTTGTTAAATTTCTATCACTATATTTCTACTTGATGCACGTTTCACAGAATACAATTGTACCGTCAAAGATTTCTATATAAATTAACGAATAATCGATTTTATTTTTACTTACATTTTAGATTTTTGTAATGTTTACTTATGTAGTCAGTGAATAAAATATAAACAAATAAATAGCATAAACGTTAAATATTCTCAATATGATCATCACAACAGCTGCCTACGTAAATAATAAACATTACAACGATCAACAATATAAGTCTAAATGTAATCAATTATTCGTTAATTGATATAAAACATCTGATGATACAGCTTCGTTATGTGAAACGTGAGTCAGGTAGAAATACAATGATAATAATTTAATAAAGTATACTTGCAGAAGTATTTGTTATTTGCACACACACACACACACACACACACACACACACACACACACACACACACACACACACACACACACACACACACACACACACACACACACACACACACACACACACACACACACACACACACACACACACACACACACACACACACACACACACACACACACACACACACACACACACACACACACACACACACACACACACACACACACACACACACACACACACACACACACACACACACACACACACACACACACACACACACACACACACACACACACACACACACACACACACACACACACACACACACACACACACAGAGGAAATTTAACTTATAGCTCATTTACGAAAATGTGTACGGGTGATAAGACAAGTGGGGAAGAAGTTCTTTGTCCTATTTTTGTTATTTCCGATCTGACGATCAGCTGTGAAGCTTGAAAGCGCTAATCGGAATACGTTTTCTACAGTGGTGTGCAACAGTGATAATTCTGTTTTTAAAACGCTGTGATACAGACAGAAATAAGAATTAAAAAAAAACATTATAGTATACAACAAAACCAAATGAATAATAAGAAGTTGGTGTCTAACAATCAGTTATTCTATAAAAAGACGCCAACTAACACTGTTTAAGTATTATTTTGAATGTTCATCACTACTTTTTTCACAGCACTTAATAATAATTATTTAATGGTACTTTCACTTGTAAAACTTACTTGTTGATATTCCCTCAAACGTCGCTTCGGAGTTATATTCTCATTCTTCAGTGAGGTTTGAATACGGAATGTGTCAAGTAGTCGGTAATTTGTAACGGTTTTTTTAGGTGACTGGTTGTGTGTAGGGGTGTAGAGATGGAAGGGGGTTGGCGCGGGATTCTGAATTGTTGTATGCTTTGTGCATTGTTGTGTCGAATAGTGTGTCTGATTTAAATTGTAAGTGGTCATTGAGTATTGTGTTTGGTTGTGTTTGTATATTTCGTATTGTTCTGCGGTGCTGAGTTTGCGACTTTTGGGTAGGTAGTGTAAAATTTCAAGATTGTTTTTTATATTGGTGTAACTGTGGTTTTATGTCTGGATGTGTGTGGCAAATGTGGATTGTATGTTGTTATTGGATAATGTTTTGTGTGTTCAGAAAATCTGGAGGAAAAAGATCTTCCTGTCTGGCCTATATAGAATTTATTGCAATCGTTACAGTTTAATTTATATACGCCTGTTTTATTGTATATGTCTATGTCTTGTTTGTGCCGTTAATGTGTCTTTTGATGGTATTGTTGGTTCTTGGGCTATATAGAATTTATTGCAATAGTTACAGTTTAATTTATATTGTATGTTTAAGTGTTTTGTTTAAGCGTCTGATCAGAGAACATCGAAGCGGAAGAGTGCTGTGTATTAGTGAAACAAGATAGTAATTAATTATTAATCAGTGTCAATCTAGTAGTTCATAGTAGAGAAGAACAGTTATATTGAATGATAATCATGCTGGAAAGATCGAGAAAGAAAAATATAATTAACAGGAGACAAATGAAATAATCTACATGATAAAATATAATTAATAAAACACAAAGGAAAGCCTAGTAAGAAGTAATTAACCAAGTAATATTACGAATAATACGTACCAGGTAGAGAATAATATTGTATTTAAAACACATTAACTCGAGATAACATTCACTGCGTGGCAAAACCAACCCATTTGGACACTGATAATCGTCTGCATAACTGAGATTGTGATTCGCTGTCTGCTTGTTTTCTAGATAACGAAACGTGTTACATAATTGTATGTTTGAGTATATTATACCGGTGACTATTGAATTCTTTTAAGACGGGCTTAAGATGAGTAAATGAGGAGATATTCAGTTTACTCCAAGTAACCAAAAACTGATATGATGGGAAAACCAAAAGATTATTTAAAGAAATCATATACAAAGGTAGATCATATATTCTTACAGAATAACTGAACGGCGAGCCCTCGGTTTAATTTACCGTTGCGTTGTCCCCTAAAAACTAAAACCAGCAATACCGCTCTGTATGCCTTCAATAAACACTTCCCAACCCTAGACTATTTCCTGCATGAATTACACTGTAAATATGCCCAGACTGTCAAACATCGTGGCTTCCTCCAATCCGTTAACAGAATAACCAGGAACACTCACACACCCTCCTTCCTCATTAACCGCATACTGGCTATTGCCAATGAACCTCCAATTAAGAAATGTACACAGACACAGAAATGACTAATTAACAAATCGCAATACCTACTCCACCACCAATCAACGCTGGATACCCTACTTTTATAACTCTCCCTCACTTCACAGCTAATTCTATGCTCTCTTAATTGAGTCCCCCGCCTATTCCTTGACGCCACACTGACGCTACCCTCCATTTTAACATCCTGTCCAACTCGACCCTGCTGTGGCTGTATTCTAGTTTGGGACTCCCATATCAATCCCCTCCGATCCCTATTTGGCTGTTTACACTATATTCACACATATCCATACATTTTCTCTTTCTTCGGGTGGATCCGCCTCCTCCGCCTCCGGCCCGGGCTGGCGTGGGTCTCCACATTCCAAATACAATACCGGCTGAAGGCGGCTCGTCCCCAAGACTTGTGCTGTTGGCCAAGCCTCAAACATCACAAAAAGAAAAAAACGTAGATCATGTAGAAAGAATAGCTGAGGAGGAAAGCGGTAAAAGTTGCTTTGATAACGCAGAATATATTAAAAAACAAGGGTCTAGAAGAAATGGCTGAGTGCTGTTTTAATAGCCAAAGAAAAGAAAGAACTGAAAGAGCAAAACCTACAACAGGAAAATATTAGAAGAATAATAAAGCTCTGGGACTTTATGTTTTATCATTTAAAAAATAAACGATTTGGCGTGCAATTCGGTATTATTTTTATTATTATTCTCTAAATTAGTATTATTTTTATGACACTCTCGCATAGTGACTAATATATAATTTAATTAAGAAAGTTGTGTTAGTGGTTATAATCACAAACAGAATTAACACTGTTGCACACCACTAAGAAACATTATTCCGATTAGCGCTTTCAAGCTTCACAATTCACAGATTTTTCCAAACTGATGATGAGCTGTGAAGCTTGAAAACGCTAATTGGAATAATTATTCTATAGTGGTGTGCAACAGTGTTAATTCTGTTTGTAATATGCAGTTATTTCTCGTAGGCGGCTACATGTTTATGTTTAGCAACGTTCATATTCGCGTCCAACCAGTACAGTACATTATACAGTATAAGTCGCTTGCATTGTTTATAATTACCAGTATCAAGCGACCTGTTGCCTATTGTGTACAGTATTAATACTAAAGCGGTTTACATTATGTTTGTAGGCGACTCTCTGTGTATACCATTGTTGTTCGGTTAGAGCTGAGGGAGACGGCTCAAACTGTCGGTTTTATTAAGGCAATTATCATTATGCGGTGTGGCTGGGGCGATATGGGCAGCGTATGTTGGTGCAAACACAGCTGTTTGTCCCTTGTGACGTGACTCCGTTACTGGCGTACAAACGGTTTTGTTTGTTCTGGAAATGGCATCAAATGTAAGAAGTGGTCGGACGATACTGCCGCTCTTTAGCTGGACACCCGTCAACTTTTCAGAAATATAACTGGTCAGAGCGTCGTGAAACCAAATTTTTAGATACTTCAAGTGTTTGAAACAATAATTTGTAGTAACGACAATGTTGGCTATACGTTTAGTTGGTTAACTGTCATTGTGAATAGCGCTAAATCTCTTGTTTGGAATAAGAACTGGCCACAATATAGATTAGAGAACGGAGAAGATTATACATTCTAAAGATACACTGTTAAAACAATGATAGCAATGGTACAAAACATCATTTGTGGTAACAGTTGGAAGGAATGAAGGTATGAGAGCACAAATAGAAGTACAAGATATAGGCCTAAATACAATCATTTTAACTTTAAGACAATGGTGTGATCATTTGTAAAGGATGTCGGAAGATCGATTTCCAAAAGCAGTTTCATTGTAGAAATACAGTATAAAGCCACTGGGTCGTCCGAGGATAAGATGGGCGCTGGAAAAGTTTGTGTAACCTAGCCCTTGAAGTGAAGAAGAAGAAGAAGAAGAAGAAGAAGAAGAAGAAGAAGAAGAAGAAGATGATGATAATTATAAAGAACAAGAAGAATGAGAAGAAGAAGAAGAAGAAGAAGAAGAAGAAGAAGAAGAAGAAGAAGAAGAAGAAGAAGAAGAAGAAGAAGAAGAAGAAGAAGAAGAAGAAGAAGAAGAAGAAGAAGAAGAAGAGTATTAATTAGATGATGTTTATTGTTTGTTAATGTTTATTAGGCATTATTAAATTAGTATGGATGTATATCCACTTTGCGCTCATACAAGTATCTAATATATAGCTGAAGTGAAAAAGTGGGTGAATGAAGTTTGACTGTCAGATGACTGACGCTTGTGACGTCGAAAATTGTAGTTCAGGGTTGAGAACGTAAAATGTAGCGCGGTCGACGTTGACACTCGTTTAAAATGAAGATCAGCAGCAATCGTTACGCTGTCCGGGACAGAACAGAGTGGGGAAAAAATCATTACGATTCGTAATACAGTACTACAGTGTATAACTGGTGGGCTGTCTGCTGCTTGCTAAGCACGTAAACGTTTTTTTTTGTTCTTTGTCACAACACGGTTGGTTTTAAAATTGAACTCTATATAATGCAAGCGGTTGCCTGTGTAAATATTGGGCCTGGTTTGTTTTCCTATTCTATCTATCCTGTACTGATTTTTGTGGTTTTCATAATAAAAAACAAAGCTAATTTTAGAAGAAGAAGAAGAAGAACAACAACAACAACAACAACAACAACAACAACAACAACAACGACGACGACGACGACGACGACGACGACGACGACGACGACGACGACGACGACGACGACAACAACAACAACAACAACAACAACAAAGAAAAAGAAGAAGAAGACATTTGTCCTGTAGAATAATGGGTTTTATTGTTTTGTATGTAAAAGGATGCACTCGACGCCACCATTCCAGAATTAAGGTATAAGGCAAGAACTGGGAATATTCAAGAATTAAAGGAGAAGATTAAAGAATACCGGCAAGCACAGGTGGAACATGTGGTCCTGAAGAGTAAACCAGTATCGAAAGTTGTTCTCCAGTAGGCCCACAAACTCCAAAGGTAAAACGCATACGGAAGATCCAAGGAAGACGTGGATTGTAAAGTACGAACAAGTTAAAGCTTAATCCGTATTAACGATGACGACGACGACGACGGACAAAATCTAGACTCACGATAACCCGTTGTAACCCACTAGTATTTCCTTGTGAGGTCTTTCACATGTGTTTATAATTGATAACAACCTTGGTTATTTCTCTCTGTCACCAATCATATCGATTATGCTGGATTTTTGGGCATTGTAAACGCTTATCAGTGAGAACATTTTGATTTTTGGTGCGATGACCAGTTTATGTTCAGATCAGTTGGCAGCTGTTTTGATAAAAAACATGATGTAGTATCGCCAAGATGTATCTAATGATTTGAATTAAATTTCAGTAAGTTTGGAATATATGTGGAATAAGGAATAACCAGGAGATAGATGAGCTATTGAAGCATGACAATAATGTAAGATTCATAAAGACACAACAATGGCTAGATCACCTAGAGTTGATAGATGATCAACGTATGCCAATAAAAATCCTGGCGGCGGAAGTCTGTAAGAGCAGAAAGAGGGATCGACCTAGGATAAGATGGTTTGGTGATGTGGAAGATCTAATAATATCCGGTATTACCCTGAGATGGCAATGGACAGGAGAATTTGGGAAGATTGGTGTTGGAAGCCAGGCTAGTGTTGACGTTGGGCAGTAGTGCTAAAGGAGGAGGAGGAGGAGGAGGAGGAGGAGGAGGAGGAGGAGGAGGAGGAGGAGGAGGAGGAGGAGGAGGAGGAGGAGGAGGAGGAGGAGGAGGAGGAGGAGGAGGAGAAGTTTAGAATGCGAAACAGTATGCAAATCTAGAAAATAGTCCGAGTAGATTTAATTGCAGGTTTTCCATTTTCAAAATATTTTTCTTCAGTTTTATAGAAAAGACAGGTAATTAAATTCTAGATCGATATTTAATTCTAAAAAAGGTCGTTAAGTAATTTGAAAAGCGCCGAATTAATTGGCTTTAAGCCAATTATAATCTTGAATTTAACAGTTTTATTAGCGAATTTTTTGGAAGAGTATAAACGTGTCACTTTTCTGCTGCGCGGTAAGTGAATGCATGTGCACGCACGTACGGGACAGTAAGTGTATGAGCGCGTGCAGTGATGTAGGTACTAATGAAAGCCATCAACAGTGCGCACAGGACACTCGAGTGGAGTGGTGGGTACGTTGTTAGCAAGTAGCGTCGGACTGTTGTCGCGTTAAATCATTTCCAGAATCATCCGTCACCAGCCACGTAAGAGCGTTCGCGAATCAACGCAAGCGGTAAGCTTTCTGAATGTGGGTTATGGCTGTGAAATGAATTAACGTTTAGCGTGAAGCCTCACTTAACGTTGTATAATTCTTAAAATCAACAAAGTTAACTGCCAAGACTTAAAGTGAGACGATTTCACCCTTTAGAAACAATGGAGAAACTAGAGGTCAAGTTATAAAATAGAGGAAACTAGCTGTTACCCGCGGCTTTGCACGCGAATATTTGACTTTTAATAAGTATTTTAATATCATTTTTATTGTCTATGTCTATATGGCGTTCTGTCAGCTCGTATAACATACTAATTAGTAAAATTCTCTCCAAAGCTGTTTTCAACATTTGGACTATTTTAACTTGTACTAAATTATTATGTTGGTACAACAGCCTTTGGAGATTTAAAAGTACCCGTTTGTAAAGCCTTTGGAGATATTTATAAAGTACCTGTTAAGTCAAAAACGCTAAATTCTTTATTTTAAGTGTTACTGTTTTAGAAGCATTGTATAACACATTAAACGTTATGTTTTCCTCAACCATGCCATTTATTTATTTCAGCAGTAAACTAAAAACCAAAAACCGTTGTCACTTAACCTCATAAATGAAAACAACACGTATTTTCGCTTTGCATTAAGTAATAGGACAACTTCCAATTAGCACACTTCTTCTTTTCCACATCGTAATATATCGATACAATCGCATATTATATAAAATATCGAAAGTGTACTGCAGGAATGGATAAATGTACAGTTCTGATGCCGCTAAATATCATTAGTTTATTTACTTGTCACTATGGTAATTAATTCTGGTCTCCATGGTGTTGTTGACATCTTTATACGCATCAACGAAAAGGCATAATTATAGGGCCTAAATCGTGCAAACGGGGCAAAATATCAAATTCCAAGTTAGACAGTATTTTGCGCCTTGTGTCAAAGGTTACCTGTGCAAAATTTGGCGGCAATCGGTGTAACGGCGTGGATTTGTATTCAGTACCCATAAATCATCAGACTTTGAGTTTTATATCTATAGATGGAGAAACTAGAGGTCAAGTTATAAAACAGAGAAAATATTCGACAGTACAGGGCTACACAATTTTTGAATTAAAATATTTGTTGTATGTTATTCGGATAGAATACAACACAGTTGAGTTATTGAGTTGCAAAACTTATCCATCGTAAATAATTTTGAAATGTTAACAAAGAACACATTACTGACCTTATTAAATAAAAATTCTGACTTATAGTCTTTTTAAGTATTAGTTTATTGCTTACTGACATAAAGTAATTTTTGTAATTAATAAAAGATCATCATATTCAGTAAGGATTAAGCCAAAAATGATTTGTTCCGATCCCAAGCCGATAGACTAATGCTGGTCACTCCAACACTTCTTCGGCCTTCCACCCCACACCCCTCCATCCTTTGGGCTTTTAATTCAATAGTTATGTCTGGGAATTACATAGGACAAACAAAAACCAACTGAAAAAACGTTATTTTGAACATCTAAATGCATACAAGAAACCAGAAATATATAAATCTAATTTGGTTTGAACATGCAATAAACACAGGACATGAATTCCCAGACATAACCAACATGACACTAACAAAACACGTACTACACAAAGGCACCATAATGAACATTTGGGAAAATTTACAAATATACTCGTATTAACACAAAACACAAAACAAACTAATACCTGAACAAATATAAATCACTAAAAAACATGACACAATTTTCAAAGAACTCAACATAGAAAATACTCAAAAAGCTAATATGTACACCATAATCACACACACCAGTATAAAATACTAAAAACCAACAGGAAACCATAAAAATAACCAACCAAGACATAATACTCAACAGGATACAAAATAAGAAGGCTGAGGATGGGAACAGTAGGATTCCCGAAACATGTTCCAAACAAGGGAAAACATTTTGAAGTAAAGAAATTATAAATATTAAATAAATTATATATGCATCAAGAAATAGACTGTAGCAAAGAGTGTTTGAATATTTATGTATATAAAAAGTATTTTTTTTATACTCATACTTTGGTAGCCCAACGGAGAACTTTTGAGTTTTATGCAAACCACTCTCCTAGAACGTCAGATATTTTCCATATTATTTCACTTTTTTCCGTATTGTGTACAACAGATTGGTATTATCTAAAAGTTTTTAACGAACGCGCAATTATAATTATTTATTGTCGGGCCAAATGTTATTGTAGGCCCATATTTTTGTTTGAAAAAAAAAATTATTCTTTAAATTGCTAATACTGTATTTTCACCTACGCTTTGGGCATATCTGATCAACAAAATCATAGGGGCAGATCGAAATCACGAGAGAGGAACGCAATTACAGGGTTAATAACTTCATCGCCTCGTGGCGTAGAAATTGATTGGGCGGACGCAGCGCCTTGTAGACTTTTGACTTTCTAACTTGGACGTAATCCCTTCAAGACAATGAAATTGGCCGATTGCCTCCGAGGAATCTGATTAAAAGAGATCGATCAGTAGAAATATTAGAAACAAATTCATGTTTGCTCTAGCAACACGCGATCATTCGATTTTCGTTACATTCTATAAAAAGTTTTTATTAAACAGAAACACAAACGCAACATGCAAAGGTCTATAAAATATAAAGGAGACTTTCTGAGAAAGGTTTTAATGGGTTAATCTTCTTTTTACTTTATAGTGGGTTTTAATGGCTTTATAGTTCAGTGCGACTTTCGGCAATCGATCTTCTGTCATCGTTTACAGATGATCCCACCACTGTCCTCTGTAAATTGAAATAATTTCATTTATGTTCTTTACTTCGAGTTCTGCTCTGATATCTTCATTCCTTATTCTATCTTGCAATGTATAATTTAATGTATTTCGAAGAAACTGCATTTCAGCACTCTGAATCTTGCCGCATTCCTTTTTTGTAATGACCCACGCCTCACTCGAATAAATCAACTTGGGTATTGGAATTGTCTTATAAAATTTAATCCTTGTGCTGTGTCTTGTTTTATTTTAAAGATTTCTATGAACCGTACCAATAATATTCGTAATATTTATTTATCTTATTTCTTACATCATATTCAGATTCATAGCTTACTGCACAGTCGAGATATTTGAAACGGCTCACTTGTTCGAAAGTGCTGTTGTTATATGCAACTATCTAAGTCTTCACTGGATATTTACCTTTAAAGGCCATGGTTTTAGTCTTTCCTATTGAAATTATCAGTGAATACTCTCTTGGCACTTCTTGTCACTGAAACATAGCTCTTTGTAAATCATCCTTATTTTAATGGATTAATATATGTGAAAATAAATACACGATTATTTTTCTACACGGCTTCCCCTATTTTCTACACATTTGTTCCATCTAAATGGGAGTTTTTTAACACCTCTTCATAAAAATTTGTTTGACGTGTTCGTAGCCAACTACGCTCGTAGTCTTGCACCTTTTTGATATTGGAGATTTGTTTCCTGCCTGTGTCTTTTTTGATGAGAAAACCACATGACAATACATCTGGACTATAGGCAAAAACCATTTAAAGCTGTTACAAATTACAGGTATAAAAAATCGTATAGGACATGGGAAACAAGTGGGAAGACAGATGCTTTTAACTTTGTGGAGCAATAAACTAAGACCCAAAACAAAAATTAAAATATATAAGACAACAGTGAAAATTGCAACTATGGGTCTGGAATGTGGGAAAGATTACAAGCCACGAGAATGGGATACTCTAGAAGGTGCTGTAGTCTTACATCGTTCCTGGATAGGGTAAATAAAAAAAAATATAAGTGAAATATCGGTGTGGAGAACCATACATGACTTCCATGTTCTATGATTTATATTTAAAATCATTTACTTGAATTCGGTTCTATAATTTCTATCAAGTTAGATGTGTTTTCTTGTAAACCGAGTTTTATGTTTGACAAATTGTAATGAAATATTTCCGTAGAAACTACTTCTTTGTTGCCGATAACGTAGTACACATATAAAAAATTACTCTCTCTCCCTTCAACTATCATTTTCATTTATAGAAAATTATCCCTCCCCCTTTAAATACGCTTTTCATTTTTAGATACTTCATCTATATTTCTACAGTGGATTATTATGATCTTCTTTTCAGGATACTTTATTTATCAAAATGAAGTACTTTACTCTTGTTAAAACGTAATACGTTTCAGGTAAACTACGCCTTTCCCTTAACTGATCTTCACCAAAATCAATCGAACTTGAGGCCTTTCCAATTCGGGCACATATGCAAAAAAGTATTTGATTCTGTTTGAATTTGCGGAAGTTATCGTTCGCCAAAGAAAAATCTGCACACAGACACAGAAACAGACAGACACACACAGACACTTTTCGGAAAATGAGTTTTCTTCATGTCTTGAGGGTAATACAGTCAGAATCAGCCCTTATCTCGAACACGATTTTTTCATGATCACCATACTTCTATTTCCTTACGGAACATGGAAGTAAAAAATGATAGTTCTTTACTAAGTTCTTCCAATTCTGCTTGCATAGCATCGGCAGTTCGGGGCCAGTGTTATCACGAAAAAGGAAGTACTCTGCGGATTGGCATCTTGCGCCTTTGAAGCGATAGGTCTCTCTAATCATGGCCAAGAACTCAAGAATGTCACGCAGCATTCATTGCTCTTTGTTCAAGTAACGCAACACTTTTAGCATCCTAAAAGGCAGTCGTGAGTACCTTGCCAGCAGACAAACGCGTTTTCGTTTTTACTGAGTTGTTTCACCTACTGCACGCAACTTCATACTCATCTATGGTTGTCATTACCCACGATAACATTAGTAGAGATATGATCATATTGTTATGACGGTCTTCAGGATCGTTGTGTTGTACAGTGGAAACAGAATAACTAACACCAATGAAGTCACTAATTACCAGCTTTAAATAGAAACAAACAACAGTTAGATATAAACAAAGCCACTCTTATATAATACTGTAAATCAATTTGTCCAACAAACAGCAACAAATTTCACATTCGCACAGTTTTACACTGATTAACACAATTATAACTTTCCACTTAATCGCAACAACCACTTCGATTCGCACTTGTAATATCGCCAGGTGTAACTGAACTGAACTCGGGGGTCGTAGAGTTTTCAAAGAAATCTACCACTTTCCGGCCGATGAGTCGAGAAGATGTATCCAGTTAGAAGCGCTGTGGAATTCGATAGAGCTATGGCAGTGTACGACCTTGGCACACTGCGCCGACCGAATGCGGTAGGATAAAGGGGCAGACGATCGGAACACCGGTCTCGAACCACCTCGCATGTGAAACGACACAATATTGTCTTGTCCTCTCGACGTGGCATTATATTCCGTTTGCTTTTTTACTTAATTGTTTATTTCATCATCAATGCTTTTCCACCAGATGTTCCTAGACATTCAAACCTCTTGACCTTTCCAGCTGATATTCAGGCGATTTTTATCAGATTGCTTGATTACGATTATCAGTTTGTTTTTGTCCACATTGACCCTTATACCTTTGATCCTTACCTTCAAGGGCGTATTTACGTGGGGAGGGGGGAACGAACGGGACCAAATCCCCCCAGAGGGTTGAAAAAGTTGACACATTTTTTTAATCTTTTAAATCCTTTAATCTTTAAGTTGTTGTTAATCTTTTAAGTTGTAGGCTGTTTGATTTGTATACGTTTACGTTAATATAGTAGTAATTCTTTTTAAATATACAGTTTTCTTACACATCATTGGGGTATACGTTTGAAATATGAAGTATAGGAAAAGCATTTCAGTCAAGTATCTTTTAACAATGTTTCAGTAACGCGTATTTATTGTGTTATTACCGTTTACTGAATGGGATTGATATCAGAATGTTAGCACGCGTTTTTCACCCACTTTAAAGATAGTAATGTTGATTAGTTTTAACTCGATTTTTGTTTTGTATAAAGTCGACCCCCCCCCAAGCCAAATTCTAGATACACCACTGGATACGTTTGATAAGATCAATGACTAATCAATTTTGTTGAAGTCTGCACAATCTAGAGGCATAAATGTCTATAGTTTTTAAAAAATAGTTTTGTATCAATTCAAATAAAGTAATTACAAATAAAACTGTAAATTTTGTGCCGACAAAACTGCAAGGTATCAATAGTAGGTACACAATTATGTTGTTCGAAATAAATGGTTGAAAAGTTTAAACCAGGAAAACAGCGACTAATAATTTTCCCTATGACAGACACAAACATGTGGAGCAGCAACAAAAACTATTTACAACGGTGTTTTAAACTCGTAATTTAAGTTTGTTTTGCACAGAAATCACGTAAGGAATCTTGAAGCAGTTTCTTCTTTCATTTTCCACTGGGAAATTCGATTAGTCTGTGGAACACGATAGCGTTAGTTGTCAGATTGTTTTTTACAGGAGAATAGGTTTAGTTACTCTAGGGTTGTTGCTTATCTGCACTCGGATTAAAACTCCATGTTACAACTTTAATTTCTACAGACTAAATAACAATCGTGCTGCGAATTAAAAAAATAGAATTAATTACTTCTCAATTCCAATAATGATGAAAATAATAGTTTCTCGCATGTTGGACGGATCTTTTTCGAGAGGGGATGTTTAAAGTTTCGTGCATAAATCCCCAAACCTTACTCCGAGGCTGCTTTGGGTACTACAAGTATTATAAAGTTTTACATGAACACGTTACTGGCCTGTTGCACAACCCCCTACCAGGGGAACCAGTAACTCTTCTGTCAGGGTTACCTTACCTTAGCCACAAAGGCCCTTGAAACTGTGCCGAGTCTAAAATAGATCGGCGCGTATTCGGCATTTAGCACCAAAGCTGACGTTAAATGCTGTACTGTATTTAGCGGTTGAGATAATCAATCTGCAGCTGTGATAATCTAGCTGCGCTTGATTGGAGCGGCGCTTGATGGGTGCTGCACTCTAGTGCAGGAGACTGTTTGCGAGTTCAGACAGCCGGAACTGCGTTTCTAAAAATTGTCTCTGGCTGGCCGACTAAGCGTTCGCTTCGCCTGCATTTTTTTTCCTCCGACAGATAGGAGCTTTTGTTGCACCATCTTCATCTATGGCAGGCTAAACTACTACAGATCTGCGGTAAGTTACGGCAATATGATTATATACATCAATTTAAGGTATACGAAAGAAAAAATTGTTTAATAAGTCCACATATGAATGAATTCAGTTAACCTGTTACACCACGTGGTGAGTTGTGAAATGCGTAATTTAAATATAACTTTTATTGGTAATTACAGTAATACTATATTAATTTCAGAAGTCTTAACTAAGGCACCAGAATTGAGAATAATGTACATGCAAAAAGGTATTTGTTTAATAAATACAGTAATAGATGTAATCAGGTAATCTCTCACACCACGTGGCAAAATCAGACTATGTGTAAATTTTATTAATTGTATAACAAACTGAATAATTATATAATCAAAATTGAATTATGTTAACCCACAGGGGTAAAGTTTATAATATGAAATTTAACAAAACTAAATGTTTTCAAGATAAGGCCCAGGTGGCCATATAACCGTTGCAAGGTGTGTAAAACTATCATTTTAAGTAGCCCTACAGCTGTGTTAATATTATATATATGGGTTTTGGTGCGTGTGAGGTTTCTGTGGGAATTAGTTTTGAGAACTTATCGCTGATAATATGTTGTATAAATAGGGCCCTCCGCTGAAGACGGGGAACAGCTCCATTCCTGAACATGAACATCTAGACTCTCTCTCAACTTCATCTGCCGGAGGAGAATAGCGAGAATAGGCCACCAGCACACTAACATGAGACCAGAATAACACCACTTCACACCCATGGAAAAAATAAGGTGACAAAAAACCAATTTACTTTGACACAGTGTGATGTAACCCACTAGAACCAGTGGACGTAGAGTCACTCTACAACAATGACTTTAAGTTTTAAACATTTTAATTGGGTCCCCGGTTAACGGGACAGAATAGTGCGTGGACTTGGGGGGGGGGGGAATCTTTTGTACATTTTATAAATCTGTTGTATAAATTGTGAGCCCAGGGGTTGACATGTATCTGTGGCTGCTCACCATTCAGACGTGTAAATTTCCTTCTTATTTTCAGTATAAGGGTTTTATTAGTGCTACTAATTCATTCAATCAACATGTAATCTCACTGGTTCAATTTAGTTTTCATTTTATATTTTAATTTCTCATTTTTAAATTCAGTTTGGATTATATAGGGATAGAAGTTTCTTTGGTAGTTAAGTCGGGTCACCAGTTTAATCCTGTATAGGTGCATTTTCATGCAGAGTTAAACATGCTGTTGGGACAGGTTGAGTTATGCACTATCTTGCCTAGGAACATGTCGGCCTTTGGGCCAAATTACTTTTAAAAAGGTTATAAGGTTTATGACACGTTACTATTTTCAAAACTTAACAAAATTTATCAATATTTAAATTCTTTTAATTAATTATGATCACTGGGGTGTTCACTGTATTCTAATTATAATTACTCCAAGTCTAAGTGCTCAATGTGGCAGCACTTTCTAATAGTATCAGGCACTTTGCCAACTCTTGAATTTAGTATGTCCTGGGCCCACTGGTGTTGCATACATAATCAGTTATACACATATAATATGTTATACCCATGTTAGGAATTAAAACCTAATATGGATATTTATAAATTGTTAATTATGTACCTCAGGGCGTGGAAAAGGGTGTGGCAAGAGATAGATGTTATAATTGTCCTGTGTTGTGGAACATGTATATGTATTGTATATTCGTGTGTATTTTGGGGGTTATATGGCCACCTGGGCCTTATCTTGAAAACATTTAGTTTTGTTAAATTTCATATTATAAACTTTACCCCTGTGGGTTAACATAATTCAATTTTGATTATATAATTATTCAGTTTGTTATACAATTAATAAAATTTACACATAGTCTGATTTTGCCACGTGGTGTGAGAGATTACCTGATTACATCTATTACTGTATTTATTAAACAAATACCTTTTTGCATGTACATTATTCTCAATTCTGGTGCCTTAGTTAAGACTTCTGAAATTAATATAGTATTACTGTAATTACCAATAAAAGTTACATTTAAATTACGCATTTCACAACTCACCACGTGGTGTAACAGGTTAACTGAATTCATTCATATGTGGACTTATTAAACAATTTTTTCTTTCGTATACCTTAAATTGATGTATATAATCATATTGCCGTAACTTACCGCAGATCTGTAGTAGTTTAGCCTGCCATAGATGAAGATGGTGCAACAAAAGCTCCTATCTGTCGGAGGAAAAAAAATGCAGGAGAAGCGAACGCTTAGTCGGCCAGCCAGAGACAATTTTTAGAAACGCAGTTCCGGCTGTCTGAACTCGCAAACAGTCTCCTGCACTAGAGTGCAGCACCCATCAAGCGCCGCTCCAATCAAGCGCAGCTAGATTATCACAACCGCTAAATACAGTACAGCATTTAACGTCAGCTTTGGCGCTAAATGCCGAATACGCGCCGATCTATTTTAGACTCGGCACAAAACGTGGGTCGTCCGAGAATGAGATGATGAGATGGGTGCCGGAACAGGTTTATATAACCTAAACCTTGAGTGAACAAGAACAAGAAGAAGAAGAAGAAGAAGAAGAAAAAGGAGAAGGAGAAGGAGAAGGAGAAGGAGAAGGAGAAGGAGAAGGAGAAGGAGGAGGAGAAGGAGAAGACGAAGAAGAAGAAGAAGAAGAAGAAGAAGAAGAAGAAGAAGAAGAAGAAGAAGAAGAAGAAGAAGAAGAAGAAGCAGGATACATTTTCAGCCGTATTTCTATATTCTCTGTCAGCATGGGTGCTGCAGGTCGCAAGTACACATTCGGTTTAACGACGGTGGATGTATGTCAACCGTATGTACCTTACAAGTATCCCGAAATCACAGCGTCTGGCAGAGAGTAGGAAAACGTTGCTGCACGGAAGTGGTTAATTTCGTTAACAATAATGCAGACGGTGATAGGGAAAACATTTGTCTAATTCAGAATTTAAATGTACTGCACCAACGAACTTGTGGGCCGTGAATCTCTCCCGCAAAAAAGCGAGGAGTAGGGCGGGGACCACAAGTATAGAACTGATTGTTACCGGGAATTCTGAGAGAACGCTATTGTTGCGCACGCGCAGTGAAGTTGGCATCCACTGAAAATCTACGGAGCCGATTCTTGTTTGAGATTTTCAGTTATGTAGTTATTTTTCAATTTGAATTTAGTAAGTGGACGTAATACAGAAGAAACTATCATAGTAAGATATTACATCTCGATACAATAGAAGAACTTGAATGTGTGTGTGATGGAGGAGAGGAGCTTGTAAAAGAGTGTTAGTCCATGGAAATAGAAAGAATAGAAGAGATTATTTACCTGGAGGGATTTAGTATTTTGCATAGAAACAGTATCTTAAGGCTAAACTACTTAATGAATTCTTCCTGCTCTCACCTCCGACAATGACTGATTTAGACACTTATAGAGGAAAACGTGGACAAAGTAGCAAACGCGCGAAGAACAGAGAGAGGATAAATTGGAATATAAAACTGTCAGGCAGAAGAAGAAATGAGTGGATTGCATCATCGGTAGAAAGCTAGAAATTGAATTTTGCATGTCATAAGAAGATGTGATTAGCATACCGTCTTCTGAGACCTTGGTAGAATAACAAGGAAGAAGAAAATGCTAAATGAGACGTGTGGATGGTGCGTCAAATAAGACACGCAGGAAGAAGATGGGTAACACCGTAGCGTTGGAAGCAAATAGGAGGAGGCCAGTTAGCCAATGACGGACAAATCTGGTGGCTACAGAGCTGACACACGGGTTAACACTGGAGGAACAAAACGAATTTGTTAAGGACGGTACAAATGAGTACGTTCAAAACAATTATTGGAAAAACAAAACGTAATCCTCATCATCATCTTTACAACACAGCATAGGCAAGGTGGTGCCTGTTCCGCCTTCAAAAATCCTCCAGCCGTCTCTTCCTGGGTCTACCCACATACCTGTGTCATATAGGTGTGTATTTCCACACTTGTTTGGCCAGTCTGGAATGTGACATTCTTTCTAAGCGTTCTTTCCACCGTTGTTTGTAATCTTTTAATTTTTTATTTAAGTTAAAATCTTGTGTAACTCTTCTCTTGTGGCTTCATTTCTTATACGGTCAAGTTTAGAACACCTTTTAACTCCTTTTAAGAACGCACATTTCCAAGGTCTGTATTTTACTGTCCTGGTTTTTGGTTGTTCCAACGTTGTCGTGTTTACTTGCTAAACTGCTACTTGTCATGTTCCGGACGAGGCCTTTCAGCGTTTCCACCATTTTTAAGTTCTAAACCACGACAAAAAATATCCCGCTGGAACCCATATGTATACCTGTGAATCCGCTTTCACGGCAGGTCAATTTGTAAACCCCGCCTTCACGGCAGGTCAATTTTGGTTGTTGTCCATAATTCACAATCCTAGCAGAGTCCACGGGCTGCCATAACTTTGTAAAACTTGATTTTTTTTTCTCGACGTACCTTGTTTCTAAAATACGATTCATTATAACACAGGTCGTGTGGCTTACATAACTTAACATCAATATCATAATTTCTATCATAGCCAGTATCATTTCCCAAATACTTATAGTGGCTCCTCTGTTCTAGAATTCAGTCGCTAATGATTAGTTTTGTTATTTTTTATTTTTTTATAAAATAAAAAAATAAAAATGAAAAAAAAAAGATTAACGAGAGATAATAGAATAGTCACGACATAGTAACGAGACGAAATAGTGACATAAGACAACAGTGTCAATTAGGCGTTGAAGTTGAATTTGTCAGAAGGCAATAAAGATAATGGACTGGCCATGTTGGTAGGGGAAGCGACGATAGATTAATAAAAATCGGTATGGAGAACCATACATGACTTCCATGTTTTAATTATTTATAAAATTATTTTTAGTTAATGTTTTAGTGGATGGTTAGTGAGGATCGGTCAATAATACAACTTTTAGTTATTTTGCGTCGACGTTTCGACAATATTTATTGTCATCTTCAGGACGCAAAATAACTAAAAGTTGTATTATTGACCGATCCTCACTAACCATCCACTAAAACATTCACTGATTGACGGTCACTAAAAATTTAAGGATTTAATTATTTTTAGTATGTACACTGCGAACAAAACTAAATATTTCAGCATGCTTTTAGTGAAAATGCTGAGAAAGATAATCAAAATAAGAATAGTTCCTAGTCGTTAATATTTTACAAATAAAGAATTGATTTGATTAAATTATCTTTTATTTAAACAACGCGAAAGAAAGCGAATACCGCCCAACGTTTGTAATTTGTGAATTTCTGAAAACTAAAAATTATTTTGTTAACGTATCCATAGTGACATAACATGGAACGATATCATTGAAATTTTTTGATTTCGGTTGAATAAATTTATAACATCATTACAAAAAATTCACCTTCCCACTTCAACTACTCTTTTCATTTATATACTTTTCATTATTTTTATTATTTTCATATATACTTTTTCATACACTTTTCACTACTCTTTTCACTCGATTTTCACTGGTGATGGCAGTCGATGGCACTGCCGAAACGTCTGGTTTTTCAGAAAACATTGGACCACGGCCAAACAGCCCGGGAAGGAATTTTAACAACCACCTACTTCTTTGTTCCGATAACGTAGTACACATATAAAAAATTATCCCCTCCCCCTTCAAGTAGCATTTTCATTTATATAAAATTACCCCCTCCCCTTCAAGTATCCTTTTCATTTATATAAAATTACCCCTCCCCCTTCAACTACCCTTTAAATTTATAAATATTTCATCAACCTTTCTACAGTGGAATATTATGACCTGCTTTTCAGAATAGTTTGTTTACCAAAATTAAATACTTTACTCTTGTTAAAAAGTAAAATGTTGCAGGTAAACAACCCCTTCCCCTTAATCGATCTTTACCAAAATTAATAGGCCTTGAGTCCTACAACTAGTCTTACAATTAATTCTAGTCTACAACTAGAGCTCATATGCAAACAATTATTGATTTTGTTTGAATTTGCGGCAGTTATCGTTCGCCATAAAAAATTCTACACATAGAGACACAGACACACACAGACACTTTTTGGAAACTGACTTTTCTTCATGTTTTGAGGATAGTACAAGCAGAATCAGCTCTTATCTCGAACACGAATTTTTCGCGATCACTTTCGCGTAAAAGTTGTACGAGATTCTAGACCGTTGGGAAAACGGAATCCTGGCAGACTACAGAAGAGATGGAGTGTGGACTCGGAATAGATTTCTACGGAATCCCCTTGATGCGACAAGAAAAAAACATACAGCCTATATAAAAGGTGAAAGAAGACGAAGGACAAATTTGGTTAATTAGAAAAATGAAGGGAATACGACGTTTCTGCATCTCCAGACGACTTTGTGTAGCTGTGTGGCTGGATGTTACGGAAGTTTCTAAGTTTGTTTCGTACAAGGTCACTAAATTATTAATAACAGTTTCAAACGTTAAGCGCGTGTTCGTTAGTAACGGTATTCCGGATTAGTCGTTGCGGTTTAAGCCTAAGAATCTTAGCACTGTTGTGGAATTTCTCTCTACGTTACTTTGTCTAGTCGCTGTGGTAAAGTGTTGATGCATATTTTATACACAGACTCCACTGGTGTACGCTTTATAGTTGTAGCTTCGTTGTTCCACACTAAATCCTAAAATAGATTCAACACGTGTTACGGGAATTGTCATTCGGCGTTCGTTCTACAATGCTATTAACAAAACTTTGCCAATTACCGTGTAACACTACTAAACGCTGTTGATTAATTTAATACAAACTACGGACTGATAATGTATGTATATCTTCTTATTAATTTTTGTCTTAATCTTACACGGCTAGTGTCAATATTCTCAAAATTACTAAACACCGGACTGTTACTTTCTACGGACACATCCACAGAATAGGTACTTACAGGACAACAGGGAGACTTTAACTATTTCAGAAAGCTCAAAATGTCCAATACGCGGTTCAAAAGAACAGAAAAAGGCACAGAAGAACTCCAGATAACTCAGTAAAGCATTAAAGAACGCTTACCACTCGAAAAGAAATTATAAATGTCTAGGGTTTTTAGGAAAAACCGAAGAAGAGGACAGGTGCCATCTGGACTGACGAAAGGGGAGAGAGACATCGATCAAGAATGAAGGAGATGTGGGAGAAGAGGAAGAGAGAGGAGAAGATGGGAGGAACCAGTTGAAACAAACGTAGTCCACAGTGGTTCACACGATTTAAAAAAAGTAATATAATAAATTAATTTTGTAATAAAGAAGAGTACGATATACATAGCGAACAGATATACTGAGAAGTTGCTAACTGATAAATTTGTGACACATCAGTTGACAAAAACGCCTGTAGCAGTGTAGAATGTCCGTCAATAGGCAACCCCATACGATAATTTTAATATTATTTGAGATTGTACTGCTTAGTTATTCTAAAATCTCATTTTGCGGCTAAGATCCCCGAGGGTGGGAAACGAAACGTCGCCGACGATGTCGAGAATTTACAGCGACTGACCGTGGCCTAACAGCCCGATATCTAATAATTTTGAGAATATCTTCTTATTGTTAATAGACACTATATACAAATATGTATATCACATAAGCAAAATATAAAATTTCTTCTGCATATAAATATTATATATTATCGTTCACCTTATGTTGGTTTTCAAGAGATAACGCACTCCATCAAGTTTTTAATCTGTAATAACGAATAATCTGTTTGTGTTTCGATTTACATATTTTGATTCTTGTGAAGACTTACCATAGCGAGACATGGTCACTGAACGCGAGTACCGGCAGCAGAATACAGTCTAGTGGGATGAGAGTTTTTAAGACTTGGAAAGAATGTCAGATTCCAGACTGGCCAAACAAGTCTGGAAATACAAACGTATAGGACATAGGTGTGCGGGTAGACCCAGGAAGAGATGGCTGGAGGATCTTTGAAGGCGGAACAGGCAACACCTTGCCTATTCAGTGTTGCGAAGAAGATGATGACGATTTAATTATTATTATTATTATTATTATTTTTATTATTCCGGCTGTACAACGTTTACACATTTTCCGGAACCAAAGATTACAGAAGTCACTGAATTCTCATCTTCCACTGCTGTTTGTCCATCCAAAGATCTTCTTCAATTCAATTTACTATGAATTTCGTCTATCCAGGTGGTCTTCCTCTTTCCTTCTTCCTGATGTGGTCCATTCCATAGCTCTGCTTGGCAATCTTTTCTATGCCATTCTTGTTCGTGTTTCCATACAATTGTAATTTTTTTTGTTTAGATAAAATCAACACAATTGAATTTTTCACATTCATTCTGTCCTTAATGACTTCATTTCTAACTTTCTCACGTCTGGATGCTCTTGCCGAAAGTCTCCAAAAGTCCATCTCTGCTGATGATTTAGTAAGTTCTTAAAAAGAATTTAAAATTAAGTATTTTATAAAGCGTATTATTTGAAAAATTACCGGAATATTCTTTTATAAATACGTATTTATTTACTTAGTCTCACAATATACTTTGTGTATTTACCTTTTAAAAGGGAAAAGTTTCATAAATGTATCTTGAATGAGTTTTAAAATAAATGTACTGAGAACAAAGTTAATTTGATTAGCACGGGATAGTCATTCACGTCACGGCCCCTAATGGACTACAATATCTGGAAGAGCAAAGAACATAACCTCATTTGGTATAGCAGGAGAATACGTGTAGTGTGGAAATAAATTGAACAATTCGCCGTGTTTGGATCAGTTTGCAGCACGGTCCGCTAATATATTACCTTCACAAGCAATTCCGCGGAAATATGCTGTGTTCGCGTCATGGCTGTAGATTTGCTGCTTCAATCTACGCGACACCGCGCATAATTACACGGGTATACGGTATAATGTTTATCAACTTTATTAACTCCTTAATAACTTCTCCCTAAATTACAGCAACTCCGTTACAGTTGAAAAAATCCATAGTGTGCTAATAAAAATAATTGTAGAATAACTAAGGAATACAACCTCAAATACAGTGGAACCTCACTAATTCGTCACCCACTCAAGCTTTTTTCTCCTTTTTCTCTATTAAAAAGCAAGTAACATATACGCTTTTGTATATTATAGCCGGGGTAAACCAGAAACGTGCTGATAGTAGCCGGGGTTCTAATAATAACCAGGAGAACGGAGTGCGGAAGGAACTGGTTCCGAGAATGGATATTTCGTACTTGTGTACACGGCACAATAAGAGTTGTGTTGTTACAGCTATAACACGTTTCCGATAATTTAGTCAGATGCCTGGGAAAGTATTCCGGAAAACACTCTAAAATCTGCCTGGAGTAAGCTACGGCCACCTGAATTTACAACCAGCGTCTACAAAATCAGAAGGTCTTGACCCATCATCGAAATTGTTAGATATCTGCCAATCCCTACCAACATTTAATGCCTTCAAAAATTGGTGTAAAATAGTCTTACCGAATGTAGGCTACGAAATGTTTAGAGATGATAAATTTGTTACATACGTATCCACAGAAGCTACAGAAGCTAATGATGAAGAAGATGACCCGTCAATAAAACCTGCAGTCTCTCATAAGGGGGCCATTCAATTACTGACTACTGTAATCAAGTGGTACAAAGGCCAAGATCAAGCAGAACTGCCTAAAGGAATATCATTGCGCCAAATACATAAATACATAACGGTAAACGTAGGCATTACTCAACAGTAATTCGCTCGGAAGCACTTTATGCAGTTGAGTGTCTGACTCTGAACATGTGTCTATGGAAGAACTGGAAATCACTGAAAGAGAAATATTAAGAAAAATCTTGGGATCATTAAAACATGCAAAACACTACAGAAGACGGCACACTAATGAGCTGTATACATGTGTTGAGAAAATCACAGACGTAATTAGAAAAAAAAGAATTACTTTCTACGGACATGTTCAAAGAACAAATCCTGACAGACTAACAGGGAAGCTTTTTAACTATTCCAGAAACCTCGAAATGTCCAATACATGGTGCAAAGAAACAGAAAAAGACATAGAAGAACTCCAGATTACTCAAGAAGACATTGAAGAATGCTTGACACTCAAAAAGAAATTAAAGAATTCCCAGGGTTTTCAGGGAAAACCCAAGAAAAGGACAGGTGCCATGTGGACTGACGAAACGAGGGAGAGACACCGATCAAGAATAAAGTAGATGTGGGAGAAGGGAGAAGAAGGAAGGAGTCAGTTGAACGAAACGTAGTCCACAGTGGCTCGTACGGAAAAAATAAACTAGCAAAAAAAATGCACATATGAACAGAACGTACTTTGACCTGTTAAATAGTGAAGTTTATCAATTTTTGTTCATAAAAAGTAACATAAATCTGTACATAGTAATGCAATATTACAATAAATTAAAGTATTACGTATGTTTGTAAAAGGCATCAAATTAAATTAATTTGTATGTTTAACATAAATATAAATTATTTGTATGCATTACATGTTATATAATTATGTACGTTCGCGCATTTTGCGAATTGAGTTTAATAAATTTCAAGTTGTGAGGCTATAAATCTTCATCTTCAGGAAACATATATCTGTTGTAACAGAACGCTGAGTGTACAGTCTTTGATTTATGTACGTTGTGCTGTAGTGTAGGCATATTGCCAGAGACTTAGCGCTGCGCCGTCTGTTTTGACAGTTACCTACCTCGTACTGTAGTGGGTGGACTGGCCGAGCACAGTCAAGTTTTACCGGTGATAATGAAACATGTTTTCAACGCCTAACACCTAAAGTATCTGACCATGTTCCGTAAGGAAATGGAAGTATGGTGATAGCAGAAAAAATCATGTTCGAGGTAAGGGCTGATTCTGATTGTACTACCCTCAAAACATGAAGAAAGGTCATTTTCCGAAAAGTGTCTGTGTGTGTGTCTATCTGTCTGTGTGTCTCTGTGTAGAATGTTTTCTATGACGAACGATAACTGCCACAAATTCAAACAGAATCAAGTAATGTTTTGTATATGTGCCTGCGTTGTTTATCAGACTCAAGGGCTATTGATTTTGGCGAAGATCGGTTAAGGGGGACGGGTAGTTTACCCGCAACGTTTTATGTTTTAACAAGAGTAAAGTACTTAATTTTGATAAATAAATTATCCTGAAAAGAAAGTCATAATAATCGATTGTAGAAAAGTAGATGACATATAAACAATGTGATAGTTAAATTTGAATTAAATAGATTATTAGTTATTTTATATTCAAATTGAAAAAAATTAGATTATTCCTTAGTTTTTTATATTGAAACCGAATAATTTCGATTATTGTTAATTCATTTTAAAACCTGTAAAAATACTGAATCTATCAGTAAAACTTACGTCAGGATAATTAAAATATTATCAACAACTTGCAGAAGTAATATAATTTGATAATGTATAAAAATATTGTTTTAATAAATAGGCGAATAATAAAATATTATTTCAACCGGAAGTGGTCTTACAGGAGAACTTGTCAAAAAAGTTTCATCCATTCACTAACAAACGTACAACAGATATCACTTTATTGGTTTAATGGAATATATATTTGTTCTATTCTACTTTTATTTTCATCGAATTACTAGAGCCAGGCTATTACCTTCCATGCCTCGGCTAGACAAAACAGATGGCGATATATGATGTTTCGTCGACGATTCGTAATCAGACGTTCTGCTATTCATAGTTACGTTCAAGTGTTTTCAGACTATATCTCTAGACAAGATAAGACCCACTCACCAAGTTCTTGGAATTCAATAACACGCACTAGAGACAAGGAAAGCGAGCAGTCTACTTCAGTACAGTTACATTGATAACTTCAATGACCAAACATCGAGACATTTGTCAGACATTACGAATCAATTCAAACAAACTCAATGTGAATGTCGAATTCTCTGAATGAGAATTTAATAAGAAAGGAATCAGTGAATGGCGAATTAAACACAAATGCAAATGGATTTTGTAATAAATTGAAAATCTTTAAGTGTTCTTTGGAAGAAAATAGATTGGTTCTTCTTCCAAGCTGTCGGCAAATAGTAAAAGAGTTTAAAAATTACTTGATATTTGAAATACTCGATTTTTGTACGGTATTACCGTTACGATATGTTAAATATGTACTTATTCACAGTTATATACTAATTTTTTTTTACTTCCATGTTGCATAAGAAAATGGAAATATGGTGACAGCGAAAAAATCGTGTTCAAGAAAAGGGCCGATTCTGATTGTACTACCCTCAAAACATGAAGAAAAGAGGCATTTTCCAAAAAGTGACTGTGTGTAGAATTTTTTCAATGGCGAACGATAACAGCCGTAAATTCAAACAGAATCAAATAATTTTTTGCATACGTGCCTGAGTTGTAGAGGACTTGAAGCTTATTGATTTTGTGAAGATTGGTTAAGGGGAAGGGGTAGTTTACCGGCAACATTTTACGTTTTAACAAGAGTAAAGTACTGGAAAAATTATTTAAATGTTTTCAAACAATGGTAGTTGTTAAAAATAAAATAATTTGTTGCCAGGCAATAAAATTGTAATTTTTTGAACGAGAAAGCGAGGGCTTAACTCGACCGTTTGGCATTGATCTGTCTGTCTGTCTAACTAATTGGGGCATGTTTTCAAAATTTTAAATTTTTGAACGCATCAACCGATTTTTGGAAAATTTGGCACACATGTCCACACATTACCCTACAGAACCTTGTTGTTTTTGAGATTGATCACCCAAAAGATAAGACGTTGAGTTAAAATTGTGAAAAAAATCGTAAAATCCCATGTGAGGTATCAAATTTAAACGAATTTAAACCAAAATCTGAAATTAGTATTTAGTTTTGAAATGTTGAAAGTTTTTGAACGTCAGAGCCTAAAACGCTGGCGAAAGTTTTGACAAAATCACAAAAATTCATGGGGCAATTAAAGCAATATTGACTAAAATCTGAATGTAATGTTAAGTTTTAAAATTTCAAAATATTTGGACTCTTAAGAACCAGTAAAGAGATCACAATTTTTTTTAAAAGTAAAAATCCAACTGGGTGTCATTAAAAGGAATTGTAAACCAAATTCGAATGTTCCTAAGTGTTTGTGAATGATTATCTGCGTAGTTCAGTTTTGTTATAAGAATAAAGTACTGTACCCAATTTTTATAGATAAACTAACTCAAAAATAAAATTATATTAAACGACTACCCCATAATAACAAAACTATCCATTAATAGTGAAAATAGTTTGAGGGTGCGGAATATTTTTTTAGAAATTATCGATCCGAATTCAAGTAAATGATTTTAAATATATATCTTAGAACATAGAAGTCATGTATGGTTCTCCATAGCGATTTTACTTCAATGTTCCATAAGGAAATGGAAGTATGGTCATGGCGAAAAAAATCGTGTTTGAGATAACGGCTGATTCTGATTGTACTACCCTCAAAACATGAAGAAAAGTCATTTTTCGAAAAGTGTCTGTGTGTCTATCTGTGTGTGTGTGTGTGTGTGTGTGTGTGTGTGTGTGTGTCTGTGTGTAGAATTTTGTCTATGGCAAACGATAACAGCCGTAAATTCAAACAGAATCAAATAATTTTTTGTGTACGTTCCTCAGTTGTACAGAACGCCAGGCCCGTTGTTTTGGGGAACATCGGTTAAGAGAAAGGGGTAGTTTACCTGCAACGTTTTATGTTTTAATAAGTGTAATTTTTTCTATGACGAACGATAACTGCCGCACATTAAAACAGAATCAAATATTTTTTTGCATACGTTCCTTTGTAAAGGACTGAAGGCTTGTTGATTTTGGTGAAGATCGGTTAAAGGGAAAGGGTAGTTTACCTGCAACGTTTTATGTTTTAACAAGAGTAAAGTACTTAATTTTGATAAATAAAGTATCCTGATAAGATGATCAAAATAATCCACTGTAGAAACGTAGATGAAATATCTATAAATGAAGAGGCTAGTTGAATGGGGTGGGGGTAATTTTCTATAAATGAAAATTATATTTGAAGGGGGAGGGGATAATTTTGTATATGTGTACTACGTTATTGGCAACAAAGAAGTATTTTGTTGTTAAAATTCGTTCCCGGGCCGTTTGGAAGTAGTCCAATGTTTTCTGCAAAACCAGACATTTCGGCAGTGCCATCGACTTCTAACATCAGTGAAAATCGAGTGCGATAACGTGAGGTGGTTAATGACCACAGTACTGTGGTTAAGGCTGAAGCAATAAGTAGAAAAAAGTAGTTTCTATGAAAATATTTCATTTTGAAAATGATTTTAAATATAAATCTTAGAACATGGAAGCCATGTATGGTTCTCCATACCGATATTTTTGTACGGTATTACCGTTATGATATGTTAACTACGTACTTATTAACAGTTAAATACTGATTTTTACTTCCATGTTCCATAAGGAAATGGAAGTATGGTTTTACTTCCTGATCCATAAGGAAATAGAAGTATGGTCATCTCGAAAAAAATCGTGTTCAAGAAAAGGGCTGATTCTGATTGTACTAGCTTTAAAACCTGAAGAAAAGTCATTTTCCAAAATGTGTGTGTGTGTGTGTGTGTGTGTGTGTCTGTGTGTCTGTGTGTAGAATGTTTTCTTTGGCGAACTATAACTGCCGCAGATTCAAACACAATCAAATAATATTTTACATATGTGCCCGAGTTGTGGAGAACGCAAAGTCTATTGATTGTGGTGAAGATCGGTTAAGGGGGAGGGGTAGTTTACCTGCAACGGTTTACGTCTTATCGAGAGTAAAATATTTAGAAATTCATTTAAACTTTTCAAACAATGGTAATTGTTAAAAATAAAATAATTTTGTTGCCAGGCAAACAGGTTGTTTGGTTAGGAGGGAGGGGTAGTTTACCTCCATTGTTTTGTGTTTGAGTAAGAGTAAAGCATTAATTTTAATAAATAAGTGCCCCGAAAATAAAGTCATATTAATCCGCTGTAAAATGGTAAATGAGATAATTATAAATAGGGTGGGTAGTTAAAGGGGGAGGGGATGATTTCTTGAAAATAGCTGTGCTGAAATCAAGTAAAGTACGAATATTTAATTTTGAAGGATAAGATACCTTAGAAATTACATATGATACAACTATTACTCTATAAAATTGTAAATATCATTAATGGTGGGGATAGGTTGAGGAAGAAGAATGATTATCTGCGTAGTTCAGTTTCTTTATAAGAACAGAGTACCTAATTTTTGTAAAGTGACTCGAAAATAACATTATATAAACGACTACCCCATAGTAACAGAAATATCTAGAAATAGTGAAATTTTTAGGTGGGCGATATTTTTTTTTAGAAATTATCGAACTGAATTCAAGTAAATGATTTTAATATAACTCTTAGAACATGGAAGTCATGTATGGTTCTCCATACCAATATTAGTTTTACGTAATTTCTCAAAAATTAATGATTTTTGTTGCGTCCGGCCGGTAGGTACCTGAGTGTAATTGTGGAACTCGGGTGCTTTTTAGTCGGAAACTACTACAGTAAACAGCAATAACCACACTGATAAAGCTTCATTTATATCATTGCAAGGAAAATTAAAGAAATTTTAAGTCGGTCTGTGGTTTTGTCAGTACAAAGATGTGTTACTAAAGAAAACATTGATTCTGATTGTTAAAGCTAAGGTAAAATTCTGGTTCTTATTTTGTATCTTGTGACGAAATTTTTGTATCTTATTTGATAAAAGGTTTTGCGGGTTTCGGCCACGGACTACACACAATTTTAAAACCTTCGTGTTGACATTTTTACAAAACTTATTGTCCTGTAAACGGACAAAACAGAATAATTTATTTATTTATTTTTTTACGAGAGTGAGTGAAAATTTCTACAGCCACTAGGAATCTCATAGTTCTTAGTAGTGTGGAACTCTAGCCTACTAAAAACACCTCTCTTTATGCTACAACTGAGCAAGCTCATCCAGCAGCTTCTCCTTCATGTTTCCTTCATGGGTGATGGAGTGAAGCCCAGTGCTAATACCAAGATTATTCTGTCTTTCTCTCACATAGATTTTAATGGATCTATACATATTAATTGCTTTCAATTATGATACCAGATCATGTGGCTTCTGTCTTTTTAGTCGCCTCAGGAAGTGTGGAGCTTCTTCCACCACGTGTCGCATTATTAGATTATGGTAGATCTGAATCCTCTGATCAAGTTTGTCTGCATATTTTGTTATTATTTAGCTGACATATTCTACATTGAGGTAGCATAATTTATAGCAAAATAATGACTGTTAATGTGTGTTGAAATTGTAATTGTATCTTATTACTATGAAAAAAGTAATAGAGCTTACATATTAGTAATAATTAATCTTTATATAACACACACACACATACACACACACGCGCACGCAGAAGTTAAAGAAATCACATATGTTCAGACCTATAAATTGTTTCTGTACTTCCTGTATAAAGATTCTGATGATGACAATAATTCTTGTCGAAACTTCGACACAAAAGCTTTAAAACTGCGTCTAGTTTTAATTAAACCTCACTAAACCTTTCGTCGTATATTAACTCACGGTTAGTATTAAGTTAAGAACAACTTATAGTGTTGTGTTAAAAGCTGTTATCGAAGTAGGCCATTATTGGTATTCATCTTTTTGTGCAGGACGTCTTTAATTCAGACCTATGCTAACAAGTTATAAATAGTTTGTTCCTTGGGTTATTGAATATTGCAAAAAAATTAAGTGATTGAATACATAAACTCGTTTACTATTTTTTCTATAATAGCAACTGTTAAAAGATTATAAAAAAAAATTTATATTTTTATTCGTAAGTGCAAGACGAGTTTGTAGGTTAAACTTTCTTACTTTTTTAATTCTTAATTAAAGCATAAAACTTGCTTCTATTCACTGTCTTCCTTTTCTAAAACCGTTTTTTTAATTAATACTTTTATAATTGCAGTAAAAGTCTCATTACTTTTAGTTCAGTAGAGTAAAGTTTATTTTGGCTTAGAGTTTAGTGTTGATTCAAAGATTATTGTTTTGTCTTTAGTTACCTGATTTTATTAAATAGGTAAATTATCTTTTTTCATTAGTTTTTGGAATTTTGTACTCAGAATGTATAATAGATTTTAAAAGCAATCATACACAGGGTTGATTTTAAAGTTATGAACAGAATTAACACTGTTGCACACCACTGTTAATTCTATTTGTGATATAACCGCTAACACAACTTTATTAATTAAATATTTAAAGTTATGTATTGTGACGATTTAAATAAAAGAAATAATCAAGAAAATAAAAATTTTTAAAAATTAAGGTTGCGAGCTATTAAACCATTTAAATCTCACTGTATTAATATAAAGTACCTGTATGTACTCAGTATGAGAGGAAGCAGTAATTAGTTAGTTAGAAGATACTCTAATAAAAAGATAAATTGTAAAGAGTTATTAATATCGTATTTAACCCTTTGCTTGTGAGCAGGCGCTGTCCTGTTGATTCCAGACTCGACATGTTTTCCGAGTCTTGTGTAAGTTAGAATAAGATAAAAAACCTAATGTTAATAATTAAAAATCTGAAGACACAGATAGTCGCTAAAACAACTGATTTAAATTATGTATATTTGTTTAGGGATAGTTTGTATAAATAAAAATGTTAACATAAAGAGAAACAGGGACTATATTCTCGCGCGGTAATTGCCCCACTACCATTTTGTCCAGTACCAGGCGAAGGGAGCAGAATTTCGCTCTCTCGCAATGGTGACTTCGTACAGTATAGACGTAAGAGCTGTGCTCTTAAAATATGTTACCTATACTTTGTTTTACCTTAAGATGGTATACCAGAAATAGCTGCTTAAAGCATCTGGATGTGTTAACTAATATAGTTATGTAAATAAACAAGAGATTTAAAGTGTAAAACTCTAAACGTAAAAAAAGGTGTAACACAAGATGACTTCGAACTTCAAGAAATAACAACACTTCCAACGTCATACCTGGAGATGTGAACTATCAGAAGCCACAAACTCTAGTACACGCGACAGAATATGCAGATCAGGACATCCGAGAATCTACAAGATCATCGTAGAAGGTTCAACCTGCGAACTTTGGAGCCCTTTTCTGACGAAGACCAGACCGAGGTGACGACGTAGCTGTTCCTGTTTCCCAAGACGGATACCCCAGGACGAGTCTTCTGCATATCAATTAAAAGGTGACTCGATAGCCTGTCTATCGAGGGTTACTAATATTTGTTACACAACACATCTTGAAAGAGACTTTTCAGAAACTATTAACTTTGTAAAGACTTATAAATTAAATCTAAGAATTTCATGTAACTATTCTAACTTCATACGTTGTAACAGTTTATATGCTAATGTAGAGTAATATAATTCAAGCAATAATACCATTCTTCCAATGGTTGAATAAAAGAAAGTCTTGCAAGCTAATATCATGAATTGATTATGACTAAAAGTTGTAATGAATAAATACCGAAGGTTACCCGGATCCGAGGTATAGCTATATAGAATCAATTTTGATCCCAAAGTTTAAAGAAACCTTTCAAATAACTTAATAATTGAATTAGTAATGTCATGGGATCTGTCAGTAAATGTTTTTAAATGTTAAATAAAGAGAAGTCTTCTTGTTACACACATATGAGGAGTGCTTAAATCAATTGTATACCTTGCCATTGTTTCCTTACACAGTTAGTAAGTAATTTGTTATATTAATTATTTGTGATACATTCTGTTACAACGTAGGCAGCCCATCTAATTAACGGAGTTTAATTACGATGGGTTCCCTGGATTTGTAACGCGGCGGAAAGACGTTACAAAAGTGCGCCACTCTGCTTATTTTTATAAAGGTGTTTTAAGCATCGTGACGCAAACAAAATTGCGTCACTCTTTTTAAAAAAAAAAGGAAACAAAGGAAAGAGTTTTATTTGTGTATAGAGTGTCACAAACAAAATTGCATTCACTATGCGTGGATAATTTGTATGAACAATAACTAAATATATAATATTGATCTATGCACTCAGAAAGTTACCTTAATAACTTTAATGTTCAAAACATATTTAATAATGTATTAAGTTACGTAACTGGTAGTATGTATAAGTGAAATATCCTTAGCGTCATACAATGCATGTAGCTTTTGCATTCTATAGGCCAGTAGGAACCTGCATTATTCGATATAATTACTTGCATACATGAATTGTGACCAAACATAACAATTTTGGTCAACCGAACAATCTGTAACAGGTTTGTTTACGACAATCCATGACCTGTTGTTTCCTGAATCATTCTGCACAGTGTATGTCCAACTATATAGCTTACATACACTAGTATGTGTTATAAAAAAAAATTAATTAAAAATAACTTTGTTAATAATAAAGTATGTAATGTAGACCAAGGTAATTAAGTAGAAGTTCGTGATTTATAACTTGTGAACAAAATAAGTAATTTACTTAATTGAGAAAAGTTTATGAATGAATGGAGTCAAAGTGTTGTCAAGCGAAATAATAATAATAAATTTGTTGAATAAGATTGTGCTCCCCTTCTCTCGTTTATTACGGTATAAAGTAGTTGTGTTATTCAGTCGCATTGTCTAGAGAACAATAAGAGTAAAACCCCCTTTCTCACTGACACACCAGTTCCTTGTTAACTAAATACCGAGGGTGACCTACATTCCAGAAAACAGCTGATCGGCTATTTAACCTTGAAAAATATGTGTGTGTGATTTCTGTCTCTCCCTTAGAAGAGAAATTGTTCTTTTCTAATTTGTGTAAATTGATTACTTAAGAATTTATTATATATGTGTAATATATGTGTAATATACTAGTATTAATTTTAAGTACGTGCTAATGTGTTAGAACAAAATGGCCCAATTTAACCCTGATTTGTTATTACAAGACGAGCTGTCTTACGAAGCCCTTTTGCGTGGACTACCCCATGCTGATGTAACAGTCGCGGAATTACGAAGGTCAATTCGCGAATGTGGATTTGATGCGCCGTGCAATTAAACTATCTAAGCCAACTCGATTATGAAAGCGAGAAAGAAATTTGTAATGCCAAGTATAGTGAACTATACTTATTGTCTCAAACACTCCCAGACGAGAAATCTCCGGCAAAAATTTTGCGGACTACTCAGAGAATAGAGCATTTAACCAGGCGAATAAAAAATTTGTCGATCTGGCCGAATCTCACAGAAATACCCGTTGATGTACAAAAGCTAGCAGACGAAGCTCTACGCCGCTTACCTTCAATTATTAACGATTTAAGACGAAAATCCGACTCATTCAGGATGGACGAAATAGAGAAATCATTAATGAAATTACACATCTCCCCAGTACAATCCCCCACCACTGGTTTACCTCCGCCTAACTCGGATCGGAACTCACCTATCGTATCGCAAGTGCAAGCGAACCCAGAACAAAATACTGATACAGATGTAAATGCCCCTCCTCCCGAGCATTTTAAGTTTCGTCCCGGAAATAATGAATTGACCACCACCTCCAATGAATCCAATCGCCCTCATCGAGGAATTACACCTATGAACTATAACGCAGATCTATGCGGAAAAATGACTCACCCTGTGGAGAAGATTTTAACCGAAATCCCTTATACAGATGGCTTAAATGTTTCCAAATTACTAACATTTATTAGTTATCTTCTTCAGATAAAGGATCTACAGCAGCTGAATGACTGGCAAATTTTACAAGTTCTGTTACCAAAGTGTAAACCCCCGTTAAAAAATCGTGTGCTAGAAGCCCTAACCTCTACTTTCCCAGTAGAAGAGCTACATAGCTCTATAATAAAATACTTTATTCCCACCGGCATCTATGAGGAAATAAAAAGAAAGACAGTACTCCGAGTACAAGGACATCAGGAGAGATTAGCTCACTACATCTCCGATATTAGGGAGTCCTCTCGACTACTACGTGTAAGCTGGAATGAAACGCAACTGGTGGACACCATTTTAATAGGAGTGTCACCTGAAGAAAGATCTCGACTATCATTGATGAATAGACCCAATACAATTGCTGATCTAGAACAGTGCAGTATCCATTCTTCAAATGTATGGTACTCAGATCAAAATAGAGAAGCAATGAAAACCTCTGGAACTAATAGACATCAATTGCGAGCACTACTGCCTGATGTAACAACCTCGTATGAAAGACAAGTTTCTAGTAGACCTCACCATGTGCGCAAAGCTGGTAAGTTAACTGTAAACCCAGATAAAACGGAAACCAAGTACCCACCTCGCAGAAAACCCACCTGTTATAATTGGGGCAAATATGGGCACATAAGAAGAGAGTGCAAAAGTAAGCCATTGGAACGGAATAACACCAATTCAAAAAACATGTAAGGCAGGGAGACCCGAAAACCTGTGTCTTCCGCAGCTACTCGAAATTGGGTAAACTAAAAGAAACCAGTAATAATAATAAGAATGAATTATTCTGTAACCAAGTGAAAAACAAAAAAGGTGCGAAAGAAATCGACCCCTATGTGCGAGAATTTCGTGAAAAGTGTAATGCGATTAATAGATGTAAATGGAAAAAAAATCTACTACCATTAATACGAGTCGACTTAGGCGTTACATCCCCCATCGCCTTAATTGATTCGGGATCTAGTAGAACCTTAATCAGCCAAGAATTAGCGGACATGTTAGCTAAACATCATCTAGTAAAACGGAACCAACCTGTGAATATAAAGTGTGCTACCGCTGATAAACGTAAAATAAATATAAACCTGAGCATTACCGTTAAGGTTAAAATAAAAAACCTAAGTTGGATGTTTACAATGTTAGTATGTAAAGAATTAGGACCTGCTTTAATATTAGGTGCGGATTTTATTAGTAAGACAGGAATGATTCTTGGCATCTACGAGCGAGAATTTTATTTCAGATTTGACCGTGCAAGAAAACATAAATTTGATAGTAATGAAGATAAACGTTGTTCATCTACTGCACATGTAATACACCAAGATTCAGATTTATCTCACCTAGAACGAAGAGATAGAGTCAAAATAGTAAAACTAATAAAAGAATTTTCCTCGGTTCTTACACCAAAACTAGGACTTACGGACCTAATAGAGTATAAAATTAATCTGAGTGATCAGAAAGTAATACGACTACCTCCGTACAAGTTGTCGCCTCCCAAGATGGAAGTCATGCGAAACCATATCAATAAGTTATTGGACCAAGGAGTCATAGAACCCTCTACGTCCCCATATTCTTCACCCTCCTTTTTAGTACCGAAAGGACCAGATAAACACCGACTAGTTGTAGACTACAGGCAATTAAATAAAAGAATAGAATTTGAATCAATCCCTCTTCCAGACATCCATAGTGCGTTTCATTATTTTGCTAAAGCTATGGTCTTTACGGTAATGGATCTGAATCAAGCTTTTCACCAAATACCTCTTTCAGAAGAATCCAAACGTCTAACCGCGTTTGCAGTTCCTTTTAACTTGTACCAATTTACTAGGGTACCCTTTGGAATATCTCAAGGAAGTTCCGTATGTAGTAGACTATCGGAAAAGATATTTCACGACATTAAATTTAAATATGTGTACCACTATTTGGACGACATCGTAATATACAGTGAATCAATGGAACAACATCTCAGACATTTGCGTGAAGTGTTATCTCGTGTACTAAGAGCAGGATTAACGGTGAACCCAAATAAGGTAAGTTTTGCTGTCCCTCAGTTTTCTTTCTTAGGACATATCGTGAAAGCGAATGGAAAGGTAAGCATTGACCCCGAACGTACCCGCTCTATTAGAGAATTTGCACCCCCACGAGATGCAAAAGTTATAGCCCGATTTTTAGGTATGGTGAATTATTTCCACAAATATATTCCCCATCTTGCCGAAATAGCAGCACCCCTAAACTCCTTACGAAAGAAGGGAACGAAGTTCGAATGGAGCTCAATACATCAAAACGCGTTTGAGCAACTTAAAGAAAGCATTATATCTCCCCCAGTTTTGCAATTAGCTGATTTCACAAAACCATTCGTCGTGCGAACCGACAGTTCCAGTGTAGCGTTAGGTGCAGTGATATACCAAGAGATAGATAACTGTAGACTACCAATTAGTTATGCATCACGAACACTGAGCGATCAAGAAAGAAAGTATTCCGCATATGAATTGGAATGTTTAGCAATTGTTTTTGCGTTCGAAAAGTTTAAACCCTTCCTAGAACATAAAGAATTCCTTTTGGAAACCGACAATCAGGCGTTATCATGGTTATTGAATCACCCTAAACAATTAGGACGAATTGGCAGATGGATATTGAAATTAAACTGCTACAAATTCAGAGTGCAGCATATTAAAGGTACTCAAAATGTAGTCGCCGATACCCTGTCCCGTATGTTCCAGTCACCCACTAAAACTTCCGAAAACATAGTGAAGCCGGAAATAGCAAGTGCTAACGCCGTAATTACTGAATTCCCCCTTGCCTTTACAAACATTGCCCTGTATCAACAACAAGACCCCTTACTGAAGCCTATTATAGAACAACTTACCCAAGGTATTAAATCCGAGAAGTACGTATTGAGTAAGAATGTATTGTGTCTCAAGATAAGAGACGGAAAGGAATTAAGAATAATAGCCCCGGATGTAATTAAGCCCATGCTGATGGAATACTTCCATTCATCTACCATAGGAGCCCATATGGGAATCAATAAGACGATACATCGTATTCGAAAGGAATATCATTGGAACAATATGAACTGCGAAATAGCCCACTTCGTAAAGAAATGTTCATTATGCGCCCTTAGTAAACCCGCCAGAAATACTCAAGTAAGCCAATTGATATCAGAAATCCCAAAGACCCCTTTTTCGAAACTTTATCTAGATTTCTCAGGTCCGTATCCACGATCCAAATCAGGAAATACCATGTTACTGATATGTGTAGATTCGTTCACCAAATTTGTTTGGATGTATCCCATGCGACGAGCATTAGCGTCGACAACAGTTAAAATACTACAGGAAAGACTATTTAAAGACAACGGTACTCCAGTACGTATAGTATCTGATAACGGTCCGCAGTTTAAAGCAAAAGAATTTAAGAATATGTGTTTCAAGTTAGGGATAGACCATATAACCACTACAGAGTATCGACCGCAAGGCAATATTGCTGAAAGGTATCTACGAAACCTCAAATCTGCGCTAATCGCCTATCATGCGAACGATCACACGTCGTGGGACCAAAATCTATCCTGGATTCAATACGCTTTTAATTCAGCTTACCACGAAGGTCACAAGTCGACCCCGTTCGAGTTACTATACAAGTATCGACCAAACCACCCTTTGTCCACAAGATGGAATATACACGATCTGCTGCCTCCGCAAATAACGGATAAGCAGATAAAGCGAATATGGAACAAAGCCCGCTCTAACTTAAGAGCAAGCTTGGAAAATCCAGAAGATACCACGAGAAAGGTAATCATAGCAACTCAGTCAGGTACCAAGTAGGTGACTTAGTAATGTACAAGACTCACCCCATTAGTAGTGCGATTGATAAGACCACCTCTAAACTATCTTTCCGATGGTGTGGCCCTTACCAAATCCAAAAGTACCTAACTCCAGTTACAGTAGCCCTGTGCGAACCTGCAACTCAGAAATATGTGCGGAGAACGCATATTTCGCAACTAAAGTTGTATAAGAAGAAGTGACGGTATAGTATAACCCAAAAAAGAAAAGGGAATACTAGGCAGTAAAGAAAATTATATTTCTGAATCCACGTGAAAAATGTAAAACGTAGAGTTTGGAAACGAGGCCTGATCAACCTGAGTTCCAGTTCTGCGAAGCATGCATTAATGAATAATCATTAACTAGATGGGTACTAACACTCATTACCTACATGAGTTATATAGGACTCACAGAAGAAAAGATAGAATTCTAAATAGTAAAGATTTAGAAAGTTACTCTACAGAAGAGAGAGAGTAAGACAAACAAAAAACCGGTAGTAAAATTAAGTGATAGAGATAAGAAAGAGTTTTGTGTTTTAATTGTGTAAATATTAAGTGTAAATAGTATGTAAAAAAAAAAAGGTAGTTTATAAGAATATAAAGTATACTGTGTTGTAAATATAGGTAATAACTATGTGGACAACGTTGTAAAGTGTCCAACAACTATGTGAAAGAAATTACACACACTAAACCCATTCAATATCCCAGTGCCCAATTGTGAGTTAGACTCAAAAAAAAAAAAAAAAAAAAAAACTTAACCGTAGCGTGCAAATTAAGCGGTGGAGTATGTGACGATTTAAATAAAAGAAATAATCAAGAAAATAAAAATTTTTAAAAATTAAGGTTGCGAGCTATTAAACCATTTAAATCTCACTGTATTAATATAAAATACCTGTATGTACTCAGTATGAGAGGAAGCAGTAATTAGTTAGTTAGAAGATACTCTAATAAAAAGATAAATTGTAAAGAGTTATTAATATCGTATTTAACCCTTTGCTTGTGAGCAGGCGCTGTCCTGTTGATTCCAGACTCGACATGTTTTCCGAGTCTTGTGTAAGTTAGAATAAGATAAAAAACCTAATGTTAATAATTAAAAATCTGAAGACACAGATAGTCGCTAAAACAACTGATTTAAATTATGTATATTTGTTTAGGGATAGTTTGTATAAATAAAAATGTTAACATAAAGAGAAACAGGGACTATATTCTCGCGCGGTAATTGCCCCACTACCATTTTGTCCAGTACCAGGCGAAGGGAGCAGAATTTCGCTCTCTCGCAATGGTGACTTCGTACAGTATAGACGTAAGAGCTGTGCTCTTAAAATATGTTACCTATACTTTGTTTTACCTTAAGATGGTATACCAGAAATAGCTGCTTAAAGCATCTGGATGTGTTAACTAATATAGTTATGTAAATAAACAAGAGATTTAAAGTGTAAAACTCTAAACGTAAAAAAAGGTGTAACACAAGATGACTTCGAACTTCAAGAAATAACAACACTTCCAACGTCATACCTGGAGATGTGAACTATCAGAAGCCACAAACTCTAGTACACGCGACAGAATATGCAGATCAGGACATCCGAGAATCTACAAGATCATCGTAGAAGGTTCAACCTGCGAACTTTGGAGCCCTTTTCTGACGAAGACCAGACCGAGGTGACGACGTAGCTGTTCCTGTTTCCCAAGACGGATACCCCAGGACGAGTCTTCTGCATATCAATTAAAAGGTGACTCGATAGCCTGTCTATCGAGGGTTACTAATATTTGTTACACAACACATCTTGAAAGAGACTTTTCAGAAACTATTAACTTTGTAAAGACTTATAAATTAAATCTAAGAATTTCATGTAACTATTCTAACTTCATACGTTGTAACAGTTTATATGCTAATGTAGAGTAATATAATTCAAGCAATAATACCATTCTTCCAATGGTTGAATAAAAGAAAGTCTTGCAAGCTAATATCATGAATTGATTATGACTAAAAGTTGTAATGAATAAATACCGAAGGTTACCCGGATCCGAGGTATAGCTATATAGAATCAATTTTGATCCCAAAGTTTAAAGAAACCTTTCAAATAACTTAATAATTGAATTAGTAATGTCATGGGATCTGTCAGTAAATGTTTTTAAATGTTAAATAAAGAGAAGTCTTCTTGTTACACACATATGAGGAGTGCTTAAATCAATTGTATACCTTGCCATTGTTTCCTTACACAGTTAGTAAGTAATTTGTTATATTAATTATTTGTGATACATTCTGTTACAACGTAGGCAGCCCATCTAATTAACGGAGTTTAATTACGATGGGTTCCCTGGATTTGTAACGCGGCGGAAAGACGTTACAAAAGTGCGCCACTCTGCTTATTTTTATAAAGGTGTTTTAAGCATCGTGACGCAAACAAAATTGCGTCACTCTTTTTTAAAAAAAAAGGAAACAAAGGAAAGAGTTTTATTTGTGTATAGAGTGTCACAAACAAAATTGCATTCACTATGCGTGGATAATTTGTATGAACAATAACTAAATATATAATATTGATCTATGCACTCAGAAAGTTACCTTAATAACTTTAATGTTCAAAACATATTTAATAATGTATTAAGTTACGTAACTGGTAGTATGTATAAGTGAAATATCCTTAGCGTCATACAATGCATGTAGCTTTTGCATTCTATAGGCCAGTAGGAACCTGCATTATTCGATATAATTACTTGCATACATGAATTGTGACCAAACATAACAATTTTGGTCAACCGAACAATCTGTAACAGGTTTGTTTACGACAATCCATGACCTGTTGTTTCCTGAATCATTCTGCACAGTGTATGTCCAACTATATAGCTTACATACACTAGTATGTGTTATAAAAAAAAATTAATTAAAAATAACTTTGTTAATAATAAAGTATGTAATGTAGACCAAGGTAATTAAGTAGAAGTTCGTGATTTATAACTTGTGAACAAAATAAGTAATTTACTTAATTGAGAAAAGTTTATGAATGAATGGAGTCAAAGTGTTGTCAAGCGAAATAATAATAATAAATTTGTTGAATAAGATTGTGCTCCCCTTCTCTCGTTTATTACGGTATAAAGTAGTTGTGTTATTCAGTCGCATTGTCTAGAGAACAATAAGAGTAAAACCCCCTTTCTCACTGACACACCAGTTCCTTGTTAACTAAATACCGAGGGTGACCTACATTCCAGAAAACAGCTGATCGGCTATTTAACCTTGAAAAATATGTGTGTGTGATTTCTGTCTCTCCCTTAGAAGAGAAATTGTTCTTTTCTAATTTGTGTAAATTGATTACTTAAGAATTTATTATATATGTGTAATATATGTGTAATATACTAGTATTAATTTTAAGTACGTGCTAATGTGTTAGAACAAAATGGCCCAATTTAACCCTGATTTGTTATTACAAGACGAGCTGTCTTACGAAGCCCTTTTGCGTGGACTACCCCATGCTGATGTAACAGTCGCGGAATTACGAAGGTCAATTCGCGAATGTGGATTTGATGCGCCCGTGCAATTAAACTATCTAAGCCAACTCGATTATGAAAGCGAGAAAGAAATTTGTAATGCCAAGTATAGTGAACTATACTTATTGTCTCAAACACTCCCAGACGAGAAATCTCCGGCAAAAATTTTGCGGACTACTCAGAGATTAGAGCATTTAACCAGGCGAATAAAAAATTTGTCGATCTGGCCGAATCTCACAGAAATACCCGTTGATGTACAAAAGCTAGCAGACGAAGCTCTACGCCGCTTACCTTCAATTATTAACGATTTAAGACGAAAATCCGACTCATTCAGGATGGACGAAATAGAGAAATCATTAATGAAATTACACATCTCCCCAGTACAATCCCCCACCACTGGTTTACCTCCGCCTAACTCGGATCGGAACTCACCTATCGTATCGCAAGTGCAAGCGAACCCAGAACAAAATACTGATACAGATGTAAATGCCCCTCCTCCCGAGCATTTTAAGTTTCGTCCCGGAAATAATGAATTGACCACCACCTCCAATGAATCCAATCGCCCTCATCGAGGAATTACACCTATGAACTATAACGCAGATCTATGCGGAAAAATGACTCACCCTGTGGAGAAGATTTTAACCGAAATCCCTTATACAGATGGCTTAAATGTTTCCAAATTACTAACATTTATTAGTTATCTTCTTCAGATAAAGGATCTACAGCAGCTGAATGACTGGCAAATTTTACAAGTTCTGTTACCAAAGTGTAAACCCCCGTTAAAAAATCGTGTGCTAGAAGCCCTAACCTCTACTTTCCCAGTAGAAGAGCTACATAGCTCTATAATAAAATACTTTATTCCCACCGGCATCTATGAGGAAATAAAAAGAAAGACAGTACTCCGAGTACAAGGACATCAGTACTCCGATATTAGGGAGTCCTCTCGACTACTACGTGTAAGCTGGAATGAAACGCAACTGGTGGACACCATTTTAGTAGGCGTGTCACCTGAAGAAAGATCTCGACTATCATTGATGAATAGACCCAATACAATTGCTGATCTAGAACAGTGCAGTATCCATTCTTCAAATGTATGGTACTCAGATCAGAATAGAGAAGCAATGAAAACCTCTGGAACTAATAGACATCAATTGCGAGCACTACTGCCTGATGTAACAACCTCGTATGAAAGACAAGTTTCTAGTAGACCTCACCATGTGCGCAAAGCTGGTAAGTTAACTGTAAACCCAGATAAAACGGAAACCAAGTACCCACCTCGCAGAAAACCCACCTGTTATAATTGGGGCAAATATGGGCACATAAGAAGAGAGTGCAAAAGTAAGCCATTGGAACGGAATAACACCAATTCAAAAAACATGTAAGGCAGGGAGACCCGAAAACCTGTGTCTTCCGCAGCTACTCGAAATTGGGTAAACTAAAAGAAACCAGTAATAATAATAAGAATGAATTATTCTGTAACCAAGTGAAAAACAAAAAAGGTGCGAAAGAAATCGACCCCTATGTGCGAGAATTTCGTGAAAAGTGTAATGCGATTAATAGATGTAAATGGAAAAAAAATCTACTACCATTAATACGAGTCGACTTAGGCGTTACATCCCCCATCGCCTTAATTGATTCGGGATCTAGTAGAACCTTAATCAGCCAAGAATTAGCGGACATGTTAGCTAAACATCATCTAGTAAAACGGAACCAACCTGTGAATATAAAGTGTGCTACCGCTGATAAACGTAAAATAAATATAAACCTGAGCATTACCGTTAAGGTTAAAATAAAAAACCTAAGTTGGATGTTTACAATGTTAGTATGTAAAGAATTAGGACCTGCTTTAATATTAGGTGCGGATTTTATTAGTAAGACAGGAATGATTCTTGGCATCTACGAGCGAGAATTTTATTTCAGATTTGACCGTGCAAGAAAACATAAATTTGATAGTAATGAAGATAAACGTTGTTCATCTACTGCACATGTAATACACCAAGATTCAGATTTATCTCACCTAGAACGAAGAGATAGAGTCAAAATAGTAAAACTAATAAAAGAATTTTCCTCGGTTCTTACACCAAAACTAGGACTTACGGACCTAATAGAGTATAAAATTAATCTGAGTGATCAGAAAGTAATACGACTACCTCCGTACAAGTTGTCGCCTCCCAAGATGGAAGTCATGCGAAACCATATCAATAAGTTATTGGACCAAGGAGTCATAGAACCCTCTACGTCCCCATATTCTTCACCCTCCTTTTTAGTACCGAAAGGACCAGATAAACACCGACTAGTTGTAGACTACAGGCAATTAAATAAAAGAATAGAATTTGAATCAATCCCTCTTCCAGACATCCATAGTGCGTTTCATTATTTTGCTAAAGCTATGGTCTTTACGGTAATGGATCTGAATCAAGCTTTTCACCAAATACCTCTTTCAGAAGAATCCAAACGTCTAACCGCGTTTGCAGTTCCTTTTAACTTGTACCAATTTACTAGGGTACCCTTTGGAATATCTCAAGGAAGTTCCGTATGTAGTAGACTATCGGAAAAGATATTTCACGACATTAAATTTAAATATGTGTACCACTATTTGGACGACATCGTAATATACAGTGAATCAATGGAACAACATCTCAGACATTTGCGTGAAGTGTTATCTCGTTTACTAAGAGCAGGATTAACGGTGAACCCAAATAAGGTAAGTTTTGCTGTCCCTCAGTTTTCTTTCTTAGGACATATCGTGAAAGCGAATGGAAAGGTAAGCATTGACCCCGAACGTACCCGCTCTATTAGAGAATTTGCACCCCCACGAGATGCAAAAGTTATAGCCCGATTTTTAGGTATGGTGAATTATTTCCACAAATATATTCCCCATCTTGCCGAAATAGCAGCACCCCTAAACTCCTTACGAAAGAAGGGAACGAAGTTCGAATGGAGCTCAATACATCAAAACGCGTTTGAGCAACTTAAAGAAAGCATTATATCTCCCCCAGTTTTGCAATTAGCTGATTTCACAAAACCATTCGTCGTGCGAACCGACAGTTCCAGTGTAGCGTTAGGTGCAGTGATATACCAAGAGATAGATAACTGTAGACTACCAATTAGTTATGCATCACGAACACTGAGCGATCAAGAAAGAAAGTATTCCGCATATGAATTGGAATGTTTAGCAATTGTTTTTGCGTTCGAAAAGTTTAAACCCTTCCTAGAACATAAAGAATTCCTTTTGGAAACCGACAATCAGGCGTTATCATGGTTATTGAATCACCCTAAACAATTAGGACGAATTGGCAGATGGATATTGAAATTAAACTGCTACAAATTCAGAGTGCAGCATATTAAAGGTACTCAAAATGTAGTCGCCGATACCCTGTCCCGTATGTTCCAGTCACCCACTAAAACTTCCGAAAACATAGTGAAGCCGGAAATAGCAAGTGCTAACGCCGTAATTACTGAATTCCCCCTTGCCTTTACAAACATTGCCCTGTATCAACAACAAGACCCCTTACTGAAGCCTATTATAGAACAACTTACCCAAGGTATTAAATCCGAGAAGTACGTATTGAGTAAGAATGTATTGTGTCTCAAGATAAGAGACGGAAAGGAATTAAGAATAATAGCCCCGGATGTAATTAAGCCCATGCTGATGGAATACTTCCATTCATCTACCATAGGAGCCCATATGGGAATCAATAAGACGATACATCGTATTCGAAAGGAATATCATTGGAACAATATGAACTGCGAAATAGCCCACTTCGTAAAGAAATGTTCATTATGCGCCCTTAGTAAACCCGCCAGAAATACTCAAGTAAGCCAATTGATATCAGAAATCCCAAAGACCCCTTTTTCGAAACTTTATCTAGATTTCTCAGGTCCGTATCCACGATCCAAATCAGGAAATACCATGTTACTGATATGTGTAGATTCGTTCACCAAATTTGTTTGGATGTATCCCATGCGACGAGCATTAGCGTCGACAACAGTTAAAATACTACAGGAAAGACTATTTAAAGACAACGGTACTCCAGTACGTATAGTATCTGATAACGGTCCGCAGTTTAAAGCAAAAGAATTTAAGAATATGTGTTTCAAGTTAGGGATAGACCATATAACCACTACAGAGTATCGACCGCAAGGCAATATTGCTGAAAGGTATCTACGAAACCTCAAATCTGCGCTAATCGCCTATCATGCGAACGATCACACGTCGTGGGACCAAAATCTATCCTGGATTCAATACGCTTTTAATTCAGCTTACCACGAAGGTCACAAGTCGACCCCGTTCGAGTTACTATACAAGTATCGACCAAACCACCCTTTGTCCACAAGATGGAATATACACGATCTGCTGCCTCCGCAAATAACGGATAAGCAGATAAAGCGAATATGGAACAAAGCCCGCTCTAACTTAAGAGCAAGCTTGGAAAATCCAGAAGATACCACGAGAAAGGTAATCATAGCAACTCAGTCAGGTACCAAGTAGGTGACTTAGTAATGTACAAGACTCACCCCATTAGTAGTGCGATTGATAAGACCACCTCTAAACTATCTTTCCGATGGTGTGGCCCTTACCAAATCCAAAAGTACCTAACTCCAGTTACAGTAGCCCTGTGCGAACCTGCAACTCAGAAATATGTGCGGAGAACGCATATTTCGCAACTAAAGTTGTATAAGAAGAAGTGACGGTATAGTATAACCCAAAAAAGAAAAGGGAATACTAGGCAGTAAAGAAAATTATATTTCTGAATCCACGTGAAAAATGTAAAACGTAGAGTTTGGAAACGAGGCCTGATCAACCTGAGTTCCAGTTCTGCGAAGCATGCATTAATGAATAATCATTAACTAGATGGGTACTAACACTCATTACCTACATGAGTTATATAGGACTCACAGAAGAAAAGATAGAATTCTAAATAGTAAAGATTTAGAAAGTTACTCTACAGAAGAGAGAGAGTAAGACAAACAAAAAACCGGTAGTAAAATTAAGTGATAGAGATAAGAAAGAGTTTTGTGTTTTAATTGTGTAAATATTAAGTGTAAATAGTATGTAAAAAAAAAAAGGTAGTTTATAAGAATATAAAGTATACTGTGTTGTAACTATAGGTAATAACTATGTGGACAACGTTGTAAAGTGTCCAACAACTATGTGAAAGAAATTACACACACTAAACCCATTCAATATCCCAGTGCCCAATTGTGAGTTAGACTCAAAAAAAAAAAAAAAAAAAAAAAAAAAAACTTAACCGTAGCGTGCAAATTAAGCGGTGGAGTATGTGACGATTTAAATAAAAGAAATAATCAAGAAAATAAAAATTTTTAAAAATTAAGGTTGCGAGCTATTAAACCATTTAAATCTCACTGTATTAATATAAAATACCTGTATGTACTCAGTATGAGAGGAAGCAGTAATTAGTTAGTTAGAAGATACTCTAATAAAAAGATAAATTGTAAAGAGTTATTAATATCGTATTTAACCCTTTGCTTGTGAGCAGGCGCTGTCCTGTTGATTCCAGACTCGACATGTTTTCCGAGTCTTGTGTAAGTTAGAATAAGATAAAAAACCTAATGTTAATAATTAAAAATCTGAAGACACAGATAGTCGCTAAAACAACTGATTTAAATTATGTATATTTGTTTAGGGATAGTTTGTATAAATAAAAATGTTAACATAAAGAGAAACAGGGACTATATTCTCGCGCGGTAATTGCCCCACTACCATTTTGTCCAGTACCAGGCGAAGGGAGCAGAATTTCGCTCTCTCGCAATGGTGACTTCGTACAGTATAGACGTAAGAGCTGTGCTCTTAAAATATGTTACCTATACTTTGTTTTACCTTAAGATGGTATACCAGAAATAGCTGCTTAAAGCATCTGGATGTGTTAACTAATATAGTTATGTAAATAAACAAGAGATTTAAAGTGTAAAACTCTAAACGTAAAAAAAGGTGTAACACAAGATGACTTCGAACTTCAAGAAATAACAACACTTCCAACGTCATACCTGGAGATGTGAACTATCAGAAGCCACAAACTCTAGTACACGCGACAGAATATGCAGATCAGGACATCCGAGAATCTACAAGATCATCGTAGAAGGTTCAACCTGCGAACTTTGGAGCCCTTTTCTGACGAAGACCAGACCGAGGTGACGACGTAGCTGTTCCTGTTTCCCAAGACGGATACCCCAGGACGAGTCTTCTGCATACCAATTAAAAGGTGACTCGATAGCCTGTCTATCGAGGGTTACTAATATTTGTTACACAACACATCTTGAAAGAGACTTTTCAGAAACTATTAACTTTGTAAAGACTTATAAATTAAATCTAAGAATTTCATGTAACTATTCTAACTTCATACGTTGTAACAGTTTATATGCTAATGTAGAGTAATATAATTCAAGCAATAATACCATTCTTCCAATGGTTGAATAAAAGAAAGTCTTGCAAGCTAATATCATGAATTGATTATGACTAAAAGTTGTAATGAATAAATACCGAAGGTTACCCGGATCCGAGGTATAGCTATATAGAATCAATTTTGATCCCAAAGTTTAAAGAAACCTTTCAAATAACTTAATAATTGAATTAGTAATGTCATGGGATCTGTCAGTAAATGTTTTTAAATGTTAAATAAAGAGAAGTCTTCTTGTTACACACATATGAGGAGTGCTTAAATCAATTGTATACCTTGCCATTGTTTCCTTACACAGTTAGTAAGTAATTTGTTATATTAATTATTTGTGATACATTCTGTTACAACGTAGGCAGCCCATCTAATTAACGGAGTTTAATTACGATGGGTTCCCTGGATTTGTAACGCGGCGGAAAGACGTTACAGTATTAGAAGACTGTAGTCAATTGTTACATTAGTTTCTCTGTCCACAGTAATAACGCTGCATTATGAGTCGTTTTAAAATAACATTTTGCAATATTAGTGTCTGCTTCTTGTACGATACTTCTTGTCCGTTGTGAACCATTTCTATCTAACTTCATCAACTCGATTTTACGACTTAGACTCTACTACGATTTATGGGCGTGTGCCTGGCTTTTGCTTTACATAAGAGGAACATAATAAATGTTAGGCTTAATTGGTTTGCAACATCAATAAATAAAAGAAAAATTTTCAACAAGCTGCAATAACAGTTGAAAGAAGGAACATATAAAAAATGAACAGAAGAAAAGAAGTGGGGTAGGACAAAGTGCCCAACCTATGTTTCTGAGCTTCTAATCATGCAAGAGTAAATAAAAAGTATATAATCGGAGCAGGTATGAGAGTGGAAGTATAATTGTAGGTAACAAAAATAAACGTCACTGAAAACAAAATAAATTAAGTCTAGAAAAATACAGTGAAACAAAAAACAAAACAATACTTAAAAACTTTTAAAGTTCCGCCTTCCGGCCTCGCAAGTTGCGTATATTTACGACTATGGCTTTGTTCGTGTGCTGCTCACAGGATGTGTTGAAAGACTGATTTTTAGTTTAAACAAAAGACAAGCGTACAATGAACACTTAAAGTTGACAAACCGTATAATAAAAACAAAACGAACAATAGGAAGAAATGTGAAACAGGCGGCGTGCAGGTTGTAATAACCGCCTATCCAGCGTCCTGTTACGTTTGTCCAGACGTTTACTCCAACTTACTACAATCGACACGTGGCACCAAAGTTTAATTTGATTATTTAAATTACGTCAATCTGTAAATGAATCTTGGCTTAGTTCGTTAACTCTGGTAAATTTAAAAAGTCTTTTTTCAAATTTATTAAGACTTTAATCTAACACGTTGTGTACATATCTGAAAACCTAGCGGTACTTGACTAATCTGTAGGTTATTTGTAATTTTAATGTTTATTTATCTCAGGGATATAACTGGATTAAACTATCTTATCATATGATACAATACATCATATCTTGCAGCGGTTGATGTATGGAATAAGATAGAAAGCTTTAGTAGGCACTATCAATGATTGAATGACACTATCAAGCGTACATAAGGTAATAAATTTAGACAAGAGACGGTATTAAAATTTTACACAATGATGTCCATTCCAAACTGTCTCTATGGAAGTGAATCATGGACATTGCCGAGTGCACATGAAAGTTGACTGCAAAGTGCAGAGATGAGGTTCCTTAGATAGGAAAAAGAATGAGTACATCCGTCTTAAGTTAGGTGTCCGACCAGTGAATGACATGGTTAGGGAATGTAGACAGAAATGATTTGACCACGTAGAACGTATGGACCCATCAAGAATGCCTCACATAAGTGCAGAATATAATATGCCTAAAGTTAGAAGAAGTCTGGGACGGCCGATAAAAAAATAGATCAGTTGTAACAACAGGCGACGTAATAGGCGTTGAGCCTTATACTTGCAAAGTAGTAGTAGTAGTAGTAGTAGTAGTAGTAGTAGTAGTAGTAGTAGAAGAAGAAGAAGAAGAAGAAGAAGAAGAAGAAGAAGAAGAAGAAGAAGAAGAAGAAGAAGAAGAAGAAGAAGAAGAAGAGTTCTAATTGGTTATGTTCGATTACTTAAGATAGGATTTCTACGTTTTTTCTAAAACTTTTTTCAGCACATTATAACATATTACAGTTGGACGCATGCCAGAAAGAGATTGCTGTCTTTTGTTCTGTCCTTTCACGGAGAAGCTCTCCGCACTTGTACGTTTTTTCACTTTTTCGAAGTAAAAATTTGTAGTGGGAGATTTTCCTTTGCTTTGTATATATATTAAATACAAAAGCAAACAAAAAATTGATTTCTTGACAGTGAGATAATTTTTAACCGTAGGACAGAAGGAGATTCATGGAGGACAGAAATAAATTCAAGAAGAAGAAGAAGCAGAAGAAGAAGAAGAAGAAGAAGAAGAAGAAGAAGAAGAAGAAGAAGAAGAAGAAGAAGAAGAAGATGAAGAAAAAGGAGAATGAGAAGGAGAAGGAGACGGCGAAGGAGAAAAAGAAAAAGAAAAAGAAAAAGAAAAAGAAAAAGAAAAAGAAAAAGAAAAAGGAAAAGAAAAAGAACAAGAAAAAGAGCAAGAAAAAGAAAAAGAAAAAGAAAAAGAAAAAGAAAAAGAAAAAGAAAAAGAAAAAGAAAAAGAAAAAGAACGTAGTTTTATATTTGGATCTAAAAGCGATGCTCAGAAGTCAAAATATACTATTACTTTACTAAATTAGATAGTTGACTAATTTTTGCGTTAAAAAATTTCTTATAGGCCTACTGTTTAGAAAGTGCAATTGTGTCAGAGTATATATTACATAGAATTATGTACTCCTTTGGTTGAGTTATTTTTAGTGTTTTAAAAGTACATATAATATATTTTTTTGAGACAAAAATTTTACAAGATACGTATTTAAGGATTCTGTTAACAGACTGGGTTAACACATTAAGCAGGTTACAGAAGTAATAATGGTGCAGTGTGTTCCATTACGCGAGCTCCTTTCATTTTTCAGCTACACTGGCTATCTAGCTAACATGTGTGTTATTAACAATACAACAGCGCCAGTCAAAGCACACACTGCTGCTGCAATGCAGATACATTACCGTCTCTCCTCTTACTGCATACACACGTGGAAGTGGACCGGTATTGAAAAGAGTGGAGGTATAAACGAACATAAACCATGTCGTCAGTATACATCAGCTGGAAATAAAAACTAGTACTGGTCTATACAGGCCTACAGTAAAACTACGTTAAAACGTTCGCGCTAATCAAGTATAATACGCGCTTTTTGTCTAGACCCTGCGTGTCTCGCGTGAGGCACTTTTATAAAAACCATTCAGTACCAAAGAATGTTACTTGATTATCTTGTTATCTTGATTGATTTTTCCGTCACGTAACTTTTCCCTTGTAAAAATACGTCTTCGCATGCATCAGCTTAAAAATCTACGCTCTTAAGGTAGGTGACAACCATAGGCCGGCCGCACAGTAGAGCGACGTTTTGTTTCGCGACAGAATCGTTTTGATGCACCGTGTTGCAAAGCATCGCTTCGGTGGAGAGAGATTGAGACATTGTTGTCTCACGACAAAATAATTTCTTGTTAGCTGTTTTTGAGCTTTAAAAGTGTGAGGTTTGTGGGTTCGTGACAGGCAATATTTTACATCTGTTTTTGTTTCAACTACACCTACACGTGTTTTCATCTTATACTCAATTACAATTAATAATATTAATAAATACAAACAGTATGTTAGAATCAGAACGAAAGGGCAATGCGCACACTTTCCACATAGGACTAAGTAAGAGTAACACAATCTTTTTGCGTTGTATTGTTAGATCCGACGCATGCGCAGTTCAAAAATTTTCACGCTGTTTGTTGAGAGACATAAATTAAAGGAGCTTCGTCTTTAGTCGCAAGGGACCTCACGTCATCTCTAGACAATGTTGCAGCCAGTGTGTATACCAGGTATACAGATATCTGGTGTGTATTGCAGCCAGATATCTATACGCTTTGCGACACAATATCTTTGCTGTCATCTATCTAAAGAGCATTCATTTTTAACTGATGCTAGCCGAGACAAAAGGAAAAAATTATGTTGCGGAAAACTCAGCAAAAGTAAGTGTAACATTATTTGTTACTGAATATTTATATGGTTCCGAATAACTGTCTCTAGTCGTGAAGGAAAACCAGCTGTTGCTTTAAGTATTAAAATAAATCTGTCACGTGTTTGTAAAGAGCCAACTTATCCATTGATGGGAGTTATCAATATTCTATATTGTTATCGAACCTGGACAACAAACTTTTGATGACCAGACTTACAGACAACTGCTTCGTCTGCCATAAATTATATAGTTTAGAAACCTGGAGCGTCAATGTAAGGGTTAATGATAATGGTCAAACATGTATTCCTTAAACAAATTTGTTTGGTAAGAAGTAACTGATTATGGAATAATAAGTGAAATAAGTAATAATAAATAAAATCTAATATCTTTGTAAAAATATTAAGTTTAAATACAGGTGAGAAGAGTAGAAAATTAATATTTTATAATTGTAGTATAATATTTTACCAGTTCTACTACTTTAGCGGCGATTACAATAAGATACAAAAATGCCACGAAAATCAACATCATGTAAGCGAACAAAGTATACGGAGACTGAAATGGACGTGGAAGAAAAGGAAACAGAACCTGTTACAGAAACAGAAAGTGGACAACTTACAGCGGATGAAAAGTTCCGGACCTGAATAAGAACACAACACTTTTTTTGGATTAATTTACACTTATTTCTGAACATAATCTCTATTTAGATCTATAGACTTTTTCCAACAATAATCTAAAGCGGTTGTGGCAGACTGAGAAGCTTATTTTTAGATATACCCAAATTAGCCATTTACAGCATTGCTGACTTCATTGTAGTCAGGAAATATTTTTCCAGCAAACCATTTTTTTGGGGTTAGGAAAGAGGTAAAAGCCACGCGGTGCTAAATCGATCGAGTATGCTGGGCGGAGAAGTAATTGGAACTTCAATTCTTTGATTTTAGCCTTCACACAACAGGCGTGTGAGATGGTGCATTGTCTTTCTTTTTCAGCACTTTATTTTTTGCTAAATGTGGCCGTTTTATCCTGATTTCGTCGTTTACAAAGGTGCAGTAGGTTGCATAGTATTCGCAATTAATTGTTTTTCCCTTTGTAAGATAGTCAATGAAACCTAATTGACGGTCGTCCCGAAAAACAGTCGCCATAACTTTATCAGCAGAAGAAATTATCTTTGCCTTCTTTAGAGTTGATTCGCTTTTTGTGGTCTATTGTAATGACTATTGTTTGGTCTCAGGAGTGTTGCGGTGGACCAAAGTCTTATTAGTGTTTATGAATTGACGAAAAATTAGGTTGGATTGCGCATATAGAGAGTCAAACAACCGTTTGAAACATCCTTTTGACACTGTTTTCATCAAGTGCCAGCAAACGCGGCACCCATCTAGCGCACAGCTTTGCCATACACAGATGTTCGTGTAAGATATTGCACACACGTTGTGTTGTTGTAACGACAGTCTCAGCTATCCTTGTATTCGATGGAGAAGAGTCCCCAACGTTGAATCTAGCTCAGTTTTTTACATCGGTTGCGGTTAAGCCTTTTAAAGAAAAAAATTTAATTACTGCACGAATTTCCAGTCTATGCAATGATGCCCGAGGCACTTGCACAACGTTAGACTGTGACACTAATAACAAACAACTCGTTGACTTGAAATACTCGAATCTAAGCGTGCAAAGGATGAAATCATACAACATAGTCAAAATAATGAGTACAGCGGCGCTATCTCTGTGTCAGGCTCGGAACTTTTTACCCTAGATTCGTATGCCAAAATGCTAACGTAAATGTGAAAAGTATGAAATACGGCAATGGTGTACGTATCGTACCTGTTAGTTCGTCTCCTGTCTAAGGCGCGGTCTCGCTTATAACACAGTTTTCATGAAATCGCTTGTAGAGCTAGTTAACGGGGAGTTACTGTATCCACTTTTTATCATAAAGATTACAATAATTTTAGCTATTCTCAAAAAAAAAACACCACTATTCTCAAGTTTCCTTGAACAAAATGACACAATAAATTTCAGAAACTACTGAACCTCGCCAATGAGGAAAATATTGCTACGAAATTACGTAACGCTC
>CM068368.1:64859004-64964004 GCA_034769895.1 Magicicada septendecula | reverse complement strand
GGCGTTTATATCAGTACTTAAGAAATTAAATTTGCGACGCTTCATTTATTTTTCTGCCTTCCAGTTATTTTCATCCAACAAAATCATCTTATTACATAAATCCGTTAAAACGCTGAGTACACAGGAACATCATCACAGCTTCCACGGTGTCACCAAATCCCTCGTTAAGCCTGCTAAATCTGTTTTCCTTCATTTATAAAAAGTGATGTCGAATCTTAGCGAAATAATCCCGTTCATTTCGGTCCGTGTTTACTGCCCGAGGCCAATGTCGTCACACTGATGAACGGAATTTTGTTATTGTGTACAGCTTTCTTTTGTTCGGATTTACTAACGATTCGTTCTGTAAAAGTGTGTATACATAGCACACACACACACACACACACACACACACACACACACACACACACACACACACACACACACACACACACACACACACAATATACATTGTAATAAAACGGAGTTATACTCTTTTAGTTGGTTGGTTAATTAATTTATTATTTTGAAATAAGTTTATTATTTCTTGAATTTGTTATGGTTCGAATTGGATTTTATTTTATTTTATTTACTTTAGTTTAATTAATAAATAAGGATTATCAGTCAAAAACAGGTCGTCGCTGAGTTTACCGTTTTGAAAATGTCGCCAAAAATAATTGTTCTTAATATTTAAAAATAGATTGTGTGGGTTCTTCACAATCGATTGGTGATTCGACTCAGTCTTATAGGTTACCTGGCCTTTTCTATTAATTGCTTGATGTTCTTTACTCCTGCCGTATTCCTCTTCTTACTTATCGCCTGCAAATCCTTTATCTTAATTTACTTTAAAGAAATAATATGCTTTTTAAATTAACAAATTGATTTATTTGATGATTTTTAAACTCAGGGGAAGTTCAACGGTTCGTGAATCGAACGGGATAGTAACCGTATCGACTGGCTCACCAAGCTCGACTCGAAAAAATACAATGTTTAAAATGAATTACAATATTATTTTTTAATATCAGGTCGTGGATACTTTGAGCTGCTAAGAAAGATCAGAAAATGCTTACGGATAAAATACAATACATCACAATTAGTTAATTAACATTCTTAATAAATAATAAATTTTAAATAGTATTAATTTAAAAGTATTACAATTCTGTGTTCTGTTCAAATGTCACTCGAAATGGCGGAGATATTTCAATAAAATGGCCGTCGGCCAGCGTCTATGCGTCCCAAAATCTGCTTCACCTAATTTCTTTAAATTAAATAGTGTTTTAATAGTTTTATGTCCACAGTGTTATTGAATAAAGGTTTGTTGAAGTTCACAAGTGTCTGGATTAAAAGTGTTTTTTTGGTGAATCTCGTGTTGTGTATTTTAAGGTTATTTCGTTATGAGTTTATGAAGATATCTCACCACTCGGCGATACGTCTTTCATATTTTGAGTAAATCGTCCTCTTGTCGTTAGGGTTTCAATTACTTCTGTTAGTATTGCTAGCCTGTGAAATTCTTTAATGGTTTTTCTTCTTTTGGTATGGACATCTCCTTATATTTTCTTTTCGGTTATTAATTATTCATCAAAATGTGATTCTCTGTTACATGGAGTTCATCTATTCAGGTTGAGCTTTAACAATAGACTAAACGAATTCTTCCGTTTAAAAAACGGCTATGACCCGGTTTTTGTGGACTATGATTGGTTCATTTTCTCTTGACCCGGGTCATGTGACTTTAATTATTCGAAATCTGTAAATTTTAAATCTGTCACCTCAAATTACTCCTTATTTATTTTTATATTAAGTCAAATTTGGGTTATACGATGTTGTTTGGAAAAATAGAATTATTTTGATACAGAATGTGGCCACTTTCGGCACAGTATCACTTATTTTAACACATTTACAAATTTAAGTTTTTAGGCTTTTACACATTTTTTCTTAACACTTCTTATTGCCTTCTTTGCTATTTAAATATGTCCTAATAGTGTTGTACTTATTACTAACAATAATGTCTGATATCTCTACATTATATATAACATTACAGTTTTAAATACCTATTCTTCATTTTCTTATAATAAAAATAATATTGACAGCATGTCAGTTCAATGGCTTGTCTTATGTGTTAAAATTACTTTCCCTATTCATCTGATTATTACAATTATGGGTTTTTGCATATAATTTTGTCAATACCTTCCCTGTTTCATTAAGGTCAGGCTCCTATTTGATTTTATTTGGTTTGGTTAAGACTATTTTGGACATTTTACTGTTTAAGTTCAGCTCACCTCTTTTGGCCTATAGATCTAGCATTTTGCCATTCCTTTACAATGATTTCTTACACAATATGGTGTTTCACCCTGTACCTGATATTGATATTTCTGAACAGCTCTTATAACTACTGTTCTTGAAAAAATTAGCAAATCTTTCAACAAACAAATCTAACATAAGAAAATTATGGGGATGCAAAACCCCTTAAACACTTACTTATAAGGCAATATCCTGTGGGTATACAAAAATACTTCAAACAATTAATTGTAACATAACAAAGTCCTGTGGATATACATAAAACCTTTAAATAACTAATTCTAACATAATAAATCATGGGTATACAAAAACCCTTTACATAATTAATTATAATGTAATAACTCCTGGGTATATAGAACCCTTTAAACACATGTAACTTTTTATTTACTGGTTCTTAATGTATATTGTTTTATACATAAGACCATTACTTCACTTTCTCCCTTCCCCACTGGTTTATAACATGATCTTTGATCATCACTATTTCCTACCTTGTACACTAATCACTTCACTTCCTTACAATATAAGTTTTTACAATTTTTCTTAAACTAATGCACATTTTTCTTACTTTCATTTATATCATTGTATTGCATTTTCTACAACTCTACCTACTTTCTGATCTTATCTATTTTAATTAGTATTATTGTTATTAATTTTTGTAGTACTTTTTATTTACATTTTATTTGGTCATTAACATGTTTTTAGTTTATTTTATTTTGCTATTTGTTATTTTTTAGTTCTTCATTCCTTTGTGTTGTCTTGTCATTAATATGGTCCTCACTGTCTTGTTGCTTGTTGCATGTCTATATTTCAGTTAGTTGTTTCATCGTTGGGTTTGTTTATACCTCTCACTTACCATATCTATTGGGTTTATCACGTTATTAAGTTCTATTCTTCTAATTTTCATTATAATTACAATATTACCTTGCTTTAACATTTATTTTGCTTCATCCCTTGTTTTGTTTTATCTTGGAACCAGAATACACTGCTTAATACTCCGTTATTAGTAAGTTTCCTTTCATTTATTATTTATTCTAGTACTTAGTTAACTATGGTTTCTTTTGTCTGAATAGTTCTTCTATGCATGGTGATGATATGTATCGCCACAATATATATATATTCAAACAATTTTTGCTGCAGTCTATTTCTTGATGTGTATAATATATTTAAAATTTATATTTATTCACCTCAAGATGTTATTTTTCCCTTATTTGGAACATGTTTCGGGATCTTTAGTAATCCCGTCATCAGCCTTTCTAATTTTAAACCTTGTGGAGTACCTATGTGCTGGTTGGCTGTTGTTATGGCTTCCCATTGGTTTTTAATTGGTTTTTAATTGGTTTTTTAAATTGTTATTATTGTGTGTGATTGTGGTGTATATATTAGTATTTTGTGTATTTTCGAGTTTGAGTTCTTTGAAAATTATATCATGTTTTGTATTGATTTGTATTTGTTACAATTACAAAACAACATGATACAATTTTCAAAACACTCAACCTCGAAAATACACAAAATACTAATATATACACCACAATGCAATACAGTCACACACAATAATAACAATTTAAAAATCAAAAACCAATGGGAAGCCATAACAACAGCCAACCAGCACATAGGTACTCCACAAGATTCAAAATTAGAAAGGCTGATGATGGGATCACTAAGGCTCCATGTTCCAAATAAGGAAAAAATAACATCTTGAGGTAAATTAAATATAAATTTTAAATATATATATTACAACGATACAAGTTGCATATATCTATATGTAATTTAATTTGTATAGCCCCACGTTCTTTGGGAGCCAAATTGTAACAAGTTATATATTCTGTGCAATTTAATTTGTAAATTAATTGAACTCATACACTTTATATAACATTACTAACAACTTGTATGTGTATTTGGGGTTCAGGTGTAAATATAATAAGAGTAGTTTTATTATCAGTATTAAAAACTCATATTTATTATTTTTTCATTATTAAAATTATTTATGAACATCATTAATTTGTCGGTCACGATATTTCTCACTATTTAATGTTTATATCTTACGATATGCAACATTACACATATTTAAAAAATTCTTATATCTAAACATGTTAAATAATTTTTATTAATTTATTATCAAATTAAAATATTCTTATATTAAAATAAATTGTCTTATCTCAGATCTGACCTCTACTCGCTCAGTCTATACCAATGTTTTGACTTCAATTTAACTTTATACTAATTTCTTGTAAACTGGCTTTTGTTTTAATATTCAACTTTAAATCAATGTTTCTATACTTCAAATATCTAATCACTTTACTATTTATTTTGATCATAAACTCTACTCTCTTTACTTTAAATTCTCTTTCATTTATTACTGCTTCTATATTTATTATGCGATCGCTCATTGTTACGACTAAACATTTATTTACATTTTAACATATTATTACTAAATATAAACTTTCTTTGTTTCAATTTACTGTCTTTTGAGATCGTCTTTATGAGCTCTTTTGTTTTTATAAATCATTTAAAATGCATTAAGCATGTCACCTCGATTTCTGATGATCTTACGACTGTTGTCCGGGGTCCAGCATTGTCTAGAGTTAATCTTCAATTCCTCTTGTCCTGGCGTGGTCCTGGATACGTCTAGGGTCCAGCGTCGATCTACGGCATGTATTCCTGGATACATCTAGAGTCCAGCGTCGATCTACGGCAGCTTTCCTGGATACATCTAGAGTCCAGCGTCCTATCTACGGCAGCTTTCCTGGATACATCTAGAGTCCAGCGTCGATCTACAGCAGCTTGTGTTCCTGGATACGTCTAGAGTCCAGCGTCGATCCACAGCATATTTCCTGGATATACTCTTGGTAGACTAACTATTGCTGTATTTATTTTTCCCGTAATATTGTCGTGACTTTAACAAACGTCATTTCGTTTGTTACTGCGACTAGTAATAAAATAATAAAAATAAACTGTTTTGCCGACGGACAGCATGTCCGGCTGTAACTGAGTCTTGAAATGAAGAGAAGGGTTTTTGGTGGAACCCTTAATTTATACCCTCTCGAGATTCCGCGCTGGTCGGCTCCAAAATCGTCCTGTCGATACCTGCGTATCTCGTGACAGCCTCCACTACCGAACCTTTTCATCTATTTGCAATTATTAGCAAATAGCACTGTTTTGCACGGAATCGAGATAGCACAAATCGTAGCTACTTCGATTAATCACTCACTATATTAATTTGAGCGTCTTAGGGTAATTGGCGTATTTTTTAGCACGTTTATTTTGCACTGTCTTCGCATAACGTGTTCTATTAACGTCATCTTTTCACTGGGGATAACTATAATTTTTACCCACACTTTGGTGCCTTTGGTTTGATCATACAATAATGAGTTTTCTCACAGTGAATTAAAACTATTATTTTATTAATTACTTGGGGCTGGTTGCTGAGTTTCTTGTCTATGCCTGCGTGTCGGAACAGGTTACTTGCTCCCCTAATCTAACAATGAAATATTTTTGCACTCTCAGACCTGTCCATTTACCCGTAAGTTATACGAATTATACAAAATTTACATTTATTTAACTTAATGCCTAATACAGTTATGGCTGTATCGTTGCAATATTGCACTGGGTGAGATTTGCTTATGAAATAATAAATCTCACTCTTAACGTATGATAGCATGTTTCAATGAGAACTATTCAAAGTAAAAGTTGCGTGTTGGAACATTGTATTATAGACAGTAAAAATCATGTCAGAATTGTTAAATTAAGTAAATTTTTGACTGTATAAAAAAATATGAGTGTTGTGAAATAGTGCGAACGTATGCATAGGCATATGGCGAGTGCGCGTGTGAATAACTGTGATACGAATTAACATTAAAAAATGAATTAAATTAAATAACTTTTATGTAAAGAAAAGTCTGACATAAGACTTACAGCAGACTGTGCATAATAATAAGATCAATCTGGTAGTAATATTTGTTAATGATTTAAAGTACCAAATATATGAGTTTTTCATAAAAAAAGGTTTTATCACCCACAAGAGAAGTAATAAAATTATTCCGGTTTATTGTGCACGTTTTACATTGCCCATATGCAATTTCTTACAAGTAAAGTGTTATCTGGACTATAGCTTAAGGGCGAGGGAGCAGCTCTGACCAATCAGATGGAGGAATATACCAGCTCATTCGGTCCGCGATGGGATGTAAATCAGTCTACCGTAGTACTCAAGGGAAGCAGTATCGTTACTTCCTATAACGTGTTATCGTTAACACTGGTTCAGTACGTTAGGTCTGTCAGTAGTTACGAACACTAATAGTAAAGTGCGGGACTGTTTAAATCGTGTGCTAGTTCGGTATCAGTTGCAAGATTGTCCGATTAGGTCTATAAACACATCAAGTTGCCGGAGATATATAAATTAATTGATTCACTAATTAAATTGCATGTTGTCATAGAAGTACAACCCGTAAGACGACCCTGATAGCTTGTGAACGAGAGGAGATCCTGAAGAAGAACCACAGGAGGAGCGGTTATCCTGACGGCTACCTGGAAGGAGCAGTAGGAGACATTCACCAGGAAACAAGGAGACACCGCATCAGTCATCTTATTCAGGGAAGTGAATCGTTTATAATAAACTAAATAAACAATTATAAACTGATAAGAAGAGAAACTTTTAGAAATTAACTTGTATGTAATTAGTGTAGGAATTATTTAAATTTAATACTGAAGATCAACAGAAACTGTCATTAATTTATTTTATTTTTATAAAAAGAAACTGTTATTAATTTTTATTTACAAAGAAAGTATTTATTTATTTATTTGTTGTGTTAGAAACTGTAGTAAACTCTGTGTATTCTAAATTTAAGGATAACTTTAATTAAAGCCAGAACATTTCCATATCTCAGATATCGACTTATTATTTATTCTATGTGAGCTTGTTCACCGCAACACACACACACACAGACACACACACACAATTTTACCATATCTGTATTTAATTTATTGGAGATAAAAAATGTCACATTTAATTAACTGGGATAATAAAATTTCTACGAACAGTAAAGAGATTTGAAGATTTCACTACACTTACCGACCGTGGTCAGTTGCGACGCATTCGAATAAAACTCGGTCAGTTGGTACCGATGTGGAAATGTCAAGCCGGTCACTTGTGATCAATTGTATTTTCATTTCATTTAATTATAATAATACAGTAATTACCATTATAATCCTATTCATTCCTAGCCTAACATAACCTAACTTAACATAACCTAAACCAACCTTACCTAACCTAACCTAACCTGACCCAACCTTACCTAACCTAACCTAATTCAACGTAACCTGACCTGACCTAACCTAACTTAACAAAATATTGGAAGAAAGGGGTTACTCGTACAAATGTAAAGTTGCAGAATTGAAATTTCATCAAAGTTCAGAATAGAAACGTTTCTAAATGACAGATTCGTAAGTGAAAGTGCGGTGCGCAATTGACAGCGTAAGAATGCCTAAAAACCTTGTTTCGTCGCAACTGCCGAGACCGCTATTTATTTACAAGATACAAGATGACCAATTTAAGTACTGTAAAAATTAGACGAGAAATACTTTAAAAGAATGACGCAACGTTTACAGATGATACACGATGAATGTATTTTAGATATCATAGTAAAGAAATCATATTATTACACAAATCATTGAGAAGCGTCGCTTGTTCAATAAAGAAACGCATATAGCTTTCGTTAATTTTCAGAATGCTTTTGATAGAGAAGATAGAAATTTGTTGTGGCTAATATTAGAAGAACTAATATACCCACAACAACGTATAAGAACTATAGATAACTATACAAGGCATATATAATGGAACAAGAATACCTGTCAAAAATAATTGTAGGATAATTCAACAAATATCTGTCAATCAACGTGTTAGCCAAGGGTGCAGTATATCACCTACTCTTTTATAACACTTATATTAACGATCTGGTAAGGAAATGGAAAATCTAGTGAATCTTCGTATTAAGTTATCACGAGACAAATATTTGAATGTGCTGTTGTTTGCTGATGACTTGCGTGTACTTCAAAATACAATATCTGATTGGCAAAAATCTGTTTTTAAGCTTCATCAGATTTGCAAACAATACAGTATGAAAATTTCTACTATAAAAAACAAAAGTAATGGATAAAAGTCTCTATTATAAAAACTAAGGTTATGGAATTTTGAGGTAAGGAGCCAATAAGAACAAAGATAATGATTGATTATATCGAGTTCTAGAACAGGTGAGCTACTTTAATTATTTGGGAGATGATATTGGCTATGATAGGAATTATGCCATTGATGTTCAGTTAGGTAAGTTCCAGACAATTTGTGAGGCAATCAACCGTATTTTTCCCCACCATCGGTGTCTAGATTGGCACGGTGTCTACCAATTCACCTCGAAATGAGACTGTGTGTTTTGCCCGAGAAGGCCCACTTTTATAAACATTTGTATCAGCACGATCTAAGCTGGAAAGCATCATCGACCAGTCAGCATCGAGTTCTATATAATAGGCTTAGGAAAACAGCGTGCCAAATCCTATCCCATAGGCGGCTTTCTCCTCTATCTCGCCTCCACATCGCGACAGAACTATGTTCGAAGATTTCCACGGACTCTATGTGCAGCCGACGGTGGTAGGTACACTCCGAGGACTTGGTCCTCTTCAAAGAGAACGCGATGGTCAGCGTTGGAAAGCGCATGCTCGGCTACCGCACACTTCTCCGGCCGACTCAAGCGACAACAGCGGCTATGTTTACCAAACAGAGGCAACATCGACAAAACACAATCTCTACCTCATCTCTGAGGTGAATTGGCGAATACCGTGCCAATATATACACTGATGATGGCCTCCGATGGTAGGGCCAAAACGTTTGTCAATAACGACAACTGTGGACCACGGCTTAGCAGCCGAAATAGTTATAATAGTTTCAATGTTGAAGCCCGCCGTGAAAGCTTGTATAGTAAGATTATTGTTGTTGAAGTAGACTATGAGGAGAAATTTCCTCACTCAAAAAAATATTGTTTGACCAGAAGTAACATAAAATTTAAAAGTAGTATATACTAAAACATTGGACTATATTTATTTAGATATTTCGGATTAACATTTTTATTACAATTGTTTATTATTAAAAGTGGTCATAATTTGTGTACTTTATTTTATTTACCCTAATTTTTAGTTAATTTCTAAATTATTATTCCTTTTGTAAGTAACTCGTTGAGTTTCCTGCAGGTCTCCCATGTAATATCTTCAAATAAATACGCTGCAAGTAGGTTTATTTTTACCTGACGCACGTTTCACAGAGATTATTCTGTATCTTCAGAGGTTTGTTTGAATTGTAATTGAATGTTTTGCTTACAATATAATTAACGGATAATCGATTCTATTTTTGATTATTGTAATGTTTATGTAGTCAGCTATTTATTATATATTTAATGCTTTATTTTATTATTTTAATAAATTATGATTTTAAATAAATCGTCTTGTTTTGTTTTTATTTGAATTTGTTCTGTAATCAGTAGATTATAATTATTGTGATTATTATTATTAAGATTTTTCCAGATATTCATTTTGTTACCTTTTTGTACTTTTTTAATTATTTGACATTTTGAATGTCTAGAAATTTATGTTTGTTGCTATCCGTTAACTATATTGTAACCAAAACATTCAATTAAAATTTTAAAAAACCTGTGAAAATACAGAATAATTTATGTGAAACGTGCATAAGGGGAACCAAACCTACTTGCAGTGTATTTATTTGAAGATATTACATTTCTAAATCAATAACATTTTTTTAATTTCCTGTTACAATATATTTGATGTCAGTTTACTTAAAAATATTGTCCTTTAATACGAATGCGTGTAGTTTAGCAGGTTTTTACAAATCAAAAAAGGCAGCAGCTCAGGTTCTTTGTTATCGATGACAAAATTTCTTTTTTATAGGCCGGGGAACGTCAATTTGCAATAGGCACGTAGAGTATTGTTTTCAGCTTGTTTATTGTTTTTTTGTTCTGGAAATATCGCCCGGTTTGGAGGGTTTCCTTTCTTGTTTGGCTTGTTAGTGAGCCATAACGAGCTGGGTAACGCTTTCCTCATACCAAACTGGATTTAACAACCTCGCCGAATCTCTAGTGTCATTAATAGAGTGATATTTTTGTCGCCACGAAAATATCAGTTTTACTATGTACTACTTTATTACTTACATAAACTATTATTATCGGTATTAAAGATTAGAACTAGATTTAATCTTCTTCTGTCTGTGATGAAAACTGTAGCAAATATAAGCGACTTGTTGAGACGTTATAGCAAATTATTGTACCCAGTGTTCAAATGCAATATTTAAAATAAAAATGGAATTTACAAAATAGAATGTCTAGATTGTAATAAAGTTTACGTAGGCCAGACGAAGATAAAATTACTCGATAGTTTTAACACCGCAATGAATTTTTGAAACCAAATATTTATAAATTTAATTTAGCCACGCATTGTCTGAATAATAACTACCAATTTCCAGACATTCAAAATATGAATTTAATTAAAAACATACAAGAAGTTCAAAAAATGAATCCTTGAAAAAATATTAATATTTACAAACAGAATAATAGTAATTCGTTGATTAAAGAACAAACTCAAATAATAACAAAACAAGTTGGTCTATTGAAAATTATAAATTTATTAAAATATATAAAATATAAACATTATATATTTCCAATATACCGTCAAATCAGCTGCTTAAGTATTAAAACTATCGGTAATTAAATCGACTGTTCATTATTATTTTACATTGAAATTGATAAAAAATTGAGTATTCGTTAGTTTCTATGTTAAAATCGAATTATCGATTATTTGTTGATTCATTTACAAACCTCTGAAGATACTGATATATTCAACGAAACGTACGTCAGGTGAATTGAAACGATAACAATGTAATACAACTACTTGCAGAAGAAATTATGTTTGCTAATATATATATGTATATTGCAACGATACAGCCATAGCTGTATTAGGCATTAATTTAAATAAATGTAAATTTTGTATAATTTGTATAAGTTACGGGTAAATGGACAAGTCTGAGATTGCAGAAATATTTCATTGTTAGATTAGGGTAGCAATTAACCTGTTCCGACACGCAGTGAACACCTGCTCAATTGTATGTGTGTTACACGTGTATCTTGTGTGTGTGAGTGAAGCAGGCATAGACAGGAAACTCAGCAACCCGCCCCAAGTAATTAATAAAATAATTGTTTTAATTCACTGTGAGAAAACTAATTAATGTATGATCAAACCAAAGTCCCCAAAGTGTGGGTAAAAATTATAGTTATCCCCAGTGAAAAGATGACGTTAATAGAACACGTTATGCGAAGACAGTGCAAAATAAACGTGCTAAAAAATACGCCAATTACCCTAAGACGCTCAAATTAATATAGTGAGTGATTAATCGAAGTAGCTACGATTTGTGCTATCTCGAGTCTGTGCAAAACAGTGCTATTTGCTAATAATTGCAAATAGATGAAAAGGTTCGGTAGTGGGGGCTGTCACGAGATACGCAGGTATCGACAGGACGATTTTGGAGCCGACCAGCGCGGAATCTCGAGAAGGTATAAATTAAGGGTTCGACCAAAAACCCTTCTCTTCATTTCAAGACTCAAGTGCAGCCGGACATGCTGTCCGTCGGCAAAACAGTTTATATTTTTTATCCTATTACAAGTTGCAGTAACAAACGAAATGACGTTTATTAAAGTCACGACAATATTACGGGAAAAGTAAATACAGCAATAGTTAGTCTATCAAGAGTATATCCAGGAAATATGCTGTGGATCGACGCTGGACATCTAGACGTATCCAGGGAAGCTGCCGTAGATCGACGCTGGACATCTAGACGTATCCAGGGAAGCTGCCGTAGATCGACGCTGGACCCTAGACGTATCCAGGACCACGCCAGGACAAGAGGAGTGGAAAATTAACTCTAGACAACGCTGGACCCCGGACAACAGTCGTAAGATCATCAGAAATCGAGGTGACATGCTTAATGCATTTTAAATGATTTATAAAAACAAAAGAGCTCATAAAGACGATTTCAAAAGACAGTAAATTGAAACAAAGAAAGTTTATATTTAGTAATAATATGTTAAAATGTAAAAAAATGTTTAGTCGTAAGAATGAGCGATCGCATAATAAATATAGAAGCAGTAATAAATGAAAGAGAATTTAAAGTAAAGAGAGTAGAGTTTATTATCAAAATAAATAGTAAAGTAATTAGATATTTGAAGTATAGAAACATTGATTTAAAGTTGAATATTAAAACAAAAGCCAGTCTACAAGAAATTAATATAAAGTTAAATTGAAGTCAAAACATTGGTATAGACTGAGCGAGTAGAGGTCAGATCTGAGATAAGACAATTTATTTCAATATAAGAATGTTTTAATTTGATAATAAATTAATAAAAATTATTTAACATGTTTAGATATAAGATTAAACATGTTTAGATATAAGAATTTTTTTTAAATATGTGTATTGTTGCATATCGTAAGATGTAAACATTAAATAATGAGCAATATCGTGACTGACAAATTAATGATGTTTATGAATAATTTAATAATGATAAAATAATAAATATGAGTTTTTAATACTGATAATAAAAATACTCTTATTATATTTACACCTGAACTCCAAATACACGTACATGTTGTTAGTAAGGTTATATAAAGTTTATGAGTTCAATTAATGTACCAATTAAATTGCACAGAATATATAACTTGTTACATTTTTTTGTCGCCCTTGACGTGCGGCACGACACGCTTATATTTAATAACATTGTATCGTTGTATAAAAATGGCTCCCAAAGAATGTGGCGCTCCACAAATTTAAATTATATATAATAAATTTGTTATAATATATATATATATATAATATTATACTGCAATATATTAAATAAACACGTTGTAAGATTATTTAAATGTAACGAGTATAAAAATAACGATTGTAACATAAAATGTAATTATTGTATGAAAGAGGTCAGTTGCGACCCAATCGCACAAAACCCCTGGCCAGTAGTGACCGAGGCGAAAATTTTATACCGGTCAATTGCGACCCGGCCATTTGCAATAAGAAACATAGTCCTATCAGCTAAGAAAGGTGTGTGGAGATAGATATTAACAGATTTTGCCACATCATTACTAAGCTAAATAACTCAATTATTACTAGGATATCTCATTCACAACACCTTTACCGCTCATTGTAACCTGTATATTACAACTACTTTCCCATTGTACACTAACTTTATAAGCCTCTGTCTTTCTTGTAGACGGAGAAATCAAACTAAAAGGACGGGACACCAAAGTAACAAACCTAAGTTAGGAGGAACCTAACCTAACCTAGCCAAATCTAACCTAACTAACAAATCTCCATTGTATAATAACTTTAGCAGCCTCGGTCTTACGTGTAGAGAGAGAAACCGTAACTAAATTAGGAGGAACCTAAACTAATCTAATCTAACCTAACCTAGCCTAACCTAACCTAACAAATGCCCAGTACCAACTTTATAAGCCTCCATCCTACTTGTAGACAAAGAAACCAAACTAAAACGATACAAACGTAACCAGCTTGAACTAGGAGGAACCAACATAACCTAACAAAAATATTAGAAGAAAAAGGTTACTCGCACAAACGAAAAAGTTAGAGAATTGAAACCACACGGAAGTTTGGAACAGAAGTGTTTCTATCAGTTGCCACGGATTCGGTTAGTTGCGACCAAGTGGACATGTGGGGCGATATTGACCGGATAAAAACAGGTAGAAACGTCATTATTAAATCGTTGTAAGTCAGGGCTGTTAGGCCGTGTGGTCGGTTGCCAACATAGTGGGCTAACGTTTCGACTTCAGCCACCGGGAATCTTCTCCAGAGCCGCTGCGAAGGAACAGAAAACACGTACGGCAGATGTAACATGAGTCTTTCGGGGGTTTGGTTTCGGTTGCTTCAACCCGCGAAAGACTCGGGTATTGTTCGGCTTACATCTGGCGCACGTGTTCCCTGTCGCTTCGCAGCGGCCCTGAAGAAGATTCCTGGTGGCTGGAGTCGAAACGTTAGCGGACTAATGTCGCACTATCTCAGCAACCGACCACGGCCTAACAGCCGGACTAATAACAATTCAATAACGTTGATACTGGCTGTGTAAGCCTACGTAATCGAATAGGTAAAAACTTAGTTTTTTCACAAATTCATAAAAAATTTAGGTGAATATTAGGCTACAGTCTATTTACTGTGATGTTTATCTTCTTCTTCTTCTTCTTCTTCTTCTTCTTCTTCTTCTTCTTCTTCTTCTTCTTCTTCTTCTTCTTCTTCTTCTTCTTCTTCTTCTTCTTCTTCTTCTTCTTCTTCTTCTTCTTCTTCTTCTTCTTCTTCTTCTTCTTCTTCTTCTTCTTCTTCTTCTTCTTCTTCTTCTTCTTCTTCTTCTTCTTCTTCTTCTTCTTCTGATAGTTGCTATCCGTTTCGGATGTTGGATATGATACAGACTATTTTAACTTTCTGCACTGCTGAACGGAATAAGCCAGTTGTATTCATGCCAAACCAGGTCCTTAAATTTCTCAGCCATGATATTCTCGGTCGCCCAACTCCTCTTTTCCAAGTATGTTTCCCTGTAGTATGGACCGCAATAAGTAAAATCTCTGTTCATTTCTCACGAGATGTCCCAGATACTGAAGCTTTCTTGTCTTCACTGTGTTAATAATTTCCCTATCTTTCTTCATCTTCCTAAGAACTACAACATTAGTTATATGTGCTGTCCATGAAATACTCAGTATTCTACGGTAAAGCCACATTTTTAATGATTCCAATTTATGATGTTCATAACAAAGACTAAATCAAAGACTAAAGTGAATCAGCGCATTAATAACATAACAGCTGCTGAGTTGTAATAATATAAGTGTAGAAATTAATTAATCTATTAAACGAGTCTTATATATTATGCTTTCTTTCTTCTCTCAGATTTTATTAAGCTTTAAGCCGTTTGGTGAACCGTTCATAATACTTTTTATTGACGTACGTAATCTCTCACTTTATCGTTCTTTTATTAATGTTGAGGAGGTGAATGAACTTGTTACTCATACAGAGAGGGATATTAACAAGAGCTCTTAAAGATTCGCTCGGAAATCGTTTGATGATATCTATGTTGGAAATGTTTTCAGCTCCTTTTATTTGCATTCCATAAGCCTGAATGGTTTTTAAGATGGATGCTTAAACGGTAAATTTACTCTTTACTAATAATTCCGAGTTACGACCAACAAACCAGAGCAGGCTAATAAATTTCGTCATACTTGCAGACGTTTTCTGGAGAAATAGTTTTAATATGTAACGTTACTAGAAATACAATTTTATTGATTACCTATAATAACGTGAATTTGTATTACTTTTTTATTAGCCGATAAATAGAAACGTTTTTTGGACGTTAAGGAATGTACAAAACGAAACAACGAATTAAACACATACAATTAATATTAAAATTGTATAATTTAAATCTAATATTTTCAAGTGTTACGTTTAAATTTTAGAATTTGTTAAATTTAAATTATTTAAATTTAACTATTATATTATTAGCGTCTTTTGCCTTGTACGACCTTTCTAACTTCTAAAGCTATACTTTTTATTCTTCACAGCATGTTTAGAGTATAACTTACTATAGGTATCGGTATGTCGTCACTTTAGTATTAAATAGTTTGCTTTCACATAACTCTCCTTGATATTAATATTCTCCCGGTGCAGGTACACATGAGTGTATTTGCGACAGTTTAATGAATAGCAACACATAAGTAACAAAAATATAAACAATCTTTAGAAAACACACTAATACTGACACAGTAATACCCTACGATTCACATCATCCCGTTACACAAAAAATGGCAGTATTTAACAATCTTGTCAACAGACTTTTAAATGTTCCCCTCGAAAAGGAGGACTACTTGAATGAGGTTAGCACTATCAAACAAATAGCTATAAACAACGGGTATAAATCTACAATAGTAGACAAAATAATAAATAAACATAGAAAACGTTTAGAAAATAAAAATTCAAACTGTATAAAAACAAGTAATAAAAATTGTAAATATCTTTCTGCTAATTTCACAGGTATTATGCCAAACATTTTAAGACCCGTTCTCAAAGATAATAACTATATCTTATCATTTAAAACAAATAATAACTTGGGAAATTATTTCAAAAACAAAAACAAAGTACCTTTAAAAAAGAAATCTGGTGTATATAAAATAAAATGTGATGATTGTGAAGCGTTCTACATCGGTCAATCAGGCAGATGTTTTTATACAAGATTTTTAGAACATATTCCCAAGCCAAGTAATACTAAATCCAATTTTGCACAACATTTACTGAAAGAAAATTTAACAGCGTTACATTTTTGTAAAAAAGGTAAACGGATGGATAGTCTGGAGGAATATGAAATTTATAAAGCTATAAAAAATAGTACCACCAAAAACAGTTTATTAAATGATCAGATAAATTTTGCATCGAACTACTTGTTCGACACTGCCATCGGTTTGGATTTAATCTTTGACCAGTCGCGTGACGATCGCGGTTGAGGGTGAACGCATGCGGGAGCTCCAGCCGTGCTTCGTATAACAATTCACATGCGATTTGAAGTTTTATTTTGTTTTATTTAATTGACATAACCAAAATCATGGTTACGATTTTATATTGTATTAGTTGTTTAAATTAAAATCAGTGTTATCTGAGGATGGGACTTAGTCCCGAAACGCGTCATAATTAGACGAAACTTTGTGTCACGTGAGTGGATAAAAAGGTAATTATATAATTATTTAAAATAAGTGACACGGTACGCTAAAAGTATATTATAAGTAACAAAGTTAAAGCACTGAACAAAAGGTGCAGTTTACAGACCAGTTACTTACCTTTCTTGGCAGAAATTAAATCGTTTTATTGTACCCACGTCTCTCCTGACATTATTTATCCCAAATTATGCTGTCACAACATTGGATGAAACTAAATAAGCTACTAACAGTGCGCGCGCACGCGTGCGAGTGTGAGTGTTTTTAAGATCATGTCGCAATTATCGTTCTTGATTAATGTAATCTAAATCGACTAATGAAATGTACGAACTTTGCATAGAGAAAGAAGTATAAAATGATCTTCAGTCGATCCAAACTTTCGACTGCATCTGCAGCAGTCATTCTCACTGTCTTCTGTTTTGCTCCTCTGGCGACTCTGAGTGAAAGTACCAGGACTTAGAGGTTCTAGGGTGGCTACTGCGGATATAACGTCTAACTCCGTCGTTGACACAGGTAAGCAACGGGATTGGCCAAGGTCTCGGCCAATCAGATTATTAATAGGTCAAGGTTCACGGACGGCTAATTAAGTGCGACGGTTTGGGGTCGCGTCGTCCTTTAGTCGCCAGAGGAGAAGAACGGAAGACCACTGAAGACGACTGCCGCAGCTGCAGTAGAAACGTTTGGATCTACAACAAGAAGACCACGGTCCAACAGCTTGGAAAATAATTTTACTGAAGATAACTCCGACCCTGAATGGTTTAATGTTATGATGATCATAAGTACTAAGAAAATACTAACATTAAAGCGTTGTAAATTGTTTCAACAGTTAGGAGAAATAATAGGACACAAACGGTTTAACGACAGTGAAAACCTAAACGAGAGAAAGCGACGATATCTGTGACGAATCAGTTGAAGACGTCAGAAGCAGTTTCATTTTCAGTTCTAATAATTCAGTTCGTAACTGTGCTAGTGAGTTAGGAATTTCAAAAACTAAGTCCGTAAGGTTTTTAAAGAAACACCAACGTTTAACTGGTTATGAACTTTAACTTTTACACAAAAGGTAAGATTACGATACGTCTTAATGATCGTGTAATTGTCTAGTATGAGACTACTACCTTTAACGTTTCAGGACATGTTTGTAGACAGAGTATAAGAATTTGGGCTAATAATATCACCACTGCGTATATAAGCTTGACAGCCCTTATGCTAATGTGTTGTGCACCATAATTCGTATGGCCATCTTTTGTTTTTAAAACATATAACTACCTCCGGCAACCACCTGGAAATGCTTGAGTCGTTTGCCACACTACTGACAACGACAACGAACCAATAATGACAATGCGACCCTCGAAGAATATTGTTGTTCTGCTTTGACAGGGGATTTCTAGTTGAGGCAGTTCTACATCATCTGGACTGTAAGGGGTAGACGGAGCCGTGACTTCCACTCTGTTCAGACTTAATATCTATGGCTTTCTATTTACTTTCTGGCTATGGCTCTTGGGTTACTTTAAAGCAAAATATGTACGACGAATCAATTCCCACCGTTCAAAATTAAAACACCGGAGTCCGTGACGTCTAATGTTTTTTGCCTGTATTACAGGAGATTGATTACACATTAGATAGAAGCAGAGCCACCAATGGAGATCACAATGAAATTCGCTTAACTCATAAAAAACTATATTATGGTTGTTCGTCAGTTTTATTTATGTTTCGTGTACATAATTTTAATAGGTTTAGTAATTGCTCTAGGTTATGTTTAAAAACCATAACATAACTTTACGGAGAGATGTATAATTTTATTGGTAAACGATTTACTGTTGTTAAAAATTGTTTCTAATTACTAGAATAACACTTCACTGTACCAGCAAAATTATAAACTTGACACATGTAGCCGTACAAAGACACAGACATACAGGCGCGCGCGCGCAGACACACACACGCATCCAGACTAACAATATTTACGTTTCCAGTACACATAATCCGTAATTACTCACAGTTATTCTTGTTCATCAACAGCTGTTAATAACAAATAATATTTTATTCTTCGTATTGTTTAAATTAGCAGCCATCCTTACTATTTCTTTTATGAATTTGCTAACTGCTATAATTTTTTTATTGTTCGACTAAGCTTTTCGTCATTACTGACATCTTCAGGTCTTAAACAACGTTGTTTAAGACCTGAAGATGTCAGTAATGACGAAAAGCTTAGTCGAACAATAAAAAAATTATAGCAGTTAGCAAATTCATAAAAGAAATAAAAAATAATATTTTATACAATAATAATACATTTTTTTATTTATTTGTAATTTATTATAGTGTTTTGACAGTTTTTTATACTGTCATCCTCAGATTTATTAAAAAACATAATAATTGCGATAATTAAGTAATACTTTAAAATCAATTGTTTAGCGTCAGCTCTTGGGAGTATATGGAATTGGAATACATATTATATAACTAGGTATTTAAAATATAAATTATACAGTAATATGTTTATAGAAATTACTTTTGTAATTTAAAAATAATATAATTTTTTTAAATTTGGATTTGTCACTCTATTAACTTATTATTTACTTTTACTTAATACAAATTTTTTAGAGGTTTATTATTTGGCTTTCGGATGTATGTTTTAATAAACAATATGCTACATGCTATAATATTTGAAGGTGAGAGAATAAAAAAAAACACTGTTACAAAATCTAAATAAATATACAAAACATAATATTGTAAAAGTATTATTTCTTACTAATATTCAGTAAATATTAGTATGTATACATGTGTTCTACCAAGACAACGGGTTAGAATATATCGTGGAGTTAGTGAAAAAGTCACCCAAGCCCATTTAGGTGACTTTACGGAAAACTGAAATTAAAGGCTTCCAAGTGCAATGATAAATCATAAAATTAGTAATCTAATCTTCAAGGTTATTTTGCATTATTATTAGAGTTCTTATTGATTAATTAAAATTTAAAAAACGAAAAGAAAAATAGAAATTAATAACAAAATAAATAAAATGGGTTTTTATTAGAATCGTCATTGGAATTGGGTAGTTTTGCCACTGTCCTCAAGATATAACTGTATGAATATCATCACAAAATTAACTAATTTTCGTAAACCGGAGATCAGCTGATAACGTAACGACATTCTGCAGGTGTTAATTAAATTAAACTTGACAGAATAAAGTAGACATTTACTGTGTATTGTTTGTCTGAAATTTTGTTAACGCGTGCAGAAAGAGGGGAAACGGTTCAAGAAGGGTGACGAATCAAAATATTGCTGTATATAAAGAAAAGAAAAAATACCTTCGTGGAACGCGATCTGAAGAATGTTGACAGAAAGTAAAGAAGGTTTTGTTCATGACTGGGATTACTGAGTGAACGATTGTAGGGAGTCTTGATAAAAAATACAAAAGAATCGGTGATATACAAACGTTTTCAGGACCCAAGGACGGAAGTAAAACACTTTATTTCGGTCCAGTATTACTTTATTTCGGTACAAGACTTTACTCTCTCTCTCTCACTCTCTATGTCTCTCTCTATGTCTTTCTTCCTCCCCCTCTCCTTTGTTATAGCTTTATATTCTAGCAAACAGAAACATACAAAACAAATGTGTGTAGATTCTATATGTGCACATGCGATGTACATTATTACGACGGTTTCGCGGATATTCGTATTGCACAGTGGAAACAAGATACAGACACCAATGAAGTCACTAAATACCAACTTTAAATAGTCACAAATAACAATTTGAAATCAACAAAGTACTCTTATACAATAATTCAAGTTACATTTGTTTACACGCAATAATAACGTGAACTATTAAGAGTTCCGGTCTAATTATAACACGGTAATGATTTTCCTCTTCCTCCTATGGCGCTACAGCCAAAGTCGGGCCCTGGCCTCCACCAATCTCCGCCTCCAATCTACTCTATCCATTGCAGCCCTCCTCCAGTTTCTTGTCCCCATGTCCCTCGCGTCCTCTACAACGCCATCTTCCCACCTCTTCCTCGGTCTGCCTCTAGGTCTCGTTCCCTCCTATGCACCCAGCAGAGCCCTTTTGGGGTTCCTGCCATCCTCTATTCTCATAACATGTCCGGCCCAACGCAATCTTTGCATTCTTATAAATTTTGAGACTGGTATCTCTTTATATTTTGATACAGTTCATTGTTGTATCTCCATGAGCCATTTTCTTGTTTTGGGCCTATAATGCTTCTGAGGATTTTCCTTTCAAAGGTGTCTACTATGTCGCCTGTTTTCTGTGTGATTGTCCATGCCTCACACCCGTAGCATAACACCGGTCTGATGACAGTCCTATATATTTCCATTTTTGTTTTCCTGTGCACATCCCCAGACCTAAATGATGGCAGCAATGCGAAGTATGCCTTGCGAGCCATGGTGGTCCGTCTTTGGATCTCCGGCTTCTCTGATCCAGTCTTTGCTAGGTTCACTCCGAGATACGTGAAATTGTCCACCACTTCAATTGTGACCTCCTATATCTCAATGTTCTTACGAACCTGGTCCCTTCTTGTTTGGATAAGCATTTTTGTTTTATCTATATTTATGGTTAGCTCAACTTCCTTTGCTTTGTTTTTAAGCTCCAGAAATATTTATTTGGCTGCCGCGATCCGTCTTGACATGATGTTAATGTCATCTGCATATGCGGCAACCTGTACAGTTTTATTTGTTAACAGATTGGAGCTATTTATTGATAAGCCTCTAATTACATATTCCAATGCAATATTATGTAGTGTTGGGGCTAACCCATCTCCCTGTTTTAGTCCTCGTGTGATATTTATGGGTTCAGTTAGTTGCTATCCACTTTTACTTGGGCTTCAGTCTGCTGCTGCTTCAACTTGCGTTAACCTTACCAGCTTGCCTGGTATTCCAAACTCATGTATTATGGTGTAGAGTTTGTCTCTATTAATAGAATCATACGCTTGCCTAAAGTCCACAAAAAATTGGTACACATCAATATCACGTTCCCTTCCGCATCTTAATATCTGTTTTACCGAGAAGAGTTGGTTGATTGTAGACCTTCCAGGTCAGAATTCAGCTTGGTATTCCCGTATTATATTTTCTGTGAGGTGTCGCAGCCTTTGGTTCAAGATATATGTAAAAACCTTGTAGGAGGTGCACAGCAACGAAATGCCTCTGTAATTTTTACGTTGACGTTTGTCACCTTTTTTATAAATAGGGCATATAATGCATTTATTCCATTCCATGGGCATTTGTTCCGTTTGCCATATGTCCATAATTAAGGAGTGCAGTGCGACTGCCATATCAGTACCTCCAGCTTTAAGCAATTCTGCTGCAGGAACCAAGTCTGTACCTGGTGCCTTGTTGTTCTTGAGGGCACTAATAGCTTCTTCTATTTCCTGAATTGATGGTGGTTGTAATTCCATCTCCCTAATGTTTTCATTCCACGGGGTGTGAGCAACAATTTCTCCTCCCTTTATCACACCACCAAGGAGGACATCGAAGTATTATCGCCAGATAGTTTTAATTTTGTCTGGTTCACTAACAATTCTATTTTCTCTGTCTCTACATAGTGTTGTAGATGGTTTATAACCTTCCCTGAGATGCTTAAGATATTTATAAGCATTCCTTATTCTTCCATCTGCAAAGTCCTGCTCTATTTTAAGAAGCAGCCCATTTTCAAAAGTTCTTTTCTTTATTCTACACACTTTATTTGCCAGTCTTGTATTCTCTTCATATTCTTGCTTCCTTCCTCTAGTCCTACACTGAGAATACTTCCTGTGAGCCTCATTCCTCCATGCAATACTCTCCCTGCATTCCTCATCAACCAGTCCTCCTGCCCCAGTCTCTTCTTCATTCCTAGCGTCTTTCTGGCGATCTCCAGTAGTGCGCACTTAAGGCTCTGCCATTTCTCTTCCACTGTTGCTGCGACTGACCCGTTCAATTTATTCCTCACTTTCCCAGCATATTCCTGTACCTTTTCTGGGTCCTTTAAACTCTCTGTGTTAACCTTTTCCTGTCTTCTGAGTCTGTCCTTCCTATACACGGCCACCCTGCATCTAAATTTTATCTGCACCATATAGTGATCAGAACCAACTGACGGTCCTCTCCGGGTTTTGACATCAATACCACTTGTAGCTGCTCTTTTATCTATGATCACATGATCTATCTGGTTGACTGTTTTCCCATCTGGAGCTACCCACGTTCCCTTATGGATATCACGGTGTAGGAATTGGGTTGAGGTGATAACCATATTCCTGCTTGTAGCGAAGTCGATCAGCAGTTCCCCATTTCTGTTGGATTCATTGTGTAGACTGTGTCTACCTATGGTGCCAAGGTATGCATCTTCTTTCCCAACTTTTGCATTTATGTCCCCTATGATTAGTTTAATGTCATTCTTAGGGGTGGTGTCATATATTTTTTCTAGCAGTTGGTAAAATTCTGCTTTTATGTCTTTATCCTTCTCATCAGTCGGGCAGTGTACGTTTATGATTGACAGATTGAAGAATTTTGTTGGCAATCTTATTCTACATATTCTCTCGTTGACTGAGTGGAAGTCTACTATGAGGTGTTTTAAGTTTCTGTCAACTGCAAATGCCACTCCCAGTTCTCTTTTCCCTTTCTCTCTCTTCCCCTGTATAATACCGTATGAGTTTTAGTATCTCTTACTCCATTTCCCAGCCGTCTTGTTTCCTGCACTGCTGCTACACCAATTTTATATTTGTTTAGCTCTTCAAGTAGCTCCCTTTGTGCCCCTGGCCTGTACAAAGTCCTAACATTCCACGTTCTAAAAGACAAGTCCATATTCCGTTGCCTGAGTCGTTTCCGATAACACTGTCCTTTCCGAGGCTTATTCGATGGTTTCGTAACATCAGATTTTCCGGGAATGGGTTGTTATCCCATAGCCCAACCTCCAACCTGGAGGGCTAGGATTGTGATCGAGGTTTCCTCTTCTAGGTAGGTTGCTTTCACTACAGCTATGGAGTACCACCTACCCCCTCAGTCGCAGTACTACAGCCAGATGGGTCAAATTTTGACTACCGCCTGCAATAATCCAAGACATAGGCCGGTCCAGGATAATTTCCTATACGCCCTACCTTGGTACTGGTGGGTACTGCTGCCCACCACCAGGAATATTTATCGACCTTCCGGTCTAGATCCATACTGTTCTGCGCCAACGGGGTCATCTCTAGTAGGATGTGGCTCTTCACCACGCAGTACGGTCTTGGCTGGAGAGATTTTCCACGTTCACTTTATCCGCACTCTACAATCTCCCCAGGTGTAACTAACTCACAATTTTTTTTTGTGTTGTTTGAGACTTGTCCCAAAGTCTCGGGCTGATGGAGGTACATTGAAGATAGAGTAGTGCATGAGTGTGTATTTGTGTGTAAATGTAGCGAGTAGCCATATAGATAATGAAAGTTGCTGATGGAAGTGCCATAAAGTTTATACATGAAGGTGGCTAAGACAGGGACAAGTAATGCAGGTTGCCAAAGCTGGAGGGAGGCGACAGAGAGACGTCAATGTAGCCGGGGGACACAGAGAAGAGGGCTAAAGACTAGGTAAGTGGTTAGGAAAAACTTAAATTGTTATGTGATCAAGAAGGATGGCAGGTTGAGTATGTTGAAGATGGGAATTAAGTGTGTTTATTTCTATAACGCTGGCGGCGAGGAGTTCTGGGAGGAGGTCCATCAGTTCAGTTCGTAGTCCTCCAGTCTTTCGACTGGTTAGTACCCTCCCCGCATATACCCGTGCTGCGTGTGATACTGAGTCTCTCACAGGTATATGGGAGCTACAGTTTAACGCCGGATCCGAACGGCAATTTTTTTTTTTTTTGGGGGGGGGGGAGGGTTTATACTAGGCAGAATACCTCTCGCTGGGTTGCCATTACCTTGCGAGGGGGAACGGTCGTATCTAAATCAGATGGCCCCTGGCGGGAATTGAACCCGCGCCGACAGCGTAGCAGCGTCACACGCTAGCCACTACGCCACGACCGCTCCATCGGCTATGGTAAAATTCACAAAGCCGGCCGCTGTTGCTTATATCGGTTCCTCAGATTTTCCAGAATAATTTTCCATTCTTTTGGTAGCGTGGTTTGCGTAGTTCCAAACACTCGAGCAGTCTAGAGGGTACTCGACTGCACGACCGTAACACAGCCGCCGCACGCTGGGCTAGTCGAGAAGCGTGTAGAACGTTTACGTAACTGCACTTCGCCTGCCGACTTCTCGAGGGCGTTACGTAATTGTCGCGGCAATATGAATGTTTCAGATAACAATGTTAACAGGGATTAAAAAATTATAAATTTGCAAAACCTAATGCAATAATTTGTTAACGCTGAACTCACGTTTAAACTGTCTGTTAAAGATTAAAGAATCGAAAATAACAAAAACCGCACACTCATAATGCAAATTTGTTAAGGAACGTGTCAGAAATTTCTAACCAGGATAGTAAAATAATGATTAAAAATGAAATCGTTTAAAATTATAATAAACACTTAGTAATATGACTTTTAAATTTCTATAAGTTGTTCGTATAAAGTCATAACGGCGTAATGTATCTGCTGTCTTAGTTTTTACCCAGTCAACAGAAAACCTATTGGCATAGTTGGTGGAGTAAACCATATGAAGAACTGCTGGGGGAATAGCTGCTTGTCTGCAGAAAGTGGCCGGATTGTTTTATGCACACAAAACATCTTGACGCTGAAATTAACTCGTCGATACCGAAATTAATGGAGGAACCAATAAGTCCACTGCAATTGGTTAGGTCACAACGATATATCCATTTACTGCAGAAACCTTGTTTCTCAGATCGCCAATATCAACACAATACTTAATAGAGGTTAAAGAGGGTTAGAAGGACCAGCAGGAAAGTGAAACTGCTGATCTGTGAACACCGACCACTAATTACTGTAACCAAACGACGTTCCTAACAATTGCTCTAAAATGCTTTATCCGATCTGAGATAAATAGTCAATCGTCGTTGCTACTATATCTTGTTTTGAACTTTTGGTTTAGAGTCAAGTAAACAAATACAGTTAGCCGGATACAGTTGCTCAGCCAGTGATGCAGAATAATTTTAGTTACCAAGTTGAAAAGCAAACACACACAGTCGTTGCCAACACAGACTGTTGTTTCGTCAGGTTGTTTTGTCCACTTCAAGTCGTGCTGTTTGCACTCTACGATAATCAGGTCAAGCAACTTGTTGACCAATATTGCGGACTGTTTTTAACCGCTTAACCACTCATAAACGTTTTCAGTTTACTTAATAATTCTATTATGTGAACGTGGGTAGAGTTTTCCAACAACTCAAACTGTAAAATGAGTTCGCAAAATTTTAATGCCTCGTTAATTAATGATCTCGGTTAACAGTACTTCCGTTTGTTTGAAAGTAACTTGGGAAATAATAAAAATTATTACTAAATAAGTATTCATTTATTCCATTGGGCTTATAGTTTGCGTGGTTTGTAAGTACCACTTTTGCTGACATCTATGAGTTAAAAAGCATGTGACTAAATAAGGAGATACGCGACTATCCTGTAATGAAGACAATATATCTCCTTTGAACGAAAGTTAAGTTAGTCTGCAAAATAAGCTACTTATTATGGAAAGGAAACTTTGTAAGTTTTATATGGACATACGATATGAAAACAAACAATGAAAACGGAAAAATGAAGATTATACATAACGCAGCTGAATTAAATTTTTTCAACTAGTAGATATGAAGAGATCTTTTTTAAAAAATTTCTCTCAAAGCTGTACATATTATTCAGTTATTCAACTGGCAGAAAAAAACTAAATTTTTTCAGCGGCTTTAAGCTTAGTGCAATAGATTGAAAGCTCTGACGCCTGTAGTCTACGGCACTTCAAATTTTCTGATGTTTTAATGTTTATTTACGTAGTCAGTGTTTTGTTGGTTATATTGAAAATAATTAATGTTTATTGATGACTCGTTGGTGAAACATACCAAGGTTTTTAAAAAATATATAAACACTCGGTAGGTTTCACAGTTTTTATTTAACTCTGACAGTTGTTTCGACTTCTTAAGCCATTGTCAAAGCTATGAGTGAACACCTAAACAGAGGATGTAAGGGTGGTGGTGGACATCTGTTTAGGGCGTGTATCTGAACATGTGTGAGGTGTGAAGATGGAGAGGGGATTGAAGGAGCTAAGGGAAGGCCGTCAAGTGTCTGTAAAACCTAAATGTAATCTGAATGCAAAATATAAACTTAACTAAAGTAAATAACAGCTTTTAATAAACGGAATACACAGAAGCAGTTGGTTTATTTGTTAAATTTTTGTTATTTTTTGTTTTTTTTTTATTTCTAGAATTTCTGACAAATCCATTTTTTTTACCTTTTTTTATGTTGTGGAGTAGTGTTGTTTTTTGTATCTATGAAGTGATTGTGTTGTAAGTAATGATCTGCAATACCTATATTGGCTGTATTGGTCAAAATCGCCTTCTTATGTTCAGAAATGCGATGTTTCAGAGCACGGCCACATTGTCCGATATGAATAGCATCGCATTCTGCACAATGTATTTCATAAACTCTATTTTTCTCTAGTGTGTTTGATTTTTCTTTATTGTTGACTAGTAAATTAGTTTACTAGTATAGTTTAGTACTAGTACAGTAATAATAAATAATAGTTGTATTTTACAAGAATATATATATGTTTTAAATAATTCTTGTATATAAAGAGTAGAGTCCTAGTGTGGCATTGTAGCCCTTGATTTCGGCTGACTCACTCCATTGTATCAGTAAATATATTACCATTATTACAAAAAAATAATAAGAAAAATAATGTCAATAGGTTTGTTAAGAAAACTGGTATGTAAATCATTGGTTATAACAGATGGCTACAAAATCTCCTGGGACATCACTCTATAGTTCGATGGAGGAAAGACTGAGCCGAAAACTACGGTTCAGCCTGTTACATCCTTCGATGATAAGATGATGGTAACCAGTAAGCCTTAGAGTTCAAACCATTTCCATATACTGTGGAATATAATGACACTGCTTTCAAACGACGACTAGACATGGTTTGATAATACATTTTTTTGTATTTTGTTGAAAAATACAGAAGCCATTTCCTACAGAAATATGTTAATACAGGACGAAAAAAGCTTATGAAAAATATACTAATTACTTGTGGAAGGCTGACATTTAATTCCAATGGTATGATAAAACAAAATGACACGGAAAACTACACTTAAGTAATTTTGAACAAACCAACAGGAAAGTGATTATTTTACCTTCAGTAGACGAAAAGCATGATTTAACGTGGTCAGTTATTCGACTAAATAAGTCGGTACAGGCATCCAGTAAAAAAACAAACAAACAAATAAGATTTCCCTTGGCGTTTTTATTTTTATTTTCGTAAAAGCTCTATCCACTTCCTTATTTCTCCGTCTGGCTGACGTCCAAATTGATTCGACACATTGATTTTATCAGTATAAACACAAGTTATGAAGTATGCACACAAAATTCTGTAACATTTCGAACACAATACTACAGTCTCCATCTTTCTATCATCGTCTTCAAGCCATTAATGATTGTTTTTATACTTTTGCACCATTTACAAAGCAGTCGTTCACGTATACGAATCTCGCCAAGAACATTTTGGTAACACAACACTTTCAGCAGGACTGTATCTTATTTTTTTTTCTTACAAAACTTAATGAAAGTTCTTTGAATCTGTATTGTAAAATTACACAAAGTTACCAACAAATGAAAACACAAATTACCCATGTAGCTGTCGTACCCAAAATATGCATACAATATGGCCAAACAATTTGTCGATTGTTACAAACAAGCGTACCGAAATCTAAAACAAATGTTTTTTTGAATAGGACAACTCTAACGCTACGCAACTCTAACGCTCTAAAGTTTGCTTAGTTCTTTTTAATAAAACATCGAACGTCGCCAACTTGGTGCTACTGATTTTTCTGTCCGTTAACCAAGAAAAAAAGCTTTCAGTACTTTATATTCAGTGCTTTATGTGTTTTTCTTGATACGTTTCTTTTATTTAAATTTTGTTCGTGATTTCGTGACTAAATAGTTAGCCGTCTTGTAGCGTATGGCAAAATAGTGTTATCTAACATCTCAGGCTGACCATTCTGAAATCCACGCGTACTGATTTACTTTTGTTTAACATTATATGCCATTTTCTTGACTGTTCGTGCATCTTGATTCCCATTAATCGACTCTTCTGTATTTAACCGGCAGGTAATGTATCAGTGTCGTCATAAAAATTAGGTAATTAATTTGTTGTGTGAAGTATATATTTTTTTCTTCTTCTGCTTCTTCCCTTAGGGGTTTTGCCTTAACAGCACTCCTCCTCCATTCTGCCTTTCCTTGGTCATTACTCTGCAGTGTCGTACTGTTACGACAATTACGTAAAGCTGTCAAAAAGTCGAGAGTGTCGTTCTACACAATTCTCGGCTAGTCGAGCAGGTACAGTGTCTCTGTGAAGGCAATTAGCAATTAGTCAATTATAGTAAAAAATAAAACCATAAAATTGTTTCAGCGATTTTCACTCGTCAAAACGAGTACTCACTAAAACTATTTTATGGTTTTATTTTTTACTATAATTTACAATGGATTTTCACCAAGTAAAGGCATCAAGCATTAATTAATTAGTCAATTAGCACTCCAGACCGTTCTAGTACTTGTAACTACGCAAATTATGCTGGCACGCCACCAATAGAATGGAAAATTATTCTGGAACATCTGCGGGCTATATACAAGCAACAGCGGCCGTGTTAGTTAGTTAGTAGCCGAAATTGTAGAGTGCGGATCAAGTGATTGTTGCTGGTTAGTGGAAAGTGATTATTGTGTTATAAAAGGTGCAGAACTCTTATAGGTGACATTATTATTGCGTGTGGACAAATTTAACTACAATTATTGTATGAGAGTACCTTGTTGCTAAAGCTGGTTATTAGTGACTTAATTTGTGTCTGTTTTTTGTTTCCAGAGAGAGAGCTTGTCAGGTGACGTGAAAGCAACTGTATAGAGGAAGAGCAGCTCAAAATCAAAGTTCCTGGTCCTCCGGGTTGGGGGATTGGACTTACGGTTGACAGCCACATCCGTTAAAAAAGTATTGCTGCAAGGGTTTTAAAAGATAATCTGGACTGTTTTTTGATGAACATCCTAGGCTAATGATGTCGGAGATACAATTTGGAACTTGGAATATACATACCCTGTTACAAGCTGGAGGAATGCAGAGCTTGACAAATGAGTTCAGCAAGAATAAACTGGAGCTAATTGCTTTACAAGAAATTACATGGAAGGGTAAAGGGACTATAAACAAAGCTGAATATTCATTATGCTGTAGCGGTAATGAGATCGGCAGGCAGATCATGGAGTAGGTTTTATAACATCTAAAAATGTTAGCAGGTCGGTACTTAGTTTTGTTTCTGTTAATAACAAAATCTGCTCAGTTTTGAAGTATACAAAAATTTTCAAATAAAAATAAAATAATAAAAAAGTAGGTTTTACTTTATTAAACCAATATTATCTGTTTTATAAGATATTTTAAAAATTGTATATTTAAATAGTTTACTTAGTTTACGAGTTTTGTTTCCGTAGGTTTATAAGGCATTTGTTTAGTGAGTTTATGCTTTATTCTATTTTCTAATTTATTGATAGTTATTACTTTGTATTTTGCTATTTGTTTGATAATATTTCTTTCTTTCTTTTCATGTAATGGAATTCTATACATACGGTATATTAATGAACTGAATGCTGCCATTTAAGTTAAGGAGGATGGTTAGATTTATTTTGAATGTTTAATAGTTTGTGATGGTTTTCTGTATATCGAGTAATCGAAACTATTTTAATTTCTATTTTAGTTATGTCTAAGTAATTAAATTTATTATTTGATTCTTCTTCTAATGTAAATTTTATTTTGTTATGTAAATTATTAATTGGATTTATTATAGTATAAAAGTTAATGCACTTATTTTGGGTTGTCATCAACGTATCTAAAATAGCATCCTCATGGGCCGTTCAATATTTCAATGTTTTACTTGCAGAAGTATTTAGAATTTGAAGAAATATTCACAATACAGATGACCTGCAAGAAATATTTAAGGGTTACGTACAAAAGATAGTTCTATTTTACGTGCAAAGTGGATCGCAACAGGACGTAAAATAGAGAGGTGAAAGTAACGCATACAACGGGCGGATGCGGACAAGCAACAACAAGTAGCACACACAGGAGAGACAATAAAGTGCCCAGTGAGACACGCACATTAGCGTTTTACGACGGGTGTACATCGTGGATCTTGTGACGGCGTTTGACAACGAGAAGATTTCTCAGCTGACAACCACAACCCAACACGACCGGTAATTAAGTCTTTTGAAGTTCTTGCCTGCTTTACGATCTTGTTTGTCTTGTGTTGTTTTGTGAGGATATTACATAAACATAAATAACATTACACAGATAACGGTCTTAGATCGATGAAGATAATCAAACCTAGAGAAAAAATAAACAATGTAAACTAGTATGCTATGCTTCCTGAGCTGCAGAATTCGCTCATTATTTTGAACAAAGTATATTTATTATTACATATATTTTGATATTAGATAATTTCTAAATTATTGGAAAAATTACGTATATTCCGATAACTTTATTATTTCTTTAGTGATTTAACAATTTTAGCACACAATAAACACTATAGATTTGGAACATTTAAATTTGGGTTACAATTCTTTTTAGTCTAACACCCTCCTGGTTTTCAAAATTTTGGCTTAAACGAACACGCCCAGCAAGTGAGTCATGCCGCCGGCTAGACGGTCAATTATCCGCATTTGTGTGTGTGTTGCAAGGACCGTGCTTTTGCCCAGTAGTCTCGAGACAGTGAAAAATATATAAATCGAAGGTAAAAACGTGTTAGCAACACTTGAAATCACTGTGCACGAATTGTCTTGTATAAAATAATTCCTGATAATAATTTTCACACCGGTTAGGGCCTTTTCGGACCGTCATATAGTGATAATAACGAATGGCACGAGAAAGGATCAGATGTTACTCGATTCGTGTGTAAGTTGTGACAATGATTGTTTTGAGAAGTGATATTTACAACTCGTTTTAATATTGTACTGTATTAAATAACACTGAAAGCGTCAGACGTTTGTTACTATTGTATACAGCAGAATATGGTACAATGTCTTCTTATTATCATTGTTGTTGGTGTTGTTGTTGTGTCTCCTATAATCTTATACAATTTTATTTCAGTAGAGTTTTACGCATTTCATTGCGAGAACTATATTAAATTCTTCTTCTACTTCTTCTCTTCAAGGAATAGGTTGTATAAACCTGTTTCGGCATCCATCTCATCCTCGAACGACCCACGTCTCTTCTACCAATGGCTTTATAGTTCAGTGCCTCTTTCGGCAAACGGTCCTCTGTCATCCTTTGCAGATGATCCCACCATTGTCTCCTTACTCCGAGGCTGCTTTGGATGCTACAAGTATTTCAAAGTTTTACATGAACAGGTTACTGGTCTGTTGCACAACCCCCTACTAGGGGGACCAAAGACTTTTCTGTCAGGTTTACAATACCTTAGCCGAAAGGCCCCTGTTTTGGGGCGCAGAAGATTCGCACTCACCCTTCTCTTTCTGAGATAGGATTTGTTATTCAGTTAACCTGGTACTGAATGTTTCTTAGTATTTCCGGTGCTCACCTATCGGCATCAGTGAGCACTCTAAGATCCTAAGCCACCCAAAATTAAGAAATCAGGATTTGAAATATTGAAAAATGAAGAATTTTACAGTGTGCATTATTTGATACAGACAACGCTGTTCCCAGCTAGATACGTTTTACAATTTCAATCGTTTTGTTATCATCTTTGTTAAGTGATCAACATCATGCTCAACGTTACCAGTTTCCTTTTGTTGTCGATGTTAAATTTAATTTGTTGATGTTAAGTCAGGTAAGCTTCCGATGATCTGTGAGACAATCAACCGTACTTTTAGAAGCAAGGTATGTCGAGATACAAAATTAAAGTTCTACCAAGTTACGACAGTCCGTGTAATGTCCTATGGGTGTGACAACAACCAAGAAACAAGACAGTAAAATACAGGCCTCGGAAATGGCTTTCTTAAGAGGAGTTAAAGATATTCTGAACTTGGCCGTATAAAGAGTGACGTCTTAAGAGAAGAGTTACTACTTTTTCACTTGAATGAAAATTGAAAGATTAAAACAACGGTGGAAAAGACACATAAAGAATGTCAGATTCCAGACTCGCCAAACAAGCCTGGAAATACGAGGGACGTTCACGTCAATGCGGGACTTTTGTTAGACTAGATTGTAAATGCCGCTTCCTGCGCATTCTGTTAGTCGTACATATGAAGTACAATTGTCAGCTATTAACGCATTGCGCGCTGTATTGTTTACACGTTAAACAATAACAACAGTCAGTCGTAAAGAACATGGCGTCCAATGCATATGTGGAACAGCGTGTTGTAATGAAATTTCTCGTGAATGAAAGCGTAAAACCCGGTGAGATTTATTCGCGACTCCTTGCACAGTACGGTGATGAGACTCTTTAGTCGCAGTAGTCACATTTGAGTAGTACAAACGTTTTAAAGAAGGCCGTACATCAGTGAGTGACGATCCCGGTAGGTTGTTCGGAGCCTGCTGTAGTCATTCCCATGAACATTCAGCGAGTGAAAGAACTGATCCTTGATAATCGACGGATAACTTGTCAACAAATTGCAAAAGAAATAAATGTGTCTGTGGGAACTGTAAACAAAATTATTCACGAAAATCTGAAGTTCAGTAAGGTTAGTGCACATTGGGTACCAAGACAGCTTTCTGCTTTCGACCGGCAAAGAAGGTTACAAATCTGCAAGGAGTTAAAGCAACGTTTTGACAAAGAAGGCCACCAGCTTTTTCTCGATCGAATTGTTACCTGCGATGAAACGTGGGTCCATCATTTCACCCCGGAATCAAAACGTGCATCAAAGCAGTGGAAGCGTGTAGACTCACCATCTCCCAAAAAATTTTAAACAATTGCTTCTGCAGACAAAGTTATGACTTCAATTTTTTGGGATAAAAATGGCATAATTCACGTCGATTTTCTACCCCGTGGAGTCAATATTAACAGTGAGTACTACTGAAAAGTTCTTCAAGATGTGCACAATGCTCTCAAGAAAAAGCGGCCTGGTGCGATCACTAAAGGCGTTCTGTTTCTGCAGGACAGTGCACGCCCGCATACCGCCCACCGCACGACATGCACGCTACAAGATCTTGGCTGGGAGTTATTGCCACACCCCCCTTACAGTCCGGACTTCGATTGCAGCGATTTGTACCTGTTCGGGCCCTTGAAGTTGTTCCTGGGAGGCCAGCATTCCAACAGCGACGATGAACTGAAGCAGTCAGTCCTATCTTGGTTTCGACGCAACGACAAATGTTTCTACACTGCGGGTATCAAGGCACTAGTGAAACGCTGGGATAAATGTATTAATGTAGCAGGGGATTACATTGAGAAATAAAAATATTTTTTATTATCATAAATGTGTTCTATATTTATTAAAAGTTAATAGTCCCGGATTGACGTGAACGTCCCTCGTACAAATCGATAGGACACAGGTGTGTGAGTAGAGAAGAGATGGCTAGAGGATCTTTGAAGGCAGAACAGGCAGTGGCTTGCCTATGCCAATTGTGAAAATGATGATGATCTTATTTTGCTATTATACTGCACTTCCTAAGTTTGCTGGCTTATATTTGTGTCTTCTCTTCTTGTTGCCTTTTATAAAGGCTTAATCGCCTGTTTTTCTTCAAGGGGATTCAAGGGGTTTCGCTAGAGGTCGACTTTAAGTCGCCCGTCCATCTCTTCTGTGCTTGGCCAGCATTCCGTTTCTCCAACACTCTAGAATCTAGCACTGTTTTCATTACTCTATCGTTGCTTGCTGTGTCAACATTGTCATTCTATTCTCTCTTCTTAAGTTCTGACAAATTTGACTGCGTCTACTATTCGACACAGCATTTCTTATAACTCTGTTTCTTGTTCTACCGCGTCTCGTTTTTCCAACAATTATCCTGAGTGATAATTTCCAACTCACTTCTATTGTCCTCAACTGTCATTTTGTTCTACGTGTCAACTCGAGTTTTAGCTCCGGTCGTACTATATCGTCTTGTATATCTTCAACGGTCGTGTCATTACCCATAATTCGTTAGCATTATTACAAAATTCGATTACGGTGACCCTTAAGTAAAAGAAAAGAAAAGTAAACAAATAAAAAACTTACATCACAGTAAAAAACCTCGTGTTTCAAAAGAGTTACAAAAAAATAATTCTGACAGCGAAGAGAGTAGTAGGACTATATACTTGCTTCTTGAAGCGCTCTGTGTTTGTTAGTGTAACAATGGAAACTACAAACGAACTTGCCAGGTACGCTGTACAGCAAATCATAACGCTGTGCTGTATTCAATACCCAAACACACTACATAGAACAAAACAGGATTTGTAACTGTGAAGATTTTCGCAGTATTATTTTCACGCACTATTAGCTTGGTTTTGAATTACGTGCGTCTTTGCAGAGGCGTAGCCGGGAGGGAAGGAAGGGCACGAGACGGCCGCCTCGGGAGTCCTAGACAGGAGGGTGGCAGAGTTCAGCATAAAGGTTAAAAAATATTGTTTTCACATTGTAAGACACAAATTCCTTTAAAAAGAGTGATTATCTATTTGGAACGACTTTACATTTTTTTTACATTGCAAGTATGTACAGTATGGCTTCTTATAAAAGATCACTTAATAAAGTTAAATTGATCAAGACTTACTTATAGCCAGGGTTATTTAAAGAAAGAATATTAAGTTTGATGATAATTACAGTTAAAAACATCACTGTATCAACTCTAGATTACAGTGGTATAATAACTGAGTTTGCAGCAATTAAGACCATAAAGGTCATCATCACCATCAGCATTATCACCACCACCACCACAACCACCACCACCACCACCATCATCATTATCATCATCATCATCATCATCATCACCGTCGTCGTCGTCGTCATCACCATCATCTTCACAACACGTCATAGGCAAGGTGCTGCCTGTTCCGCCTTTAACGATCCTCCAGCCATCTATTCCTGGGTTTACCCACACACATGTGTCCTATAGGTTTGTATTTTTAGACTTGTTTGGCCAGTCTCAAATCTGACATTCTTTCTAAGTGTCCTTTCCACTGCTGTTTGTAATTTTCAATTTTTCGTTCAAGTTAAAAACTTATAACTAGTCTCTTTTGACCTCATTCCTTATACGGACAAGTTTAGAACACCCTTTAAATCCTCTTAAGAACGCCATTTCCGAGGCATCTATTTTACTGTCTTGTTTCTTGGTTGTTGTCCATAATTCACACACATAGGACAGTACAGGGACTACTATAACTTTGTAGAACTTTAATTTTGTTTCCTAACGTACCTTTTTTTTTAAAGGTCCCACGGACCATTTGGAACTTACCTAACTTAACATCAATATCATATTCATATCATAATGAATATCACTTCCCAAATAATTAAAATGACTCACCTTTTCTGCAATTCGGTCATTAATCATTATTTTTGTTTTTATTGGCTTCTTGCCTTAAAATGCTGTTACTTTTTATTATTATAGTAGAGATTTTCATGTTACAGTGTTTGCAAATCTGTTGAAGCTTAAAACCAGAAAAGATTTTCTTCTCTCTTTCCTGCTAGAGTTAGACCGTTTAGTCCGATGCCATTCATTGATCAACATGTCTTCTTTCACGTGGTCTAGCCTTCATCCTTGGTCGGCTAGGAATCGCGATTTTTCATTGAGTGTGCCAGTAACTAAACCTTCCCTGGTCGTCGTACGAACTTTGCGCAAATATAGGTATGCTGGTGCTGCTAACTTGCTGGTTACAAACCAGTAGGGTTTAAAATATGTGTTTTCTTTCCTCGGCAGATTTATGTCTCTGCAGGATATGATGTCTGTCTCTTCTAGGATGTAGGGAAGGCTATAGATAGAATTCAAGGAATGTGAAGTATTCAGAAGGTGAGAGGAGATCCAGGAAACAGCTACCCCAGACATGATCACCATAGTCATGATCTACCCTAGAAAAGGGCAAACGTAGATCTCGCATGGGCAGGAGACTTGCTAAACGTAAAGTGGGTACACCTACTACAGGGGTTTTAAAGGGGTATCCATGCACAACCTCAGTCTAAAAAGTTGTACTTTAATTGTTCATTAAAAATTATTAATATTATTACTATTATTTTACATTTTAATTTAAAGTTTTACGTTACATATATAAACATTATATCGGTATATATCAAAGTTGTATCAACCTATACAGGCGTATATTATCTGAATTTAAAATCTGGTTATTCCGTGTTTATGGTGGTTATATATATATGTCGCTCATCGGTTTCTTAAAACATGAACTATTAATCTTTATGCGATTTACTTTATTAATTCTAGTGTAACTTTTCAATCGACATATATTTTGGTTTACGATATTTTTGACAATGCTCCATATGTCTAGAAGGAATATGAATGTTTGTTAGTCTGACAATGTACCATAGACCTATAGGAAGCTGGTATGTTTGACAATACATCATAGACCTGCTAGGAATTTGTATGTTTGTTAGCTTACTATTTGCCTCATGTTCTAAATGTTCTATATTTTAACGCCATTACAGAACGTACTACATGTTTCTTGGCTATCCCAGCAGAGCCCAGCTGTAACGTTTGTGTGCGTACGTGACACTTAACATGCGTAAACAATCGATGCTGTTCCAGACTTCGCCGGTCACGCACTATGTTCAAGGCTGCAATCAATTACGCTCTAGTGTTTTAGGGTAGTGTTGACGCGTATTATGGATTATTCTTGGACAGTTGTGATATCTATTTAAACAACGATAGCTACCGCTTAAAAGTTAGGTTAAATGGCGATTTATTGAAGTGAGGTTCGAAGTATTGTGGCGAAGTGTAATTGTGTTATAATTGTGCAGGACTCTATCAGTAGTCATTATTATTGCGTGTGGGCAAATTTTACTTGGGTTATTGTACAAATTAATTATAAACTGTTAATTGTGATAAATGTGATAAATTAAAGTTGGTGATCAGTGGTTTCATTGGTGTCTTGTATTTTGTTTTCCACTGTAACATACGACGATCAGTTAAACCGTCGTAACATATTATTAATTTGTGTGTTATATGTCTGTTACTAGTAAATGTAAACTAGCTGAATACAGATAATTTTTTAATGTTGATTTAATAAGTGCTTTTAAAACGTTTGCTGAATGAGCTTCTACACAAAGGTTTAGACGAGTTTTTTATCAAGTACGTTGTTTATCATACATGGCTTTAATTTTGTACTTAATCTCCTTTGAATCGTCGTTGAGAGAAGTCGGGGCACTTAATCCCCCTGTTTCGGGCGCCACAAAATCTAGCTACTCCATTTGGTAGTGAGAACAATATTACCTTTTTTTGTCAATAAAGGGCTCTCGAATCGGCTGAAAAGTCAGACGTTTGTACAAAACTCTGGCGCTTATTTTCCAGCCAAGTACAGATCCCGCTTGATTGCTGTTAGCGCAGGCGGGCGAGCCGTAGTAGCGGTTGCAAACGAGATTTTGTCTGTGAAGTGTACGATCGTTACAGTGGGATGGGTGCGGTGCGGACATCACAGATCTGCCCTTTAATAAACAAGGTTACGCAAAAAGGAAAAAAAAACAAAGTGCCAGCTGGTTTTTCGGACAGCCATTCATAACGTTCGGACGATGGATCTAACAACGTACAGTTCAAGAATTGTAAAATCATTTTCTCCTTGTGCGCTGGCTAGTATAGAAAAGAAATATTGTAGCACAAAGCGTGTGATGTTATATAACGTAATAAAGTGTTTTAAATGTAGACCTGATCTTACTTTTGATAAGCAACAAACGGTACAAATTATCGGGACATCTCTACCTTAAAAGTGTTTGCACGAAAAATAATAAGGAAAATTTAGAGCTGTGTAAAAGGAGAAATCTGCAAGATGTGGAGCGACTTTGAGGCAGATACTGTATTAAAAGAAGGAGCTATAGTACTATGTGTTAAGTCCAGAAAGAAGTCCCCGTTACGCCAGAAGGGGCTGCTTATGACATACGTAGAGAATGGGTTGAGACAGGGAACTGAAGAGAATCCTGTACGGTAAAGTCGAAGGAGAGAGACGATATTTGCTAGACGTGGAAGAGGATTTGGAAAGGATTGACATTATAGAGCGAGAGCTTTTATTATATTATCAAATTCAATTTATAAAAAGTTTTACAAAGTTATGGCAGTCGTGGTACTGTCCAGTGGGTGTGAATTATCGACAACGACTAAGAAACAAGACAGTAAAGTACAGGCTTCGGAAATGGCGTTCTTAAGAGGAGTTACAAGGTGTTCTAAACTTGACCGTATAAGGAATGAGGCCAAAAGAGAAGAGTTAAATTTTTTTGTAACTTGAATGAAAAATTAAAAGATTGCAAACAACGGTGGAAAGAACACTTATAAAGAATCTCAGATTCCACACGAATACCAGACAGGCTAAACGAATCTGGAAATACAATTCAATAGGAAACAGGTGTGTGTGTAGACCCAGGGAGAGATGGGTGGAGGATTTTTGAAGACGGAATGGGCAGCATCTTGCCTATGTCGTGATGATGATGATGATGATGAGATAATATATAAAGAAACCAGACGTACTGCTATAACGTTTAATTTATTAATTTCTTAGTCCTTTGAGGCCTTGAGAGAGGGAAGGGAACCGGTAGCAAGTCGCCAGACTCACGGCTCCGTTTCTGGCAAGTCAAGTTGAATTTACATACGAACTATCAAGCGTACTAACGTACTGAAATAGCATAAGGATTTTCGTCGCCAGATGTTGGCCTTATTTTTAGGAATTGTAGCCGCCTGGTTGGAGGAAGAAGTAAGTGGAGGTTAATTGTAGACGAAGCTAAGGTTCACGGAGGGCTTTAGAGCTTTTGAAGGTCAAGCGTGCTTACATACTTTATCAGAAACTTGTTTTCTCTTGTATGTAAAAAACAAAAAAATAATTTAAATTAGAACTAATTGAAATTTTATTAATGGAAAATGGAAGAAATTTCAGTAAAAAAGAAGTAAGGCAGGGATGTAGTATTTCGGCGACGCTTTTCAATACATAAATTGACGACATCATCCAACCATGGGGGCAAGATGTTGCCTCAGGAATTCGACTTAACCAGAATACGAATTTGGATATTTTATTGTATGCTGACGGTGGAGTCTTAATACAGAAAGCAGATGATGAGATGCAGTATTCTTTACATCTTTTAAATCATATTTGTAAACAATATGATTTTAAAATATCTAAGCAGAAAACAAAAATAATGGCTTTTGTGGGAAAGTTTTCAGTCAAATCAAACATTGTTCTTGAGGGAACAGTTATGGAACAAGTCTCTGACTTCAATTACCTGGGTTGCACTGTCAGTGTTGGGACTAACACACGCCGAGATCAAGATCGAGGTTTCAGATGATGTGCGGCGTGTCACACACAAGGCGATGTTGCTAGACGTGAAAGCGGATTTGGAAAGGATTGGCAATATAGAGCAAGAGCTTTTATTATATTGTCAAATTCAATAATAAGAAAAACAGACTAAATTAACGAATTTAAAAACGTTGTGTAAAAAGACAAGGAAAGAGACAAGGCTTAAATTTTCTTGGATTTTTTGGATTTCCATGATGTGTCCGTTGAGTAACTAAATATAAGTACATCACTACCGACTCGGAACACAAAGTTTTTTATTGGTAAAAACGTAAAAGTTTTACCTTATAGCCTGAACCAGTTTTCGCTTATTACAAGCTTCGTCAGAGGCTGTCACTGGGAGCGCTGTCCGTCTTGTTCTTGGCGACGGCATCGACTTTTGAAGGATCGATGTTGTGATATGTTCGAATAATACGTGTGATTTGAATTGTGTCTGTTCGTTTAGGATGTCGTTTTTATGTGTTTCTGTGTGTTTGTATATTTCCAGTTGTTTAAGAGTGTCTAGTTTTCGGTCATTTGTGTGTACGTGTGGAATATCCATGTTGTTGTCGATGTTTGTATATGTGTGGTTTGCTTCAATGAGGTGGTCTGCAAAGGTGGATTCGGTAGTGGAGTGTAGTGCCTTAGTGTGTTCAATGTATCTCTGTTTAAAGCAACGTCCTGTCTGTCCTATGTAGAATTTGTTGCAATCTGGGCAATTTAGTTTATAAACACCAGGTAGCTCGAATTTGTTTTGTGCTTTGTGTGTGTGTTTTGGTAGTGTGTGTTCTGTCTTGTTTGTAGTTTTGTATGTTTAAATTTTATAAAACAATGGCAGCGCCTGTTTTACTATATGTATGTAAAACATAGGTTCCTACAACGAAGATTAAATATCGGTATGGAGAACCATACATGACTTCCATATTCTAAGATTTATATTTAAAATCATTTTCAGCCAAACAGCCAGGGAAGGAATTTTAACAAAAAAATACTTCTTTCTTGCCAATAATGTAGTACACATATAAAAAATATTATCCCCTCCCCCTTCAACTATAATTTTGATTTATAGAAAATTACCCCCAGCCCGTTCAACTAGCCTCTTCATTTATAGATATTTCATCTACGTTTCTACAGTGGATTATTAAGATCTTATCAGGATACTTTATCAAAATTAAGTACTTTACTCATGTTACAACAAAAAATGTTTCAGGTAAACTTCCCTTTCCCCGTAACCGATCTTCACCAAAATCAACAGACATTGAGTTCTCTATAGCTCAGGCACATATGTAAAAAATTATTTGATTCTGTTTGAGTGTACGGCAGTTATGGTTTGTCATATAAAAAATTACCCATGTTAAAACATAAAACATGAGATTTATAAAACATATCTAAGATTTATATTTAAAATCATTTTTGAAATAAAATATTTTCATAGAACCTACTAACGCTGGGGAAATCTGAGGAGCCAATCAGAGTTGGGCCTACCTGTCACTCTGCTGAATTTGGTGGAAAGCCCTGTCACTGTCGTCAAAGTATCAGCCTTGACAGGGTCCTCTTTTTCTGCAAAATGGGAGAGGAGGCTTGAGATGGAGTGAGTGACATGGTCCCCACCTCAATGAACAACCCATTGTTTTATAAAAATATATTTAAATTTTGAAAACTGAAAATTCTTTTCTTGTTGTAAATATTTATATTTTATAATCAAAATGACTTTATCAAAAAACAAACATTATTTTTTTAAAATAAGTATTTACATATGTTTCTTAATATGCTTACTTTTTCTTCAATGTTGATGATCATTTCCAAACATTCTGACAAAATTGTATCTACAGAACAGTTAACATTCCCCAGGTTTCCATTTCTGCTAATTTCTCATTACACCTTCCACTGACGTATTATTAACCATTTCATAAACTATCGTATAATCTTTTCAGATTTTGTGGTACAAAATCTGAAATTTTCAGATTGCCTGGCAACAAAATTATTTTATTTTCAACAATTACCATTGTTTGAAAAAGTTTAAATGATTTTTCAAGTACTTTACTCTTGTTAAAACGTAAAAGGTTGCAGGTAAACTACCCCTTCCCCTTAACTGATCTTCACCAAAATCTAAAGGCCTTGAGTCCTCTACAATTCACTGAAGTATGCAAAAAATTATTTGATTCTGTTTGAATTTGCGGCAGTTATCGTTTGCCATAGAAAATACGCTTGATAAAAAACGTTGCAGGTAAACTACCCCTTCCCCTCAACCGATCTTCACCAAAAACAATAGGTCTTGAGAACTCTACAATTCAGGGCTGTATGCGAAACATTATTTGATTCTGTTTGAATTTGCGGCTGTTATCGTTTGCCAAAAAAAAAATTTCCCTTGATAAAAAAAAACCGTTGCAGGTAAACTACCCCTTCCCCTCAACCGATCTTCACCAAAAACAACAGGTCGCGAGTCCTCTACAAATCAGGGCTGTATGCAAAAAATTATTTGATTCTGTTTGAATTTGCGGCAGTTATCGTTTGCCAAAAAAAAAAAATCTACAGACAGACACACAGACAGACACAGAATTTAACAGTTATCACACGTAGAGTACTATAATCTCTGCAAAAATGTTTATTCATACGCTACGCAACACGTACGCTGAGCTACGCTTCTCTTTAGTTACGTCGTCTATGTGAAATACGCTGTGTCCGTAAAGTCAGTGAACACTTATTAAACCAAAGAGATTAAATACATAATTGCTTTGAACGTAACGAAAGAGGTAATTTCTTTGTAATTTCAAACAGTTGCCAGGAAAACACGGTGAATAAAGTTACCACGCAGCGAATGTCTTAACAAAGCCGACGACACAACTTCACAAAGAGAAAATGTTCGCGATTGTGGTCTGCGAAGTTTGAGTTTAAGACACTCTTGTACAGCTTGAGTATCGACGAATGTTTTACGAGGGTCCACCACGCCCAAGGCTGGCCGACCTTGTACCGCGACATTTGTCGTTGGTACAAATAGTTTAACGATAGACTAGATACGACAGAAGTCGTTCTAGTAGGCCATCTCTTAGAGGCGAATCAGTTAAAGATATTACATTGCAACAAATAATTTTACGTAGGCCAGACAAAAAAAATCGCTATGGAGAACCATATATGACCTCTATGTTCTAAGATTTATATTTCAAATCATTTACTTCAATTCAATTCGACAATTTCTAAAAAGTTTCCCCCACCATCAAACTATTTTCACTATTTATAGATGTTTTTGTTATTATGGGGTAGTCGTTTAATATAATGTTACTTTCGAGTTACTTTATCTATAAACTTAGGTACTTTATTCTTATAAAATACTGAGCTACGCAGATAATCACGCATTAATTACATATATATAATTATGTGGCCACAAATTGCTTTGTGGCCTGCTGGGCCGTGGTTGCAGATCTTCACGCATAAATGATTTAAATTAATATAAAAAAATTACAATTTTATTGCCTGGCAACAAAATTATTTTACTTTTAACAATTACCATTGTTTGAAAAAGATTAAATGCATTTTTACTTCCATGTTCCATAAGGAAATGGAAGTATGGTCATGGCGAAAAAATCGTGTTCGAGATAACGGCAGATTCTGATTGTATTACCATCAAAACATGAAAAAAAGTAATTTTTCGAAAAGTGTCTGTGTTTCTATCTGTCTGTCTGTCTGTGTAGAATTTTTTCTATGGCAAACGATAACAGCCGCAAATTCAAACAGAATCAAGTAATGTTTTGCATACAGTCCTCAATTATAGAAGACTCAAGGACTATTGATTTTGGTGAAGATCGGTTAAGGGAAAGGGGTAGTTTACCTGCAACATTTTACGTTTTAACAAGAGCAAAGTGCTTAATTTTGATAAATAAAGTATCCTGAAAAGAAGGTCATAATAATCCACTGTAGAAAGGTAGATGAAATATCTATAAATGAAAAGGCTAGTTGAAGGGGAGAGGGGGTAATTTTTTATGAATTAAAATGGTAGTTGATGATGGAGGAAGTAAATTTTATAAGTTTTATATGTGTAATACGTTATTGACAACAAAGAAGTAGTTTCTATGGAAACATTTCATTTAACTTTAACAAAATTCTATATTTTTTCATTTTAATTTAAATCATGTATGTGAGAAAATATATCATTCGTGTCAGGCAAGCATATCTAAATTATGTAATGTTTACGTTTCCATTTTATTATTATGATTATCGCAATAAAAAGGCAGGCAAGACAATTCGCATTATTTCTGGCCTCACCCATGTTTATTTGCACGCTTGCACGCTTTTTAAATGGAAAATGCCGAAACCCACACCAACACAACGCGTGCAAGCCGAAAAAGTGTCCAGCGTGGATAGCGATTTGCTTCCCGTGGATCGCTGGGTAGTGTAACTGCACGTGTTTACAGAGGAACGGTTCATAGGCAGACTTTTCGTCTTTAGGGTCCATGAGTGACTTCGGAGCGCTTCGGAGGAGGGATGATTCGGTAGCGTAGTTCGATTTCTTTATAAGAATAAAGTAAGCCTACCTAATTTTTATGGATAAAGTGACTGAAAATAACATTATATTAAACGACTACCCCATAATAACAAAAATATCTATAAATAGTGAAATTAGTTTGAGGGTGGGCGATATTGTTTTACAAATTACCGAACCGAATTCAAGTAAATTATTTTAAACATAAATCTTACAACATGGAAGTCATGTATGATTCTCCATACCGATTTTTATTTAATTTCGTCAAATTCATTAAATCAATACCGAAAAAATTACCCCCTCTCCTTTTAACTACCCTTTTCGTTTATAGATGTTTTATCTACCTTTCCATAGTGGATTATTATGACCTCTTTCCAGGATACTTTATTTATCAAAATGCACTATTTTACTCATGTTAAAACGTAAAACGTTGCAGGTAAACTACCCCTTCCCCTTAACCGATCTTCACCAAAATCAATAGGTCTTGAGTCCTGTACAACGCAGACATACACAGAAAATATTAATTGATTCTGTTTGCATTTGCAGCAGTTATCATTGGCCATAGAAAAAATTCTACACACAGACACTCAGACACTTTACGGAAAATGTCTTTTCTTCACGTTTTGAGTGTAGTACAATCAGAACATGGATGTAAAACTACTAGACAGATTCCTTAGCAATGCAGTGCATTTTTAAAACCAGATATTTACAAGTATAATTTGGCCACTCATTGGCTAAATAATAATTACTCATTTCCAGATATTCAAAATATGAAGTTAATTAAAAACATACTAAAAGGTCAAAAAATGAATATTTGGGAAAATCTTAAAATATTTCCAAACACAAAATATTTCTAATATACCCGTCAAAACAGATGATTACATAAGTGAACATCAAAACAATCAATAGTTTAATTCATATTAAATCGGTTATTCGTTTTGTATATTAAAATTGAAACAAATTCGATTATTTTTTGATTTTCACATTGAAATAGAATCGATTTGTTTATTTGTTAACGCATTTAGAAACCTCTGACGGTACTAATACTACACGTACGTCAGATGAATTAAAAAAATTTAAAAACTTGCAGACGTAATTATAGTTTTATAATATGTAATGTTATTCAAGAATATTGCAAGAAACTCATCGATTTACTTATGAAGAAACAAATAATTTGTACGAATTAGTAGGCGCGAATAAGCTGAAGACTAAATTTTGAGAAATAGGTATCATAATATCATTAGGAAAAAATGTAATTAAATTATTGCCTATAACTGTATCTAAATTGTAACTAAATAATTTCTAGAGCTCATTAATTCTCCGTATTTGATCGTCTTAGTACACAGTAAGATCATGAAACTAATTAGTACTTAGTGTGACCTTCCTTTTCTCAGTTTCTAAATGCCAGTCACATTATCAGCGGATTACGATATAATTCTCCGAAATCAAATCAAAGCGAATACACCAGTCAATTACTACTCATTTCACTAATAAACGTTTTGTTTTCGTAATTCCTTCACATTTAAGTAATCCGAGAAATTCGTTAGTCTGTACTAATTGCATACAGTAATTAAATGTTTCAAGCAAGGCACTAACTATCAGCTTCAAGTTAAAAATAACTACTGCATCAGTTTGAGCGACTTTTTCAAGTTTCTCGACTCACTTTAATAACGTTTTCTTCGCTTACTTCGATCTCGAGTCGATGTATTTCTACAACAACATTCTTACGCTCTTCTGTATTCAGTTCACTAGTTTCTTGTTGTCTGTTCTCCTCAAGTTACGCTAAGATTAGCTCTCCTCGTCACTGCGTGAACGTGTCTGAACTTTCTAAACCGTGGATTGACTTGATATGTTACACGTATTGTATCTACGCAATCCACTTTCTCCGACTGATTTATAAACAATATGATTCGGAAGAAAAGTAATTTAAACAAATTTAAAATAGAAATATTACGTATATAATGTAAAATATTGTTACGACGGTCTCCTTGATCGTCGTATGGTACAGTGGAAAACAAAATACCAGACACCAATGAAGTCACTAATCACCAGCTTTAATTATCACAATTAACAGTTTGTAACAAACAAGTTATTCAACAAGATTATACTCGTACAATAATTCAAATTAAAAATGTCCACACACAATAATAATGTCAATTAATAGAGTTCCACACAATTTATAACACAATAACACTTCACACAATACTTCGACAACACTCGACCAGCGCGCTAAGGAAAATCGCTCACGCAACTGCCTTGACAACGCTAGACGCTCTTGCTTTTATAGGTCGCGCAGAGGTCCAGTATAGCTTTCCCTCCTTACTGCACGACGCCGGCTTAATGCGTATCTCAAGTGTTCTTGAACACACTAGAACCTGCTTGTGCGCGGCCTTGACTGAGGCAACAAGGCGGGGTGTGTGGAGAATGTTCTGGGCTGTTCGATAGGCTTCTCATTACAGTATAATATACATATAATGTGAGGGGGGTCAAAGGCTGGTAAAGGGTACCGAAGGGCTGTTCATTTGGCAAAAAGAAATGGACCAATAAATTTTGGTTAGTGCCCACTGTTCCCGACAAAAGTCGGAACTTGAGAAATTAAGTCAGCTCTGCCAGCAAAGCCTACTTCCACGTCCTGGAAGGCGAAAGCCGCATGGCCACTGGAAAGCATGGCGTACAGTGGATGTGCGTTACGCAATTGTCGGAAGAGGTTGAAGGGCGAGATTCCAGCGCCTTAAAACTGGAACCTTCGGTTAGGGGAGACAACCGCAACAAAAAAAAAAAAAACAGGCCTGTTAGGATACCAGAAGGTGGGAGCCTCACCAACTAACTACTTACCTAGAGGCTGGTAACCTATACTAAGGAAAGTGAAACATAATCAAAATCTTCTCGAAAAGCCGGACAGATCTCAACGGAAGAAGAGATATAGGCAGATCAAGAAAGAGGTGGCTTCAGTGAAGGCAGAACAGACTGTAAGCCTATACCTTGACGTGAAGAAGAAGAAGAAGAAGAAGAAGAAGAAGAAGAAGAAGAAGAAGAAGAAGAAGAAGAAGAAGAAGAAGAAGAAGAAGAAGAAGAAGAAGAAGAAGGAGAAGACGTATGATGTATATAACGCATGTAATGTACGTAATAATGATGAGTTGAAGAAGCTGTACAAATTCAGCCATATGTGTAGGACCATCAGCAGAACTCTCAAATCACCGAGGAAAGAAACATGCCCTCCCCACACTTCTCTATGGGTCTGGGAACTGGACTTTAACGAAATCCCAGGCCGCCCTTTGATTTCTCAGGCACGTGGCAGGACATACTCTTCAAGATCGAAAAATAATGTCGACATACGGCAGGAGCTGAATATTATGACCATAGCTGATAGAATAGCCCAAACGGTTGGGACACTGTAACCGGATGGATGACTGCCGCATGTCCCAAACAACTATGAAATTGTAAGCCGGAAGTGCGGAGACGTGTTGGATTGAAGCTCTAGTCTATCTGCTTGGGACCGGAACAAACTATATTTGGTTCAATCTATGCTAAAGAGGACGATGATGTTTTTGACGTAGCTAAGGAAACATAAAAATAAAAAGTTTCTAAGCTTTCACTGAAAACTATGCTGAAAAGCGTCATAATTATGAATTAGATTTACTAGGTTTACTAGTTTATTGTTTTTTGTTTATGTTATTTAGTTTTTCGACGAAGGTCCGGTTTCATTTGACACTTATCGATACAAGCGCTTGATCGAAACATTTGATATTGCGGTATTGCCGTTCGACGATAATATTATCTAATCCAATGTTACGTTGTTTCGTAACACGTATCGTCAATAGTTCGTGTTATTATTTTACAGTTTCACACTCTTATGGTCTCAAACGTATATAAAAATTTAATAAAACGCCTGTCCAAAAATTAACAAAACTTAAAAATCACTTTTTTAATTTTATTAAAAATGTTTTATTATTTTGTTGTTGTTTAGAAATTTTTTGTTTGTTCACAGTAACATGAATATTATTTTGATGAGGTCACAAAACACAGAGGTGACGTCTAAAACTTTGTTTTGATTTCTAGTTTTACGTTTTATTCTCATTCGACTGTTTCTATATTTTGCTATTCCATGACATTTTCGTTGTTGTGAATGATATTTTCATATTAATTAATCTATTCCTTACTGAATTAATCTATCACTTATTTTTAATCATCATCATCATCTTCACAATACGACATAGGCAAGGTGGTATCTGTTCCGCCTTCAATGAACCTCCAGCCATCTATTCCTAGGTTTGTATTTTCAAACTTGTTTATCCAGTCTGGAAGCTGACATTCTTTCTAAGTGTCCTTTCCACCGCTGTTTGCGATCTTTTAATTTTTCATTCAAGTTAAACACTTGTAACTCTTCTCTTACGACCTTATACGGTCAAGTTTAGAACACCTTTTACCTTATTTCCGAGGCCTGTATTTGCTGTCTTGTTTCTTGGTTGTTGTCCATAACCCACACCCATAGGACACTACAGAGACTGCCTTAATTTTTTTAGAACTTTAATTTTGTATCTCGACGTACCTTGTTTCTAAAAATACGGTTGATTTTCCCACAGATCGTTTGGAATTTACCTAACTTAACCTGAATATCATAAATTCTATCATAACCAATATCATTTCCTAAATACTTTAAATGGCTCACCTGTTCTAGAATTCGATCATCAATAATTATTTTTGTTCTTATTGGCTGCTGCCTCAACGTTACCTTTGTTTTTATAGTTGAGATTTTCATATTGTATCGTTTTCAAATCTGATGACGCTTAAAAACAGATTTTTGCAAATCAAATTCTATATTCTGAGGTACAATCAAGTCATCAGCAACTATTTTTAATCTTTTTACTTATTAATGAAGTACAAAATTAACAGTTCTTCTTCTTCGTTGTGCATCACTTTTGATGAACGAAACTGAAGCTCCGGTTCTCGTGACAATCAACGATTTAAAGTAGTCGTTATTGCTTCTCCAATAAGAATAATAAACGTTTATTATGGACGGCAGCAAAATTACGTCAAAATTTCAGAATGTAGACGAAATAGCTATGTGCTGGAATAGGTATATGTACGTAGGCAGAAATGTATTGTGTTAACGGACGAGATGATACGGATGGTTACTGACGGGGCAACGGGTGGAATATGTTTGCTGTCATGGGTTTGCCGATATTTGAATTGACAGTATTGGAAACTGCAACGAACTAGTGAAGAAAATATTTTTTTGTACCGGTACTTTGGACAGCATGTATTTGTTGTACAGTATTGAATATATTCACAGAAACGAGCAACCACTCCACGTACACAACAAAACTCTGTAGGTATAAACTAAGTCATATGTTTTTATTTTCATAGAATTTATACGTCATAGAATAACTTAAACTCACATACAATCCCATACAGTTGATTATTTTTTTTTAAAGATATGCTGGTATATATCGTAAAGTGATTGCTTGTAAATAACGATTGGTGATCAAATTCTAGAACAGGTGAGCCACTTTAATTATTTGGTAAATGATATTGGCTACAATAGAAATTATGATATTCATGTTAAGTTAGGTAATTTCCAGACGATCTGTAGAACGTTCAACCGTATTTTTAGAAACAAGGTACGTCGAGATACAAAATTAAAGTTTTACAAAGTTCAGGCAGTCCCTGTACTGTAGTGTGGGTGTTAATTACGGAAAACTACAAAAAACAAGACAGTAAAATACAGGCTTCAAAAATGGCATTCTTAAGAGGAGTTAAAAGGTGTTCTCAACTTGTTCGTGTAAGAAATGATGCCATAAGTGAAGAGTTACAAGTTTTTAAACTTGAATGCAAAATTAAAAGATTACAACCAACAGTGGAAAGGACACTTAGAAGGAATGCCTGACTCCAGACTGTCCAAACAAGTCTGGAAGTACGAGACTGGAGTCCAGCCATCTCTTCCTGAGTCCACACACACGCACGCGCGCGCACGCACACACACACACACACACACACACACACACACACACACACACACACACACACACACACACACACACACACACACACACACACACACACACACACACACACACACACACACACACACACACACACACACACACACACACACACACACACACACACACACACACACACGCACGCACACGCACACGCACACGCGCGCGCGCTTGCGCGTGTTCTATAGGACACACGTGTGTGGGTTGACTCAGGAAGAGATGTCCTGTAGGATTTTTGAAAGCGGAACAGGGAGGATTTTGGCTATGCCGTGTTGTGAACGATGATGATATCGTTTAGTTAGAGTCAAGAGCAAATGGGCAATCAAAAAGTAAAAGAAATGAGATATAAAATAAATACTAATCCAAATAAAGCTTAGTAATTTCTGTTTCATCTAACTAAAACCATAATTTCCTACCGTACTAAGACAAACTTTTCTCTGTACCATGAATAGTTCACGTGTAATCGACTAATCGATCTTAATTAAAACAGAATCGTATTTTATTTTACTTTTATTTAATATTTTAGTATAAAATTTTGCACCAAATTTTTACGTCATTAGAGTACCTACGTGCCCTGCAAATATCTCAAAATATCCAATCAATACATTATGACTTATTATAGAGTTTATAAATGTATCACAGCCTTTTTTTATATTGAGTGTTGTTTTTAATGTTACGTACGAACTTAAAAGTGTTGTAACATGCGTAGATTTGTAAAACATTTTTTTTTTTTGATCCAATACGTAGAAGCCGTAATATTAAAATAATACTGCTGAAAGATCAATGAAAGTAGCTACTTTAAGAAAATTAAAAACGCCTGTTTCTGCATCATGGGTCAAGAGTGTAAAGCTGAGGCAGGAATTTTTAAAAATCCAGAACTCCAACAAACAATTAAATATTTAAGAGAACTACTTTTGGAAGTGAGAACTTCATATACGGCATTATGGTGCCCGGCTCACTCCCGTACACTTCCCACTTCTACGGCGGTAAATTGTTTCAACGCGTCACTAAAAAGGTGAATCGAAAAACCAGTGTTGCCAGGTCAATGAAACCTCTTTTCCCCATACAGCTACAAATATGTGTGCTTTAAGTAAAGCGTAATAAATGTTAAAGAATGTAAGCGTATTCTAAACGTTTAAATACTGTCACAAGAATGACGAAAACATTAAAAATAATTTCACTTATGATAAAAGAAAAAGTACTCACATGTCGAGAGATCGAGGTGGATACTTTTGAAACCCTTTCCTTGTACTTAGTTCATTCTTAGCCTAATTTACAAAACTTTCCAATTAGTTAATTCATAAAGTTTATAAAAATCAGTGATACTTAATTTTTATTATAATATTTATATTATCGTCAATGAGAATGTTTGGATACATGTTTGATATGTCGAAAGAGTATAATTTCGCTTCTTTCTTTACGTTTTTGTTGTTGATCCGTGAGTTTGATTCTGGTTTTTATATTATATTTGGCTGAAAGTTTTGTTTTTATTTTTTATAATACGATTTAATAATTTAGCCGTTTCATAATATGTAAAAAATTGAGTTATTATACTGCTCGTATCATATTCTACTTTTCAACTGAATATTGCGTCAATTATATTGTCACATGGAAAAAATTATTTCTTTCACGTTTATTGTATATGTATATATACTGAAAATGACACGGCGTGTGATATGATTTATGTTTATTGTACATATCGACTTATTATAATAAAATGTGTACATATAAATACTACTGTGCCCTCGCCTCATTTAGTTATCCGTTTACTCTTTTTTGAATCTTAATTGAGGTTAGCAAAATCTCTCTTACTCCAAATAAATACGAACAACATTTTACAAGTTGAATCAGTTTACTTGCCACTTGACACTGAAGTTCTGACTCCTGGTGTGTGTGCTACGAATACTCACAAAATTTTTTAATTTTTTTGTTCTTAATTTTTATGTACAGGTTCTGTACTAAACAGTGAGTTCAGAATATGACCAGCTGTCATCTTTGAATCCACCAGCTGATCAGCTGTAGGTTAGGCTACAGGATGAAAAAGAAAATATTACGTAGAGTATCACGGCCGGAGTCAGTATTTATAGAGTTTAAAATTTTCGGCCTATTTATCATTGCTTTTGATAAGGACATCATCATTATCGTTTTCAAGCTAAGGACCTTGAGGTACGTTTGGACTATCATCCTTTGTCGAACTACTTTTAATTTGTTACTACTGACAAAGGTCTCTGGTGGGTGACCGAACAATCTAGTGTCGTCTTCTTCTTCTACACTTCAGGGATTAGGCCATATGGTTGTTCACATTATCAAATCCATTTCTTTATTGATCTTCCTACATTCCTGCTTCCAGAAGGCTCGTACTCGTTTACGGGTATTCTATCTTCATCCATGCTACTTAAATGCTGTCTCCATTCCCCCCGTATTCTTCAGTTTTCTTATTTAGATTATATATATTATTTAATTCTTCCCATATATCTTCATTTCTTATATTATCCCTTCTAGTGCATCCTTTAACCATTCTTAAAAATTTCAACTCTGCTGATTGTATGTCGCTTTTATCTCTTTGTTTTGTAACCCAGGACTCACTAGCGTATAATAGCACTGAAACAGCCATTGTTTTGTAGAATTTTAATTTTGTCTCACGTCTCCTTTTGTTTTTCAGTGTTCTGTTTATAGTTTAACATATGTGTTGAAATCTGTTGACTTTATTTTGTATATCTTTGTCGAAATCAAAACTTATTATCACAGCCTAAATAGTTAAAATTAGTGGTTGTTCCAATATTTTATCCTCAATAATAATCTTTGAGCGTACTGGAAATTTTCCGTAGGTAGCCATAACTGTTGGCAAATGTCTTTAGGCTATAGTATTGTCGTCCCAGCTTATGTACGCGTAGTCTGTACACAGAGCGTTGTGAGTCTGCTTCATTATTTTGTAATGTAACCATATTATAGTATATTAAATTTTTTCCATATATCTTCATTTCTTATATGATCCCTTTTTGTGCATCCTTTAACCCTTCATAAAAATCTCAACTCTGCTGATTGTACTATGTTCCTTTTATCTCTTTGTTTTGTAATCCAGGATTCACTGCAATATAATAACACTGGAACAGCCATTGTTTTGTAGAATTTTAATTTTGTCTCACGTCTCATTGTATTCCAATCTAGTGTATAAAATAAAATATCATCTGAAACAAGCAATCGACTACGGCCAATAGCCCGGAAATTGTAAACTCTATAAGAAGAAAATATATTTCAACACTATATGACTTATATAAACAGATTGTTATAAATTAACATTCGTTAAATAAATAATGAAGTTTTTCATTAGGAAAACACGTGCAGCTTTAAATTTCCAAGTAAATCCTATGTGATGCCGGGGTAAGTGTTGTTTAAGCAGCAGGGTCACGTTAATGGAGTAAACAAGGTCGTGAGGGATGATACGACGAAGCAGATTACTTTGATGCGAGCTTTTCTTATAAAGGATGGAAAACAGATTTAGTTTAAGACAGAGCCGCTTAGCAGCGGTGTAGTAGTCGCGCCCCTTTAATGGATTACGTGAACGTGAGTTATGAAGGTGAGCGACGAAAACTTTACGAAAAAGTAATATAGTTAATGAACTACTACTTTGGAGGGCTCTGTTGCCCATCTCCTCGCGCACGCTGTATTCAGATTCATTTACTGTGTTTCGCGACTGAACGTAAGAATTACGTTTTTTGTGCATCGATTTGTCAATTTGTTGTTTATACAGACAATTAAAATATTTCGTTTTTAAACTATAATTACCATATTTTAATTTTACACGGCCAGAGTTACATCTTTGATTTTGTTCGGGCGTTTGCTTGTTACTTTTTTACTTTAAATAGTTACTTTCTTCAGCCACCATTCTTTCAATGAAATAAACTTCATTACTATTCACAGAGGCTAACAATATGGAGTGTTTAGGACATTGTTACGACAGTCTCACGAATCGTCACTATTGTTCAGGGGAAACAAAGTACAGATACCAATGTTGTCAGTAATTACCAGCTTTAATTAGTCACAAATAACAATTTGAAATCAACAAGGTACTCGCATACAATAATTCAAGTTAAATTTTTCCACACGCAATAATAATATCAATTATTAGAGTTTCGCACAAACTATAACACGATAATCAGTTTCCGCTAATCCGCAACAATCACTTGATCCGCACTGTACAATAACGCCAGGTGAAACTCACTAACTAAGCCGGCTGCTGTTGCTTATGTAGGTCTCGCAGATTTTCCAGAATAATTTTCCATACTCCTGGCCGCGTGCCAACATTATTTGCATAGTTACAAGAGCTCAAACAGTCTAGAGGGTACTTAACTGCACGGCCTTTACCGAGACACTGCACCTGGTCGGCTAACCGAGAAACTTGTAGAACCACGCTCTCGTCTTTTCGAGAGCTTGACGTAATTGTTGTACCAGTATACAAAAACAGACGTAAATTATATAAATTTAACTAAGAACATATAGGCTTTCACGACCGGTATCTGACTGGAAAAAGAATGCTGAATTTTTAGACCGTGGACCAACATTATAATGGTTGTAATCGAAAGCCGGTCCATGGTAACAATGTTATCATATAAACTATATAAATAACTTGACAAGTTTACAATAAAAACAAAACCAGAGGTTTCGGCCGTGTCTACGACGGACTTCTTCAGAGGTAACAGGTCCCGCTAGAGACCAAGGTCCACACAAGTCACAATAGTCTCAGAGACTGGGTTCACAATCTCCGTCTCTCGCGGAATCCATTTCATCTTTCCCGCGCTACCGAACAAGGCCGTCTGGTTTTGTTTTATTGTGAATTTCTTTTTTTTTTATACATTTTATGTAACAGTGTTGTCATCGTGAACCAGATTTTCAATAACGACTATAATTTTAATAATATTGGACTACGGCCTAACAGCTTGGCACTTGTTTTTCACTTACGTCATAATAATCATCTTCTTCACAACACGGCATTGGCATTTCAATGCCCCCTGTTCCGTATTCAAAGATTCTCCAGCCATCTCTTCCTTGGATTACCCACACACCTGTGTCCTATAGGTTTGTATTTCCAGATTTGTTTGGCCAGTTTGGAATCTGATATTCTTTCTAAGTGTTTTTCCACCGTTGTTTGTAATCTTTTAATTTTTTATTCAAGTTACAAACTATTATTCCTTATACGGTCAAATTTAGAACACCTTTTAACTCCTCTTAAGAACGCCATTTTCGAGGCCTGTATTTATTGTCTTGTTTCTTAGTTGTCCACAATTCACACCCATAGGACAGTACAGGGACTGGCATAACATTCTAAAACTTTAATTTTTTATCTTGACGTACCTTGTTTCTAAAAACACGGTTGATTGTTCCACAGATTGTTTGAAACTTACTTAATTTAACATCAAGATCATAATTTATATCATAGTCAGTATCATTTCCCAAATAATTAAAGTGGCTCACCTGTTGTAGAATTTGATCACTGATCATTATTTTCGTTCTTGTTGGCTCCTTGCCTCGAAATGCCATTACCTTTGTTTTTATAGTAGAGATTTTCATATTGTATTGTTTGGAAGTCTGATGAAGTTCAAAAACATATTTTTGGAAATCATTCTGTATTTTGAAGTACAAACAAATCATCAGCAAACAACAGCACATTCAAACATCTGTCTCGTGATAAATTAATATTAGGGTTCCCTAGATATTTCCATTTCCTTGCCAGATCGTTAATATGAATGTCAAAAAGAGTGGGTGATATACTGCAACCTTCTCTAATACCCTGATTGACAGATGTTTGTTGAGATATCCTACAATTATTTTTAACAGCTATTCTTGTTCCATTATATACCATTATATAGGCCTTGTATAGTTCTTACAAGTTGCTGAGGGTATGCCCGTTGTTCTAATATTTGCCACAGCAAATTCCTATCTACAACTTCCAGTTACGTAAATTTGCAAGTAATTAGCAAGCACAGCTAAAGAAAAAACGACTTATGTAGAAAACTCGTGTATAGAGATGGAAACAGCAGATTAGCACGCAAAGTACAGTACAAAGGAAAGAAACCAGGGTGGTACGAATTCTTTTTTCTAATTAATTCGGTGACGGCAAAAACATCCCGTTTTACAAGTTTTTAATCCTCGAATCTATGACACCAAATTTTCGAAGGGTCATTTATGGGAAAATAATGTTATGAAAGACGTACTGTGTACTATGGCGTTAATATATCATGTTGCTGAGTGTACAGCTGATAGTACAGAATGGGGAAATAATCAGCTGACTGAATTGCAACTGATTGCTTCATTGTCGCGCAGAGATAATGAACAGAGAGTGCTTTGTTTGAAAATTAATTACCATAGGTACGTTGGTCACCATCTAAACGTGTTTTCCATAGAGTGACTTGTAAAAACAAACTCAGTTACAGCTACTCTACGTTGAGTTTTGGAGATATATTAATGCACGAGACGCACAGTCCAGAAACACCTTTATTTTGAATGAAAAACTAGTGTGAAGAGAAATAAGTGCGTCACGTTTTGAGATTCAAAACCATCTGGTTATATTGTGTGTTTGTCCATGCGTCTGAAAGTGTAAAGCCTGGCATCTTGCGATCTTGTCAAGGCCGGTTCGACACCGTATTACTGCGCTGACGAAATAGATAGTACCGTATCACTGAGTGACCACATGACGCCTTGCACGTACATTGCGCGGCAGAATTACATAACGCTCTGGGTTGTTTGAGATGCCCGTTCCGGACCTTACTAGACTACTATACGCTATGCCACTACACCATAAGGCGGCCGTCGTGTATCATAAATACTGGATTTGGAAGCGGCAGTTACACCTGGCGAATTAACAAGTTTGGATCGAAGTGATTGTTACGGTTTACTGGGAAGTGATTATTACGTTAATATAGGAAAAAGAGAATATTTCTTTCACATCTTTCAAACTCTCCATTTTATCTTTGAAATACGTATTGCCAATCCTACTTAGCAGGTTTTGAATACTGCTGTGCTGAGATAAAGACACTTGACATGTCACACGCATTGATTACGCAAGGATCGAGGTTGTTCGAGACGCGGTGCCAGTCGTTGGCGATCATTCTACCGGCATTCTTCAAGGTCAGACTAGTGCGTTTCGGAGCACTAATAACTACGGTACACTTCTCTGCGCGTCGCCCGGAAAATGGAAGAATATTCTCGAATCTCTGCGTGGGTATAAATAGAAGCTCCAACGGCCGGTCGACTTGAATTTAGACCTGGCGATATTACAAGTGCGGTTTGGAATGATTGTTATTGCGACTTGCGGTGTTAGTGTAATTGATTTACTTAGAGCAAAATTTTAATGGTGACCTTTAGTGATTTGTGTTGGACGCATTTAACTTGAATTATTGTGTAAGAATGCCTTTACGAAGATTTTAAAAAACCTTACCAACCTGTTTGTAACTTACCAAGTGCTTGTATGTTTTTAAAACCTTTGTATTAATATGTTTCACCAATTGCCCAACGAGTCATCAGTCAGTATCGTGAAGAATGCCTTTGTTGATTCTGACTGTTGTTTGTTTGTAACTTAGGTTGGAATTAGCGACTTCATCTGGTGGTCAGTTATTCTGGTCCCACTGTGCAACGCGACGATCCGTGCGACCGGCGTAACAATACTTTAAAGGCAAACTAAACTTACCAGATAAAAGTGAATAATTTTCTTAGAATAAAATTGTGGTAAAAGATTTTTGATATTTTTCTTTTTGCTACAAAGAAAAACGTTTATATTTTTTCTAAGAATCCGTTTATATAGGCCACATCAATAATATGCAACTTATATCTTCAGTTGGATTCATTCGTAGTCCTTCAGTCTTCGACTGGTTTGTACCCTCCCCGCATATACCCGTGGTGCGTGTGGTACTGATTCTCTCACAGGTATATATAGTATATAGGACCTACAGTTTAACGCCGGATCCGAACGGCATAGTTGGGGAAGGTTTATACTAAAGCAGGATAACCTCTCGCTGGTTTGCCATTGCCTTGCGAGGGGGAACGGTCGTATCTAAATCAGATGGCCCCCGGCGGGAATTGAACCCGCGCCGACAGAGTAGCAGCGCCACACGCTAGCCACTACGCCACGACCGCTCCTTCATTTGGATGTCAGTTTTAATTCTGTTAAGTCTATAAGTGCAAGTAATGATGGTACAAAAGGTATTACATTTATTTAATTTGTTATATAATAAAGATGAAGACTCTTTTTATATACCAAAATGTTTAAAGATAATTGTATTGTGTATTTTACGGTAAAAACCTTTAAAGACTTTGTCGGTCGTGTACATTTACGACAGACTGCCGGAAAGAAAACGGTTATGTCGTGGTCGTTCGTTCTAATGTAACCACTTACAGTCCCAGATGCGTATAGTGGTTTTCTGTGTTGTCATTCAATCTGCCATTTCTTATCTCATCTTGTTTTACTGTACTATAATATTTTCTTCTGATATTCTCATAATTCCTTATAAAATTAAATGTTAGTGAAACAAAACTCCAAAGCCTCCGAGAGTCACTGAACTGGGTTAGATTAGATTAAACTAGTTAATTAGGTATATTTAAAAGTAATATTTTGTAGGCTATTCTTCTTCTTATGCACCTCACGGAGTAGGAACTTTGCCTGTTTTGTCTTCACAGAGTATCTCTCCATCATCTTACTCTCAATCTTCCTACATCTCTTGTACCAATGCCGCTGCCGGGAATCGAACACTACCGCTATATGTTACTTGTCAAGCGACAATACGTTCATACCCAACTAACTATCGAAAGGTTTAATTATCGAATTCAACAATATTAGTTTCCGATTAGTCGAACATACGTAAGAAAGTGATGGCGTATAGCTGCAAAGAAATGCGTGTTTACTTAAGTTGTACATTTGTATAGTTATCGTTTACGAAAAATAAGAATATTTGACGTATTTTATACCAATTGATTACATTTTTGAGGTTAAAAAAGTTAAACATCGTTGTGTGTGTTTTATTGCAGAATATTATCTCTGGTACTCACATTTATTGATCTCATATAACTCAGCTTGAGTCAACTGGAAGCAAGTTAATAAATGTCGATATCATGTTTGTGTGTTGTCAATTGCGCTACGTTGATACAATGTCGGTGCCGGGAATCGAACCCACTGCCTCTATATTTTACGTTATCAAGCGACAATACGTTTGGACCCAACTAACTATTGAAACGTTCAAATTAAATCAAATTCGTTTCCGATTAATCGAATCTACGGAAGAAAACGATGATGGCTTGTAGCTGCAATAAAATGCACATTCACTTAAGTTGTACATTTGTAGTTATAGTTTACGAAAAATAAGGATATCTGACGTACTTTATACATATTTATTGCATTTTGAACTAAAAAGTTAAACATATTTTTTCTTATGTGTGTGTTTTGGGGTGGGAGTGGGTGCGCGTGTCTGTGAGTATATTCATTACTGTACAGCAAATATATGCTGTTCAGAGTACTGCTACTAAAAATATTTCCTTCACTAGTTTGTTGCAGTTTCCAATACTGTCATTCAAATACCATCAAACCCATGGCAGCAAACTTAGGCCGCCTGTTGTCCTGTCAGTAACTGTCCGTATCATCTCGTCAGGTAACACGGGATATTTTTACTTATGTACATGTAAACAATTTCAGCACACATCGTGTATATGATGAATTTTTTTTTGACATTTTCTATTATCCGTAATGGATTTTTTTATCTTTGTAATTGAAGTAAACTTCTTTATATTGTTGCGTGTACGAAACCCGAGCTGCAATTTCGTCTGTGACGTACAACGTGGGGGGGGGGGACGCAAAAGCCAAACAGTAATTTTTTACTTCACTAATAACTAGAAGTATTATAAATAAGAAATAAAAAAATTCAAGGATTTACAAAAATATTTTTCACGGATTACTAAAAAAGAAAAATACTTGAAACCGAATAAATAGAACATTGAATTAGAAGTCTAGAAATGATCCATCAATAATCTAATAAAAAACATACCCATGTTATTATAAAGAAAAGAATACTACGTACAACAAAATATATAATTAACTTAAAGTGTACCGTTTAACATCAAAGAAGAATAAGAAGAAGAAGAAGATGAAGAAGAAGAAGAAGAAGAAAAAAAGAAAGAAAGAAAAAGAAGAAGAAAGAAAAAGAAGAAGAAAGAAAGAAAGAAAGAAAGAAAGAAAGAAAAAGAAGAAGAAAGAAAAAGAAGAAGAAAGAATAAGAAAAAAAAAGAAAAAGAAAAAGAAAAAGAACAATGAGATATGGATAGTAGAATTAGGTTAAATAAAAAGAAACCTAAACTTAAAGTTTTGTAAACTAGTGAGAACAGCACAAATAAATATGGAAATGGATGGCCGTGACACGGTCAGTGACGAACAGACTCAAAGGTTGGATTATTATAGCGGTGTTACTAAGTTAGAACACATGTAGACGTTGAGAAAATGCATTAGAGTAGGTTTCAAGACGTATTAAAAGAGGGGACGCTGTTCCATCACGCACAAAGGAGAGGAGATGCTGGGGATCTCGTACGGAACGTACGATGAGCAAGAAGGGTTTAACAGAAGCGATCGGGCAGAATTAGATTTATGGAGGAAAATATCGACTAAACTCCAGAGAGGAAAGTCAAAGGTGACGCAAGCAGACCGAGGGTTGGGAAAATAAAAAAAAGTATTTTCTTTTTTACCGGTATTTGTTTTGTAAATACTGTCAGTTGTTTCCATTCCTAGTTTTGTAGAGAACTGTGTGTACAAACTGAGTACAACCAGACGTGTAGTTAAATCTTACCGCAAAGATCACGATAAATATTTCATCAATAAATACACAACAGGTAGTAAGTAATAAAAACAGTTGTTTTCGTAACAAGTTACGAAGTTAGTTAATACTTATTTAGGTTTATATTACGAACAATTTTGTTTCACTACAAACGTTCTTTAACAATTATTTTAATCAAAGGAAATACCTATTTCTTTCTGTTTATCAACGTTACAACAGCTTGCTAGGGATTTGCTTATAAACAAGGATGTATTTGATGTTATTTGTATAAATCACGTTTTTTAAGAAGCTTTTAAAGAATTAGTGAAAAGAGTGTTTTAAAAAATGAGTCATTCAGATTTCTTTTAGTGATTATTGAATAATTGAGTTGTAAATATTTATTGAATGAGCGAAGTGAGTTCTCAGTTTTAACTCCACCGTTTGGCATTCGGCTGTCTATCTGTCTATTTGGGGTATGCCTCGCGATAATTTTCAAACGCGTTAACCTGTTTTTGTAAAGCTTGGTATGAGTGTTCATAGTTTTTCCCTATAGAACCGTATTATTTTTGAGACTTATCCCAAAAATATAGGGTGGTGGGAGGGAAAAATTGTGGGGGGGAATCAAAAGAGTGAAAAAATTGCAAAAGTTAGTGTAGAATATCAAATTGAAGTAAAGTTTAACCAAAATCTGAATTTAGTGTTCGTTTTTGAAAATTTCATAATTTTGGGGCCCCAGGGCCCTAGAAAGTGAATAACGAGTTTGATAAAATCGCAAAAATTGGTGTGGGGGTTCCAAAATCACAGCTGATTTTAACTAAAATCCGAATTTACTGTTATGTCTTGGAAATGGAAAATTTCGTGACGTCAGGGTCCCAAACGTTGGTCAAAACTTAAAGAAAGTTGGTATCAATTTAAAAAAAAAAATCTATAGTGTACAATTATTCAAATTCATAGCATGGTTGTAAGGCCGTGGTCTACTGTATTTGCTATGCTGACGGATGTTATCATCAGACGTTTCGGCCTCACCTTTGGAGCCATCTTCAGTGAAACGGTTTTGAAACAACTGACAAGGTGTTCGATAGTAAAAGCACAGTACTGTGGCAAAGGCTGCTTTTTTATGGTGTACAGTTTTAGAAATTTCAAAATTGTATTAACCCAAAGAGACTAAAAGGGATCAACAATTTTAGAAAATTTGTAAAAATTATCTGTGTATCGGACTAAGTGGAATTTGAACACACAACCGAATGTTTGGAATTTTTAATGATTATTTTCTGCTCTCAATCGTTACTTTACTAAACAAAATTACTAGTGTAATCGAGATTTTTGCAATTTGTCTGTTAATTGAAATAAAGAAATTTACTGAATAATATAAACAACTACTAATATAGTCTAATTCTACATCTTTCAAGAGAGCGACTAATGCAGCTCAGGGAGTTTACTAGTAATTGATATGTAGTTGATCATTAATTATTTGATTAATCAAATTGATAATTTTTGCATTTACACATGTGTGCTTAACAGGATAAAATTGAAAATTAAAATTAAAATTAAAAATTTTGGTTAAATGAAGATTGTAAGAAAAAACAAAATGAATCAAGCTTCAGACCTGTGAATTTTTTAGATTGTCAGGTTATATTTTAACAAATCTAAGTAATTTCTCCCTGAAACTGAAGTTGGTTATTTTTTAGTACGTGGTATACAACTCACAGGTTAAATGTTAAATTAATTAAATAGACTTGTACTTGCAAATCGTATAAAAATTGCATTTAACACGGAAAAGCGAACTACATTTATTTGTTAGTATATATGCTTATTAGGTTTGATAGTATTGTGTGATGTGTTTTTCGTGTGTAAATTAAAACAATCATCAGTTACGCTGTAATGTAAGCGAAATTAAATTTGCTAATCGCTAGACGACAGTTTCTGTAAAATTATATAGTAACGGAGACACGCTGTAAATAACAACGCACGCATAGTTCATATATAAATTTGTCACGTATTGCTGAGTAAGTATAATAAATCAATGATATAAATATAACTAAATAAATAAAACCAAGTACTGTACGCACACCAGCTTTGCTGCCGAGACGTCTGAGGAGCGAGGGGTCTACTGAATGATAGTGCGTGCTTGTGTTGGTGGGGTATTACTGGTTCTGAAAACATTGTTCAGACGTTCAGAAGACGTATTTAGTTGTAATTTTGTGTGCGTATTAGATTGAACGTTCATACGTTATATGTAAGTGTAATTTAGTGAATATTTTGTTAAAGTGTGTTTTTTTATTCGCTACAAGAAATCATTGTGAGAGACAGTCACACCGATACTCTGTTAAACGTATTTTAAATGTGTAGTATTATAGTGATGCGTTCAGTGGAATGGCATACGTCACTACATCACTACATTCATTGTTCGGTAGCAAAAGTGAACTGCTGATAGTACACGATTGCACATTTCGGAGAATCCCCGTTAACGTCAAATACTCTGGTAGAGTCTCGTATTTATTTTACTAAATGTGACCTTGGCTGTTACAGATAATACATTTTAATAATTAATTTGCTTGGTGACTGTCAATTAGCAAACAAAAAATAAACAAGTATTATTTGATCTGTTGGTATGAACACAATTGCTATTCTGTATTATTCATTATACGAGGTTCATTAAAAAATTCATGTAGCTCTTATTTATTTAAAAAGTCATTTAAAGTTATAAAGTTCAGGCCTTCATTCATCGACACTTATACTGCCCCTTTCAAAGTAGTTTAGTGGAATGTAAAACGATTAAGGGATCTGTTTTGCAGTCTTCAAAACATTTCAAGCATGCACATTTTGGTACACCCTCGAGCTCGCTTAGCGAATTTTGTTTTATGTCTTTAACCGTCACGAAACGTTCTCCTTTCGTGGAAATTATCACTATTAGGAGGTGGAAAGATCACGTTGAGACACATCTGGTGAACAGTTGCCGTATCATGATTATGACGTTTTCTTTTGCCTAGCCTGGCAAAATTGTTATCAAGTAATTACGTGAGTCCAGGCGGATCATCGGGCTGCAATTTTCATAAATTATTCTTCCGTAAGTCTGGCCGTTTTCTACGAATAGCTTCATAAAAAAGGCGTAAAATGTCCGAATAGTACTCTTTGTTTACCACTGCGCCCAGTGATATAATTTCGTGGAACACAAAAATATAATCTTCATCTGACAACCACAATCTTCAACTCACTTAGCGCAGTATTTGAAGCTTGTAAACCGCTTGTTCACACACTGCAGCATCGCCAGAAGCCTTCTGAACACGTTTACCAAGACAGAACACTTTATGTCACAGTTATCCAAATTTAATCCATCTTTCATGTAGAATGACAAAAAAATCTGCTGATACACCTAAGGTCGACTTACGACTTACTCAATCAAAAATATGCATCAAATAGGGCTAAATGTTTAGAACATTGTCACTCACATGTGTACCAACATCACATAAAACTAGTTTTTTAATAGGAGACTTGTAGCGGTGGAAATTGCAGAATTGCACGAAGTTTTTTATCGATCCTCGTACACAAAAGTGGAGTAGACAAAGTGAACGTTTTTTTGTGTTATCTACGTGAGTAATTTACCACGTATCGTCTTATTTAGCCAGTCAGTTCGGTCGCAAGGGTTCTGTTTCTCACCGTACGCCCACAATGAGTGTGTAGGTGAAGTTCTGGGAAAGCGAAACGCGACACGGTGTCAGCTGCAGGAATCTTGTTACCGTCTCTGATGCTAAATACGTAATGGAATTCCTCCACGCACACGCACACGCACAAAACTGTCAACTTGACGTGCTTGTTCTGCTTTACAATTTTCATTCGTACCTTTAGTTTTCAGCTCGGTTTGGTTTGCAATGGTAATATTTTGTACACTCGTTTAATAGAACGTACATTTATCAATACTAAGAAATATACACCTATATGGATATAAGTTAATAAAATACTAAATTGATTATGTGGTTGTTTGTATACACACATATTTCTACAACAATTACGGAACCTTTTCGAAAAGGCGAGAGTGTCGTTCTACGCGTTTGTCAACTAGCCCAGCGTGTGGATTGTGTGTCAAGGCCATGGCCACCCTAATAGAAGGCCGGAATATTAAGCGTGGCAACACTGGAACCAGCTGATATTTGAGGCCGGCTAGACGATCTCTTATATTGTTATTTGTGACTAAATAAAGCTGGTAATTAGTAACTTCATTGGTGTCTGTATTTTGTTTCCATTGTACTATATGACGATACGTGATACCGTCGTAACAGTACACACACACATACACGCGTGCGCGTGTGTTTCTGTATGTGTGTATACACAGTAGTGTATATATGTACGTACGTATGTATATGGAATGCAATTTTATACATTGCAATGTACGTTCTATTTGCATATGGAATGTGACAGATAACAAAGCATATGATAGCCTATAAAGACGGTACATGAATAAGTAGAGATTGCAGGTTTGAATATTGTAAAATACTTGATAACAAGCATTGTGAAAAATGTTAGTTTTTAAAATTTCTAAACTTTTAAAACAACTTTAAGTGCAGTGAAAGGGTGCGTATGGATACTTAGCCGCGTGTGCGAGGGTACGTAATTATTTTAGGGATATTCTTAAAAAGACAGTAATTTGAATAAGTATCGAGATATTTGAAAAGTGAGATAGGCTTTATATTAGAATATTGGAAATAAAAAGACCTACCTGATGACAGTAGTTATTTTAAAAATTAGTGACTGAATGTATGCGGTTCTTAAGTAAAAATGTTTTATAGCTTATAAAATCGGTCGTGAAATATTTCAGTTTTTTTTAACATGAATTATTCTGTATAATACGTTCTTGTAAAGAAAAAATTTATTATCTGTAAGAAAAAACCATAACAAGGGGTTACTAAAGAACCAATCAGGTTACGAGAAATTTAGTTTTACAATAAAACGATGAACGTATAGATCAGTCTCTCTGCGGAAACGATAACAAGTAAACGTGCTCTGATCTACGACGTTATGTCTGCCAGTTGCGACGAACTCAAATTAGAAAACTGCTGGAGTTGCTGCGAGAATTATTATAATTGTGTGCTATCCTCAAACGTGCAAAATATTCCGTTTCGGGTATATACATTTCAAGTAACTGGAAAGGTATAAACCCAATACACCAGTTAAACAGTAACCGTATCGGTTCGCGGTGTGAACTAGTACGTAACTGTACCCGCGGAAAATATACCTACACTCCCAAAAGCTATCCTGATGCCATAAGAAGTAAACTGACTTACGTACTCATCTACATAGGATCAACCCGTCTTCAGAAGGGTCTATATTAAAGGCATTAAAGGCAATTGAACTTATATCATTTATACACACATACAATAATCGTAGACTCGATAAAAGATGTGAAGAGAATGTTAGAAATCTTGTCCGAAACCCTAGGAAAACTTAAATTAAAGATTTACAAGAAGAAAATACAAAACAATTGTGATAGGGAAGAAGAAGAAAACAATTTAAAACGTGAAACTACATTGGGTAATACAAATTTAGAATAGGTTAAAATGTTTTGCTACCTGGGGAGCACCATCACTTGTGAAAATAGATGTGGAACTGAGATTAAGAGAAGAATAGCTTTAGCAAAGCAGGCGTTTCAGTACAAAAGGAATTTACTTACAAATAATCACTTAAGTATGGAGGTAAGGAAAACATTTGTGTGGAGTGTGTTGACTTATGGAGATGAGGTGCGAACCCTCGGCAAAATAGAAAGGAGGAAGCTGGAAGCACTAGAAATGTGAGCCTGGAGGAGAACTACGAGGATGAGGTGGATGGATAAGGATAGTAATGAGCAAGTCCTCGCAGAAGTGAAGGAAGATAGACAACTTTTAAAAATTATTGCAGAAAAATTGCAAAATTAATCGGTCACATGTTAGGACACAGTCAATTCTTAAGTAGCATTTTTTCAGGATAGGTGTTGGGGGAAAACCAAGAGGACAACAAAGAGTAACGTTCTTCAAAGGAGATGAACTTCCTATCGTACTACGATTTACAGAGCACAGACGTGAATAACTCGACAAGGCATGGCCTTTAGATAATGACGATAGTGATATGTTCTTTGAGTGTGTTTGAGTGTTATACAGTTTATTAAACAAATGAAGAAAAATACAGACAAAACGGATGAAATGAAAGAGTCGGATATAATATACAGCAATGCTTTTTTTATATTGAAGACGCTACGGCTACCGTGCGCGCGCGCACACACACAGCACATACTCGGATGTTCACAGACGCGCGCACATACATATGTATAATACGGTGCTTTGATGCTGAAAATAAATACTTACGTTATTAAGTCCGTAATACGTAAAATGTGTGGATAGGTGGCTTGAGCTAAAACACACTTCCACACTTTTCTCACAATTCAAACTACACAAAACTTGAGCTACATAAAGAGTGCATATTTAGTCGAGTTTCTATTTAACGTTAGTCGCGAATTATTATAGTTACTTTGTTATTTCAACTTCACTTACTATAATGTTGTTCTTATAAATCGTTAACCGCGACCTACGGGTTTTTGTATTAAATATAAACACGCCCCGAAGTAAAAGGTCAAAGGTTGTCGTCACGGCTTGGAGCGGTCGCGACGAAAATTTTGATATTAAAGCTCTGCGTTGTGTACATTATTTTGTACTCATTGTATGGTGGGGGGGGGGTAGCGTGGTTTAACTAGAAGCTAGATACGTCATTAGTAAAGTCTGGAATCTAGACAGATGACTGTCTTATTGATAATTAAACAAACTGTCAAACAGACACGCAAATGTTAGTAGTCGTATAACAAAGATGAGAAGAGCCTGAAGCGATTCTGCCAGACGTCCCGACTTTGCAGACAAATATTAAGCTAGTACAGACGGGAATAGAAACAAATGGTATCCCTCTAGGGATATAATAATATTATATCATATAATAATATTATATCATATAGTATATATTATATACTAATTTTAAAACATAGAATAAAGACGAAATCCAAAATTGTATTTTTAATTTGTTTAAATATTCCAATAAATAAAATCTGAATCCTAAAATGAAAGAGCATATGGTATTAACTAAAGATATTTACAATAAAAAGTGCATATCTAAAAATGCGAAAATAAGGCGTTACAGTACAGTAGTGAGGCCAGAATGCCTATATGCAAGTGAATGTCTAGCATTGAATTATAATTTAGACAAGCTAGAAATATTGGAAGGACGCATAATTAGGAAAATATTAGACCTATAAAAAACTTCAAAAGATTGTAAATTAAGAAGTTATGATGAAATATATCAAAGTATAGAAAATATAACAGAAACTGTGAGGAGAAGAAGACTATTATTTTTTGGAAATTTATATAGAATGGACGGCAATAGGTTAACAAAACAGATCTTAAAATATCTGTAAGGAAACAAGTCAACATCAAGTTGGATTAAAGAACTCAAAAAGGATTTAGAAAAAAAATACTATAAAGGCAGAAGAAGAAAATGAAAGAGAAGTTTCTCGGACAAAAGTGTTAAAAATGGAAGGAGTCCAGGGCAGGAGAGAGAAAAACGCAGGTTCAAAGTGGACTGAAGACAGGAAGAAGAGAGACAGTGAAAAGACGAAAGAATATTGGAAAAAAATGTCTTGACTCCACCTTAACCTGGCGGAACCACGTCGAAATAACCTCCGCTTGTGTACAACAACGACCGCCTCGGCATCCTCGGCAGGCGTGAGCATTGCTGCAGCCTGACACCAAGTAGGATCTGCCTGCGCCCAATCATAGCATACACACAACCGTTCCCGCTGACCGCCGCCTCCGACCGGTGAATCCGTACAGAATTACGGAACGGCGAGGTCTCCGTCGGATACAGCACCGTCCTTCCCAAACCAAAACTATCAACACAGCCTAAATAAACGTTTTCTTTCTTGGTTTTACACGTGTGGAAGTCTTGGACCCAAAACACCTATCCCGTCTTACCTTCCTAACTACCAGGTAACAATAAAATGACGAATGGTGGGAAAAGCCAAAAAGGGAGGGGGGAATAGTTAACAAATACAGGTTACAGAGGAATTAAGGAAAGTGTTCCTGGGAAGAGTTTAAGAAAAAAGGACGTGTGTGGTTAAGTCTTGAGGCGTTAGCGACATGAAACGCTACAACAATAAACTGTAAGCAAATATTTTAACTCAAAATAGTTGAAAACGGGCTGATTGGTCGAGGTAGTGGGTGAACTGTGTCGCTTTTTGCGGCCTGAAGACGATCTCCGAGGGTGGGATACGAAATGTTGCCGACTATTGGTCTGTCATAAAATATCAAAATACGACCTAATAGCCCGATTTTTAATCATTTTGAGTATATTGACACCGGCCGTTGAAAGCTTGAGACAAAAATATTTTAACTATTTAAAGTTTAACAGGTGTTACGGTCTTTTAAAATTGAATACTAAATTATGTACGACTAATGAAATGTTAAGTAAATAAAAAAATATGGTAATCAAACAATGTTAATAATAATGATTAGTTTAGGTTGGCATTACATTTTACAGGTTTATAATATTTTCAAAAACTTATTTTTTTAATTATAATTTATAATATTTTATTTCTATTTATAAAAAAAAAGAGTGCAATAATAATAATAATAATAATAATAATAATAATAATAATAATAATAATAATAATTTTTCACTATGTTTTCTGGGCCTATACAATTTCACCATAACCATTTAGTGTCGCTTATGGTTAAGCAAACAATAAATGTCCATTTACTGTCGTTTTACACGGATTTGTAAGGAAACCAATCGATCGTAATTTTATTTATTTGAATATTAAAACAAATTAAAAATATAATTTTCTATTTCGAATTTATTATATGTTTTAAAATTAGTATATATTATAAATCCCTAGAGGAACACCTTTTGTCTCTATTTACGTCTAAATTAGCCTAATATTTGTCTGCAAAGTTGGGACGAACTGCTTCAAGCGTTATTACTGCTCTTGTCATCTTTGTTATACAACTAACATTTGCGTATCTGTTTGCTTAATTATCAATAAGACAGTCGTCTGTCTAGATTCCAGTCTTTGCTAACGACGTATCTAGCTTCTAGTTAAACCACGCTACCCCCATACGTTGAGTACAAAATAATGTACACAATGCGCAGCTTTAATATCAGAATTTTCGTCATGAGCACTATCAGTGACATCAACCTTTGACCTTTTATTTCCTGGCGTATTTATATTCATAATATTTTATTTCTCTTTCTGAAAAAAAGACTGAAATAATAATAATAATAATAATAATAATAATAATAATAATAATAATAATAATAATAATAATACATTTTAGATCAATTTAATAATTAAAAGGACTTCTCTCCAAAGCCAAGTGAAATATTTTTTTTAACCCTTAAACCACTATCGTCTTACAAACGTGAACAGCACAACACTTTTATTGGAGAAGACGATTTTTAATGAAGGTTTTTATTAGTGTTGTCATATCAGAAGCAGGTAAACACATGGTGTGACATGAATGGCGAAATAATGGTAACAGATGTGGATGCTGGAGTAGGTAGTAATTTAAAAAGTAATTTCCTTGATTTTAGATTTTCTGTATAAAAAGAAATTTATAGAGACTCCAAAGTAAAGATCAAAATAGGGAAAAAAGTGTCAGCAGGGTTTACAGTATCGAACTGTACTGATGGTACATCTCCCCGACTTTGTTCAAAATATATATAGACACAGTATTGCGACAGTGAAAAAGAAAGTGCAGAGGTATGAGAATTCCAATAGATGGAACCCATATTTACACAATACAATTCGCGGATGACCAGGTCTTAGTAGTACAAGACAAAGAGGACTTAGAGTATATGACTCGGAAGATCAAAGACGAATACGAGAGCTGGGGACTCTCAATAAATCTAGAAAAGACCAAGTGGGATGTACTGAAACCAACTTGCAATTGGAAAATAATGAAGAAATTGAAAATTGCCAGGCATATAAGTATTTAGGAGTACAGATAAAGCTGGATGGGAGAGATACCGATGAAATAAAGGAGAGAGTAGGCATGGGACGGAGGGCTATGAAAAGTCTAAATAGTATATGGTGGTATGACCAGATAACTAGAGGAAGGAAATTATAGATATACAATACTATCGTAAAGAGTATTCTGTTGTATGGTGCTGAGAGTTGAAGAATGACAGAAGCGGACAAAAGGAAAATACTAGCTGTAGAGATGGATGGACTAAGGAGTTCATCCAGGCGAGAGAAAAGAAGAAATGAACAGATTAGAGAAATGATAAATGTGAAACATGCAGTAGTAACGAAATAGAAAGAAGACAGTTAATTTGGTGTGTACATGTTAAACGGATGGGAGGAGAAAGGTTGCCAAAAAGGATAATGGAATGGTTACCCCGGAGAAGAGGAAGAGGGGAAGACCTAGACGATCATGGGGAAAGAGTATCCAGAAAGTTCTAAGTGCGAGGAATCTGACAGAAGAACATTGTCAGGACAAAAAATGTTGGAGAGGAAATCTGGAATCGGACAGCGACGACAGACGCTATAAACCGATGTTTTATATATATATATATATATATATATATATAAAGGTTTTGTAAAATATATAAAGGTTTTGTAAAATATATAAAGGTTTTGTAAAATATAAAATATATATATATATCCTTGATTCGATGTAGAAAAAATGCCGAAAGCAAACATTTGTTTAGAGCCCAGTGTACACTTAGGGACGCGGGAGCGTTTTGCAGAGAGGAATAAGCTGAACGCATGCTGACAGCTGACTAGAGAAATGTGTTATCAGATCGATAACAGCTGTTGGCTCGTGTTGCAAGTGGCTATTGGCTGCTTGTTAACACTCGACTAGTAAAGTGCATGCCGGAATGTGGATTTAATATGGATTCGACATCAGTGCTTTTGGCGTGTGTATTAGAAAAGTGGATTCGTATTTAAAATTGACAGAAACTAAAATTGTATAAAAACAGTTCTGCGGATATGTTTAACAGCGTTGTCGTATAGAAATTATATTAAGTTTTAGCTTAAGAAAGAGAAATTTTAAGTGAAACATCAAGTCAAAATATTTATATAAACATTATACTGATGGAATGGTCGCTTGGTACTGGTAGAACGTTTTATTAATACTTGAATTGAATAAATAAACACTTGGTATAGTTCTACAGATAACTTTTAGTTTCCTGACAATTGTGGAAGCTGAAGCCAACCTCTGAAGCTGCCGCAACTGGTGATACAATTGTCAGGAAAATGAAAATTATCTGTACAACTATACCAAGCATTTGTTTATTTAATTCAAGTAGTCATATTAAAATGTTTGTTCTAGGCGTTCTGCCACAAATGTTTATAATGTTTCTGACGTTGCCGGACGTCTGATTTTTGTTCACGTCTGTTTTATATTGACGTCTTACACTCTTAGCCCACAGAAATCCATCCACACAATTCATCCTAGGCTTTCTTTAGTTTCCCATGTAATGGACATCGCGTTGTCTTCTTCAGCAGTCGATTTTCATTCACGTGATTTTAATTTTTATACTGTTACATAAATTGATAAGTTCCTGTGTCCTATATTATAAAAGCTTTAACAGGTCTAATCATGTTACGATTTACTTCTTCTTCTTCTTCTTCTTCTTCTTCTTCAGTCCTTCCAGACAGAGGCCGTACTGCATCCTGTTCGGGTTTCACCGTCTCGTCCTCGTCTACCGGTACGTTCTTCCCCCTCTGGCCGATACTTCATGGGCAGTTCTTTAATTCTTTCGAGGTAATTCTTTCCAGACAAGTTTTCCACTTTCCCTTGTATTGTAGCTCTTTGAAATTTTTATCACTTGTTTCGCACCCCATTCCTCTAATGCAGTCTCATTACTAATTCTGTCTACCCTAGTGCATTCTTCAACGGACCTGAGAAGTTTTATGTCCGATATTCCTGTTTGCTTCATACCCTTAATCCTTTACGCTCAGTATTCGAACGTGTGCGTTTTGCCTCTTCATATCTAACTCTACCTACTCGAAGATACTAAATACAACTATTTCACTAACGACTCGGAACACAAAGTTTTTTATGAGTAAAAACCTAAAGTTTTACCTTACAACCTGAACCGGTTTTCACTTTTAAAAAGCTTTTCAAGAGGTTCAACCTCTGAAGAGGTCCGTTATTTAGTTAAGAAACGGACACGTCATGGACAACGAAATCCAAGAATTTACTCGAAGATGCTGTGTCATCTTCTACGAACGTATTTTTGATGTTTGAATTTTATTTTTCATATTTCCGTTAATCTCAATATCTCGCACCTCTTTTGAAAAATTCTACGTGTGTTTTGTGACTGCGTTCCTCAATTTTTTTGAATTATTACATTCAAGCCACCAGTACCCCATGTGTGTTCTTTTTCTCGAGCTTATGCCGTTTCCATTTATCCCTTGATTGTTGAAAATTACTCCGAGTTACGTTAGTTAGTTAGGTTAGATTAAGTTAGGTTAGGTAATTCCATTCATAATTTTTTGTTATGTTAAGAGTATTTTCTAAACTGGTGTTTGTTTTTTGTGATCTTATACACACTAGCGTATGTAGGATTTGGTAAGGTCGTATCGACTTTATACAAAAGAAAAACAAAAAACAAGTTAAAACTACACCATATTACAATCTTCAAACCGCCTGACAAACACGTGATAACATTCCGAAATCAATCCCATTAAAGTAGACGGCAATAACACAATACAAATCCATGCTATCGAAATACTGTTTACAAAATGTTTATTGACATGTTCTTCTTCGTAGTCTTCTTCCTCAACAAGGATTAGGCCTTGGTGACCTGTTTCGGCTTCATAGGATTTATTCCCATATTTTCTTTGCTCTCACTACGCTCCTTCTTCCATCTGGCTTGTATCTACTTGCCTCTTTTGGTAGTCTTACAATGCTAATATTTATGCGAATTATTTGCATAAATTGATTAATTATTAATTATATATTTATTGATCTGTAATTATGAAATTGTTGCCGGTACGAGCTTTGTCGTACTTACATGTATCTAACTCTGAGCTTGGGTTAACATATACGATGTAATTAATGTCATGTGTTGATCTCCCATATGTAATGTTAACAAATTCATTTCTTTAAATAACGAATAATTGTATGAATTGAGTTAGAGGTACAGTAATTATTTATTCACACTCCAACTTGCTACATATGAATTTACTTTTGACTTTAACTGTCTTCGAAACTTCTATTTTGTGCATCTTTCTGATTAGTTGAATTGATAATCGTTACCTTGAATTATTAATATAGATACTGTTTAATAAAAGGTTAAGTTGTGAGTCAGGTTTGTTACATAAATCAATAGAATACTAACGAATCCATTCTAACTTATATTTATTAAATCATATTCATTCTTCTTCATGTTATAACATCAATTTAAGAGCACTTACAATTCTTCAACAAAACAATTAAATTCTATTCCACATTTAACAACTCAATGAACAAATTTAAACAATTAGGTGAGCGATCAAACATTGACGCTTATTCGTCTGCAATGACGTTACTAACGAAAATGTGGTGTGCTCATAATTCGTATTTAGTATTTACGTTAAAACACATTGAACATTTATATGCATGAAATAATCATAATTAATAATACACATATCAATCATATACATAGATAAAATCCTGCTCCTGCAACAAACACATCAAAATACATATATAGTACAAAATATATTAACAAGAAGACATGTATAATATTCTAGAACATAATATTCCCTACTTATGGATTCGTATCTATCTGACTCATATTTATATAACTTTCTCAGGTGGTTTTGGTTCTAAGTGTCAGGTCAGTGGTGTTTGATAAATTACTAATTATAAGAAGAGATTAGTTTTGTACTTTACTCGTTCTGCCGTGCTGTCTCCCTGCATTGATGAGTGAAGTTAATCCATAGGACACTTGATCGTAAACACTCCCGCACTCCGCGACAGTCACTTCGAGCTTTGAGTTTAATATAATACAAGTAGTGGCATTGTACTCGTAATCGGTCGGTTAAGTTCTACGCGCGTATGTGTCTATTTCGCGGTACACAGTTCGCTACCGTATGCTTCTAATACTTGTCTATGCCGCACGACAACTCTTTTCGGCGCCTAGGTCGTTTTCGAGTTCATTAGGCACTTTTCACAATTCTATTTATTTGAGTTAATTACTAAACATTGTAGTATCACTACTTTTTCTGTAATTGTTCAAGAATATCGCTTCACAATGTCCGTGTCTTTATGACGATGAATTACATAGAAATTATATAGATTGTTACTCGCGTTTCATCACGAAAACTACTGTTCCGTTTACGCTCCGAGTTTTATTCGCGCACTTCCATTTATTCGTAATAATGTCTTAATCGTCTCCACCGAAATGCATTTTAACTTACGCACTGCTTTAAGTTCTTATAACTGAATCATTATAAAATGAAATACAAGTTCACTAAACTGTTTGAGACTCTGAGTAAACCGAGTTAAGAATTATAATACAATCTGTAATAAACTGAGATAAAATTTGTAGTAAACTGAGGTTAAAAATTGAATGAACTGGGCTCGCGTCTCCCCGTGTACATGGTTTTTATTTCTTCTGCTGTTCCCACTCTTGGGACTCTGATGAACACTCAAACTTCCCTCCAATTCATCTTTGATAGGTTCATTCCATGGACCTCCTTGTGTCCCTTCGTCTCCAGTCTGTATTTCCAACGAATTCTCCACCCAGTGCCGTTTGGAGAGGGACGTTCATACACGAGATTCGCTCTCTGGTCTCAAGCTTATCTCTGAACCATCCCCTACGGAAGTTCCCTTCGGAATTCTCGTTCCTCATTGGCTGGTTGGCTTTTTCGACTTGAATTTGACATAGTCCACGTGGACTAGTGAGTCGCTGTCTTACGTACGTTGTTCCGTTCCTGGAATCAGTGTTAAGGCTCTGTTTCAAAATCACATCTGCTACTTCTGGTGTAGCGTGTCGAATTCTCTTATTGTTGGTACGCTGACGATTTCCTCCGTCGACTTGCGGGTGGCATAACATCTGTGCTCTCCCTTAGCGTCACTTAGTCGCCTGTCCTATTGTCCTCGCATAAACCATTGTCTTTGAGAAGTCGCACACATGGTTTTGAACAATACTCTCGCCGTTGGTTCTGTGTTTTTCTCGCTACTGGACAGATGTAACGGTAGCCTCCTTTTGTCCTAATTGTGGAGTCGGGCATTCCCTCGCATGGTCCAGCTGGCTGCAACATGTGCCGTACAGCTCCTTGTTCGAGAATAGTTTTTACGACGTCTTAATGGAAAGGAAAGGTTTGTTCCCTTTCGCCGCCCACCCTCGAACAACGCTAACAAGTGTCACTTTTAACGGGCTCTAATTGCTGGCGTACTTCCCTCGCAATAACCCAAAAAATAAAAAAAAAAATATATGAAATATTAATTATATCACAGTCTTTTTATCATCCATACGGTCTAGATGGCCTTTCCAATTTCGTCAATGCAACGCTATTTTTATTGACATGTTATATTAAAATTGATAAATACAGTTTTAATTATAAAAAAATAAAGGTAATCCAAGAAAATTTTATACATCAAGAAAGATACACTGTCTGAAAATATATTTTAAAGTTTAATGTCTATTCAATTTGACTTTTTGGCTATTTCATTAACAACGTCTGCCGGGATCACCGAATTGATTTTCCTCTTTTAGGCTGATCGAGATGTACCTATAGTAGATAGTTAAGATCAACAGAGACTCCTTAATTACGGCTGTGTATCGTTATTAACAGTTATCATCACGGACCCAACGTTAAATTTTGTTTTAATTGCATTCTTTTGGTTACCCACATATTTTTTTTGCTGAGATAGTTTTTACGTAAAATAATGCCACATGACAATTATGATGGACTAATTCCTGGAAAGTAAACTTTTTATTTATGTAAAGTGATCGGTGTGTCGTGTGGTGGTTAAGAAACAAATACACCAGAGTTAAGCGATACTTTCTGTGGGTGGCGCGGCTGCTAGACATGCAACACGCTTTAACTGAAATTAGCTGTGGGTTTCCAGTCTATCCGTAGGCGTGTCCTCGGTGGTTTAACTGTATAAAGTTTGATTAACACTGGGCGTGTTGCGACCTCTGCTCGCTTACGCTTATACCTGTCCGCTAGCTTACGTAACGGGAAACTGAACGCTACCAACAAACCACAAATATAAGTTGTAACTAGTTTAGAGGTAGTCGAATTAATGCCACTGTTTTTACAGAATTATAACGTTTACTTAATTGTAATCACACCATTAAAATGTGATCTTCTTCTTCTTTTCCTCTTCAAGGATTAGGCTATATAAACCTGTTCCGGCACCCATCTCATCCTCGGACGACCCACGTCTCTTCTACCATCGATCCTCTGCCATCATTTGCAGATAATCCCACCATTGTCTTCTGTAAATTGAAATAATTTTATTTTGTCCTTTACTTCGAGTTCTGCTCTGATATCCTCATTCCTTATTCTATCTTGCAATGTATAATTTAAAGTACTTCTAAGAAACTGCATTTCTTCACTCTGAATCTTGCTGCTTTCCACTTTTGTCATGACCCACGCCTCACTTGCATAAATAGATGTGGGTATTGGAATTATTGTCTTATATAAATTTAATCCTTGTGCTGTGTCTGGATTTCTTTCTAAAATTTCTATGAATCGTACCACAAATATTCATAAATTTATTTATCTTGTCTCTTATATCATATTCAGATTCATAGCTTACTGCACAGCTAAGATATTTCAACGGCTCACTTGTTCTAAAGTGCTGTTGTTTATAACTACCTTAGTCCTCACTGGATATTTACCTCTAAAGGGCATGGTTTTTCGTCTTTCTTACTGAAATTGTCAGTGAGTACTCTCTTGCCACTACTTGTAATTGAAATATAGCTGTTTGTAAATCGTCCTAATTTTCTTGAATAAGAACTATGTCATCCGCATATACCAGGGAACCCATACAAATTGATTTGTTAAGCTGTATTCCCGAAGTCACTCTGGATTTCCATGCTTACAACACGTCGTCAATGTATATTAAAAGAAAGTTCTTCTTCTTCTTTACTTCATATTTTAGGCATTCAACCTGTTACGGTTCCCACCTTTTCCTTGGTCTACCTAAATTTCTTCTTCCTATGGCTTTGTATTTTATAGCTTTTACTGGAATCCTGTATTGTTGCATTCTTTCTGAATGTTCTTCCCACTTGTTTCTATTAAATTTTATCTTTTCATTTAAGTTGAATACCTGAAGTTCTTGTCTAATCGTTTCATTTCTTATTCTGTCTGTCCGACTACAGCCCTTAACTCGTCTTAAGAATCTCATTTCTTGTGCCTGAATTCGATTTTTGTGTGCCTCTGTCGTTACCCATGTTTCGCTGCCATATATAAGTGCGGGGACAGCCATTGTTGTATAAAATTTCAACACTGTCTCAACCATCGACTGATAGTTCCGCAAATGCGGTTAAAATTACTAATTTTTTGGTCAATATCTTTACTGTAATCGAAGGAAATATCACAACCTACGTATTTAAAATGTTTTATTTGATCCAGTGTTTTATCGTTTAAGATGTAAAAGAAAGTTATAAATTAAAAATAGTTAATACATAATGTTATCTTCTTCTTCTTCTTCTTTTTCTATCAGGGCGTTTCGAATCGCCTGTTCCGGTCCGAAAGGAATACCTGTACTTGTAAAAATCCAATTGACTTGTATTGCCAAACTTCCTTAGGCAACCTGCCATCTGGCATCCTATTCAGATGAACAATCCATCTCTCTTTGTTTTCTGCAATACGATCTCGGATATTAAAAATGTTAAACTCTTTACGAATGTCTTAACTGTAGAGTCTAGCTCTTCATAAAATTTTATGTCAGTGTTTATACATTATGTATGAGTATATTTTACAGTCCTTTATGATTGAGTATCAGTGTAAATGTTGTGAATTTTACATAGATATTTTTCTGATTTAATAGGTCGAATTAATAAGGGGCCGACCCACTACAACTTAAATAAAAATAGGCTAAATATAAATATATCACTATATACTCTTATATTTAGGCTGAGGCTCTGACGAAGCTTATAATAAGCGAAAGCTGGTACAGGCTATAAGGTAAAACTTTTACGTTTTTACCAATAAAAAAAGTTGTGTTCCGAATCGATAGTTTAACAATATAACTTATTGTTACGAGAAGCGTACCGAACAATCCAGAACATTCTCCACTTCCCCCCCCCGTCCTGTTTGGCTTGTGTTGCGTCATTCACGTAGGTGGTTCTAGTGAATTCCAGGAACGCATTAAGCCGCTGGCGTGCAGTAAGGAGGCAAAACTGTACTGCATCTCTGCGGGGCCTATATAAAGCCATAGCAGCCGGATTGTCAGTTCAGTTACGTGAGCGATTTTCGCTAGTGCGGATTGAGTGTTGTCGAAGTGAAGTAGTACTGTGTTAATAATTGTGTGCAACTCTATTAATAGACATGGTTATTGCGTGTGGACAAATCTGACTGGAAATATTGTACGAGTTAATTATAAACTGTTTAATTGTGATAATTAAAACTGGTGATTAGTGATTTAATTGGTGTCTTGTATTTTGTTTTCCACTGTACCATACGACGACCAAGTAGACCGTCGTAACATTATATTTAGTTTATTAACGGACACGTCATGGACAACAAAATCCAAGAATAAAAATAGGCAGGTTTTAAGTAATTAAATAAAGTGAATTAATAATTTATGGTAAATTTTATCTCATAATTTTCAACATTTCCTTTTGAATAGCGGTCGCTTCAGCTAATTATAATTTATTTAGATGTGTTCTTTTCAGAAGCTACATTTTTCCTCCAAGTTTATTGTAAGCAACGCTGTCTAGTTTGTGAAAAATTTCTGCAAAGCTTCAGAATCTGTCACAAAAAATGTCCGCTAATTCACAAGTCTGCTGAGCGTGTCACCACATTATGTTTCCACGTTGTGACACAAAAAACAACGTAAATTCCATTAGTTAATTATTCAACACCTTGAAACATTTCTATCTGTGGAATTTATTCTCTTGGAAAAACAGGAGTTTGGTGTTTTAGCGTTTTCTGCTCACGGAATGAATGCTTTTTATAATTTTATAAGTATTTTGCTTGGCTTTAATGTCTTATAACAAGATGACTATTATAGGCTACTTATTTTGGTTTATAAAGCTTTAACAGCTTTTCGTTTGAAAGCGTTTCTTTTGCTACCAGATTTGTTAATGATATTCCATTGATTCTCAAGTTATTTTGCTCTCCATTTGTTTGTTGAATTTAAACCATTGTATAGGATTGCACGACAATATTTTACAAACGTGTCCTAAAGTAAAAATAAAAAAGGATATTTCAAAATAATTATGATTATTCTGGCTGTACAATGTATAATTACACATTTTGCGGAACCAAATATTACAGAAGTGATTGAATTCTTATTTTCTAGTGCTGCTTGTCCATCCAGAGATATCCATTCAATTTCTCATTTCCTCAATACAGTCTGAATTTCTTCTATCCAGGTGGTGAATTTCCTCTTTTCTCTCTTCCTTGTGGGATCCATTCCATAACTCTCCTTGGTAACCTTTCCTGTGCTATTTTTTTCGTGTGTCCATACCATTGTAATTTTTTTGTTTCGATAAATCAATAATTGAATTTCTCACCTTCTTTCTGCCTTTAATGACTTCATATCTAATTTTCTCACGTCTGGATACTCTTGCCGAACGTCTCCAAAAGTCCATCTTTGCTGTCATTAATTTTGTTCTTGTGTGATTATTAGTAGTCCAAACTTCTGAGCCGTAAGTCATGATACTTCTAAGAATGGTTTTAAATATTTTGGTTTTAGTTTCTGCTGTAATTTGCTTATCCCACAGGATTACACTTAATGGCTATATATATAGCCATGTTTCCCAAATTAATTCTGGACTGTATTTCTTTAATTTCAAAATAATAATAAAGTTAAAACAAAAAAGGATATAAAACCATTATCTCTAAATGGTTTATTACCGATTTAGAGATTTAGCTGAGTAGATGTAATTCACTCTAGTTTGTTCAATGCAGAGTTCAGCACAAAGAATCCTCACTTCTCGAGCACGTCTTGCAGCTACAGAGCTGAGCTTGATAGACGTATCAGCATTTACGTTGCGATTTAGCAGTTTCTCTGGTGTGCCAGTAGGACGAGAAATAAATCAACGTCTTCACTAAACTCCAAAGGAAATAGTGGAGGTTGTCAGATCGTATGGTCATGGTGGACATTGTAGTGATACGTTTCGACCAACCAATATGTTACCCTATGTATAGTTATTTAAATAATAACTAAAAGTGATCTCTTTGCTGTAGTCGTTATCCCATTAACACAATTTTCGAGGCTTTTTATTTGGATCCTGTAAGTAAGGCATTTTTTACGTGGGTGGGTTACTAGCTCTATCCGCACAACCTTCATATTGAGGGAGGGGATGTAATTCGGACTTACCTTGTCTTAGATTCAGGACAGCGGAGATGAAGTTTACGAGGAGTACTTTGGGCTATACCATTCTTGATAGAAAGAAGAATGTGGATATAAGGACGGAACTGATGGGTCGACCCATTGTTGGAACAGCTAAAGAGCAACAAAAGAAGGTGGTGTGAACATTTGGGAAGAATGGCGGGTGACAGGATTCCAGTGCTGGCAATGGAATATAGGCCGGTGGGGAAGAGAGATGTAGGACGGCCGAGAGCAAAGTGGGTTTCGGAACAGGTTCAGGATGAGCCTAATCCTTGAGGTTCATGATGATGGTGAATAACTAAAACTACGAGATAAGTGATGTGGTGAACCATGGTGCGAGAATCACATTCCCAGTATGAATGCAAGTGGAATTACTTTTGCTACAATATTTTTGTACTGCTCGTATTTTGTATTCAATAAATGCAAACATTCTCATTATTGTTTTCCAATTATTCGAATTTAATTAATATCTTGTTTTTACAGTCTGAACCGGCGAATGTTGTGTTCAACAAAATGAAGCCCCATCGAATAAGTACGCCGGATGATTTCTATTTAATAATCTATTTTAAACCACACGTATTTCACTAATAAACCATTATCAGACCAATGTTAATAAACTTTGTAGGCTTACATGGCCGGAGTCAATGCTGTTAAAATTCATTCCCGGATTGTTTGGCCGTGGTCTATTGTTTTCAACAAAAACAGACGTTTCGGCAGTGCCATCGACTGCCATCATCAGTACTGTGGTCACTGACGTCTACCAACCCCGAAGCTCGAATTTATACTGATGATGGCACTGCCGAAACGTGTTTTTGTTGAAAACGATGGACCACGGCCAAACAGCCCGGGAATGAATTTCAGCAACAAATGTTAATTAAATTTATCTTTTATTTGACCGTTAGAATACGCTTCAGACATTAAAACAATGAGTGTGAACTCCAGAGAGTTCTAGTTACGGCGAGTCCGTTTGAATCACGACACGACGATTTCTGTGCAGAAGACAAAAACTGTGGGGCTTATGGGCAAATACCCCTTGCGAACTAAGATTGTAAGAGCGACGTCACATTTCCGCTATCTTTGGTTGTGACGTCACTTATGACGTGGACTATGATGTTGATTACAAGTTGGCTAAGTTTTAGTCAATATGTGGCACAGTTGGTCGAGCGTTATCGAGGAAAACAATGAAAAAGACTCCTCGACTAAAATTCTTAAGATAACATCTGTGTCAGTGTTGTTTTACGGTTTTGAAACTTGGGTTTCAGTGCTTTACCCTGTGACTAGGATACAGACGCCGGAGACGAGTTTCTTACGATCTGTTAAAGGCTACACAAGAAGAGATAGACTCTACGATGAAGTCATTTGCGAGGAGTGAAACATTTTTAATATTCAAGATCGTACTGCAGAAAACAAATATAGGGATGCCTTGCTAATCTGAATAGACTGCCTGATGGCAGGTTGCCTAACGACAAACTCGTCTGTTGGACAGAGAAGTGTAGGAAGACATGGGAAGCGTTGCTTAAGTGGACGTATTTCTTTTTGACTAGAACAGGTGATCTTTCTAGTCTCTGATAAAGGAAAAAGGACAACACGCTCCCAAAATACTGCAGTGTAGTTTAGTGTCACTCTGTCATATGTAGCTACGATGATAGGGTGGCTCTTGTTATTTGAACAGTAGATAAAATCGACTGAAGGTAAAATCTATTACGTTTTTATTATCACGCCAAAAAAATAATTATACTCTTCCGTTAATTAGTACGTGCTACTAGCAATAGATAATAATAGCTTCTAAAATGAAAAAAACCTTTCGCCTATGTCACACTCAAATCACTGTAAAACAACTCACAGAACTGACTGAACTGACATTGTTGTTATCTATGTTTTTGTTATTGCAGCCGGTGTTACATGTCGTGTAATGGGTGACTAGATGTGTGGCTAGATTTTCCCCAATAAATGTGGCTTTTCTATAATATGCGAACGCGTGCGCGTATTTACTAGTATGTACTGATTGAAGTATCGTGTTTACTTGTTGACTCAGCGCCGCTGACAGATTACATGTTCTGCGCGTCGTCGCAATGCTCTACGAAATCATATGCAAGTTACGAAAACGTTGTTACACTCGTAAAGTATGTGCTCGAAAAATTTTAGTTTATCCTCTGTATATGTTAACACATTTCGACATATAGGCTAATAATTTTTCGTATAGAGAGAAACTGTAACCGCTGTTTGGCTGTCAAACTCTTTACTATATTCTTGAGCGAGACACTGAAGGAAAGAGAGAATAAGTATTAATGATTTGGGAAAACGAAGATAATGTATTTTAAGGAAATTGGACGACGAGTTTAAAACATAAGGCTTGCAAATAGATTTAAACAGAACGAAGCATATAGTGACTGTGGAAAAAACTGCAGATGAAAGATGGGTTTTCAGTTAAGTACTACCAGATTTAGTGTATAAGTAGTTTTAAGTACAAGAATAACAAACAAAAGATACAGAAATGATGACAATAACCATCGATTAGTTAAAGCAAAAGCGGCAGTACGACAGCTGTACTCATGTCTACTGAATAAAATATTAACACTGATTTCTTCTTCCAACGAAGCATTAGGCTAATAGTTTGCTGCGACCTGAACGTTCCGTCTCTTTTTTGGCCTTCCGAGGGTTTCGAAGACATATCTCTTGTCTGATGTTCTTGCCCGTCCTAGTTATGCATTTCATCGCCTTGCGGGCAGACTCATCAGCAGTAGAGAAGGCAGCGGGCGTAGGTATTGTGTGTTGCAAAGTCAATACACCTGGTCCTCCAGGTTGGGGATTGTGCAATAGGCCGATAACCTGTTCACGGATAAAGCACTTGTCTAAGAATGATTTAAAAAGGAAAATATATGAACGATAGTAGAAAGTGTTACGTCATATGGAACAGTGTGGAATGATCGTAAGAGAGAAACTAAAAGCGATGGAGATGGAAGAGCTGTTTATAAAAAAGGCAGATAAGGTTAGAAATAGGTTAGATTAAAGATAAATGGGGTAAAGATAAATACTTTGGGCTCAATTGAATATAAATGTTTAAATCGGTATGGTGACTTTAAGAAGGATGGCAACTTACAAATGGAATTTTAAAGTATTGTGTAGTATACCGAGCCAACGGAGAAGGACACAGACCGATTTCTACTGATCCTGTAATGAAGTGAGACAGCAATGCAGGTTAGATTCAAGCAAGAGGGTGGGTGCAAGAGACGCCGAATCGTGTAGTTTCTCTCGCAATAGCGGAAGACGTATAAACATAAACTCTAAACTCTTCTCTTTAGTTTCTGAAGGTCATCAGAGATTTAGAATACACACGGATAAGACTTACTTGAATTTTTGTGTTTGAGGAATGTATAGACTTTCCAATAATCACTTTTAACACAGAAAGTGCAGTAGTGTAAAGCCAATAACTGATATTCGTGAACTATTTGACCCAAGGTATTCACGCGCGCGCGCGCGCGCGCACACACACACACATACGCACATGCACGCACGCACTAACATAAGAATTACGATTCAATGCACACTATTCGTATACAACAAGAAGGATGAAGCGCGGATTAGATTTGTAAACGTTTATTATACCGTACAGATCTTTATATTGTGCTGTGTTTACACAGGGGACTTGTGAGTGCTTCACTGTACGTAAAGAGTTTATCCAAGCCATAAGTTGAATGTTTGTCTGGTTTATTCATACGTTTCTCATATAACATTAACCTGCAATTTTCACTTTGCAGACGCGGACGTATCATGTAGATTATTAGTACAGCTGTGAACTGTTCTCACGGCAAGTAACATGTTCTCGTGTGTTCTAATACGGTAACTGCAGACACTTGTAGTAATATCACCTGAACATCACTTCAGTAAACTCCGTCGTAAATGGGGAAGGGTTGTAAATATTAAACACTCTATTCTGAAATCTGTTTATAAGCAATTTCGATCTTCTTCTTCTCCTTCCCATTCTTCTTCTTCTACCTCTTCTTCTCCTCATTCTTGTTCTCTCCTTCCCATTCTTCTTCTTCTTCTTCTTCTTCTTCTTCTTCTTCTTCTTCTTCTTCTTCTTCTTCTTCTTCTTCTTCTTCTTCTTCTTCTTCTTCTTCTTCTTCTTCTTCTTCTTCTTCTTCTTCTTCTTCTTCTTCTTCTTCTTCTTCCTCTTCCTCTTCCTCTTCCTCTTCTTCTTCTTCTTCTTCTTCTTCTTCTTCTTCTTCTTCTTCTTCTTCTTCTTCTTCTTCTTCTTCTTCTTCTTCATTACAGAGATTACCCATCCAGTCTGTTCCGCCTGCCGAGGGTTTTCTTTGCCTGCCTTGATTTTTTTTTACCTCTAGGTCGTAGCCCAATATTTTCTTTGTGATGCTGTTTCTAGCTATTCTACCACTTTATCCATCATCTAATTGTTCTTTTGAAATTTGAGAATATTTAAAAAAATGCGTTGTTCGCGTATCTGGAGTGTTGATGACTTATGACCGTACGTCATAACTGTCACCAGCCCTATCCTCTTAAATGGGATATCATTTTCACTCTTATATTATAGGTCTGTCAAGGATTTTCTCCATGTTACCATGGGCATAAGTCTCCATGTTTTTTTCCTCAATGTCCCCTGTGATCTTCAGACTCGACGGCCCTTCCGCCTACACACTGGACCAGCAAACCGAGAGCTGACGGGGAAGAGACACTAACCCCTTACTTGAGATTTTCACCCGCTTGAATAATAAGTAATGTTCTATAAGAGTGAAGTTAACAGAGAATTTACTTACAAATTATATGGAAGGAAGTATTATATGCGAGTACGTACACTTTGAAATGTGACAGGAATTGAGATGAGAGTGAGATCTGTATTAATTTGAACCGCCCTGTGAATTAGTGGCGCAGAAAGTACCCCAGAATTTGAATAGAGAGAGAGAAGATGAACAAAAGTAACCAATATTAAATTTGGTTTTTCCAAGAAAATGAAATCATTTGTTGACTGATAAAAAAACATTATCAAAGACTAAAGAATTGAAGTCTTTATAAGTATAATTAAAAAAAAGTATAATTAAGAAACTAACTAAAAGTATAATTGAAAGTATAATTAAGTATAATAACTAAGAATGTATAATTAAAAAAAATGACATAAGGTATAATGTTGGGAAGGAATTAAGGGTAAATGTCCAAACCGTGGGATTAAATTACATATGAAGATGCCACGAGGTTACTCGCCAGGATAAAGTAAGAGCAGCAGTAACGCAGAATACAAGACATTCAAGAAGGTGAGTTTACAGTGATCCAGCACCGTTAAAGTATATCATACAGCAGATGGTAGAAATAAAGCAATTGGTGTAATTACCAATAAAAATTGAAAAAAAGGAAGGGTGGAAATTGTATACAGTAATCCCTCGTTAACCGCAGGGATTACCTTCTTTAAAAGCAGTGAGGTTAAGGAAACTGTGCATAAAAAGACTATATTGTGCTTTATCCTCCTTCCAGAAATGGATGCTCTTAAACTTTTATATACAAATGTTAAGACCTGTATAAGACACACTTAAGTGTAACGAAGCGCCACAAGTATAACTCCTTGACACGCAGTGCCCTGACCGATCAAAGCAACACTTTGTCTCCGGCGTAGATAATCAAGAGCTTTTAACTTTTGTTCTAATCTCATAACATTTTGAGGCCATTTAGCTTCGTTTGCCCGCTACTACTTAATAGTCTGAAAGTCGTGAGCTAATAACATATACATAAATGAAAAAGTTAATGTTAAGTTATTGACTACTGTCCATAAATTAAAGACATTTTGAAAACGTTACTGATAATTAAAACGGCACAAAACGACATAAAAAATACCTTTGCTCAACAGTCCGTAAAGGGCCAAGGCACACCGCGCGGCTTTTGTGTTTTGTGGGACGGCTGCACGGCTAGTACAACACGTCGCCAACCGCTAGTTACGGTATTCTCAGCCAGGAGGCGCCACTGTTATCTCAATTCTACCTCATGACGCTGAGTGCACGCAGTACGGAGCCTCCCCTTGTAATTGAACTCGGGACCTGGCATCAATCGCTCGCGCTAGCCACTAGACCACCTGGACGCTCAAACGAGTAACATAGACTACACAAAACACAAATGTAGACGAAATTTTTCATGGGCAAAATCGGAATGACTTAAATTTTACACCTGGATTAAAGTGGACAGAAGCGTAAGTAGCTAATAAAATAAGTTATGATTATCTACTACATTACACTTCATTACACTACTGTATTACATTATTTTCGTATGTTTTTAGGATTACTAATTTGGTGGAAACAAGTATCCTTAAGAAACAAAGGAAAAAGTAAAGAAACAGTAACAGCGGATAAAAGATATACTGATAACCGAGGGATTACAGTAATGCCCGAGCAGTAGACAAGGAGAATTTATTAGGAAAGAGATTTCGACTGAACGGTATTTATGGAAAGAACGTATTACTAAAAGGAGAAAATTAATTCACAGAAGAAGAAAAGTAGAAGTAAAAAGCGTACTTTTTGATAATATAACAGGATTATTGAAATTTAATATGCAGTAAACAGAGTTAAATAAAAATTATAAATATGTGTTCTAATAAAAAAATGTAACATTGGGCACACGGAAGTTCCTACTATGTAATTTTAATTTTTGTAAACAAAACTAAAACGTAAAAATTAAAAGATAAAAACACGTTATGCACCGTTTATATTGTTGTATTCAAGAAGGGAATCTGGAAACAAACGATTATGTTAACGAATATCTAAACTTTAACAGTTACCAAACAATAAACACGATATCTTACAATAGAATATAAATAAGTAATTAATGCCGGGAAACTGACACAAATTTTGTCCCTTCTTCTGCAGACGCTGACAGTGTAAATGTTTTCTACGAGTTTTTAAAACTTCGTCTTAATGAATTCGTACAGCGAATACAGCAAATTGTAAATGTTTAAATCGGTATGGTCATTTTAACAAGGATGGCAACTTGCAGATGGAATTTTAAAGTATTGTGCAGTATACCGAGCCAACGGAGAAGGACACAGACCGATTTCTACCGATCCTGTAAGGAAGTGAGACAAGCAATGCAGGTTAGATTCAAGCAAGAGAGTAGGTGCAAGAGACGCCGAATCGTGTAGTTTCTCTCGCAATAGCGGAAGACGTATAAACATAAACTCTAAACTCTTCTCTTTAGTTTCTGAAGGTCATCAGAGATTTAGAATCTCCTATCCTGGTGCAATCGGTCTACTCTAGTTTTGGCACAGAAATGAATAAAATTTAAAGTTTTTTATCTTAATCTGTCTATGTGACCGCTTAATTTTGTCTTCTTTGTCTTCTTACGCGTTTCGGATTATGTTAATCCATCATCAGAGATTAAAAAATTCGTCGGTTAAGGCTTCGTTAAAACATTAAAAGTTACACTAAAAGACATTTAAGTATATATTCCACAAACACAGCGACGTACGCGGATGTGAGTGCGCACTCAATACTGGTTAGCGACGTACTGTACAGTTTATTGGAGTTTTCAAGCTATCTATTGTTGTGTTGGCGCGTGTATTCTATGGCTATGTTATCTATAATCTTATCATATAGTGCATGCGATTTAAATGCCAATTGTTCGTTTAATATATTACTGGGATTATTTCTGAAGGCTCGGTAAATTTCGAACTCTTCTACCGCATCCATATATCGTCCCTTTTAATTATAATTGTGACGCGGATACCAATACAATGACTTTAAAGCAGAAATGAATAAAAGATTTTCGAGAAACGACCACTACAGACCATCAAAAACAAATGTTTTTAAACGACGCTATCGGATAAGGAAATACGTGGTTGGCCCCATATTTTTTTGAAGTTTCTCTACAAATCAGTTCACCGGTAGAGGTTATGGAGCGCTAGTAAACGGCTTACAAACTCCGTGTTAGAACTTAGGTCTACGAGTGCACGAAATAAAGGACAAGTCTAAAGATTTAATTGGCGATATTTGTTTTCAAAATAGTAATAAAGCGCTAAACAAAAATACGACAATATACTAAATGCGTTGTTAAAATTATTGTTACTGCTGGGACTGTTAAACCGTGGTCGACTGTTACTGTGAACAGACGTTTCGGCCCCACAATCGGGAGCCATCTTCAGTGTCAGAAACATTTTTGCATGGTGTCCGCCAGTTCACACCAGTACCGAGGTAGACACTATGTGTTGGCCCTCAGAAGGCCTACTTAAATATACTTTTCAACCCAGCACGATCTAAGCTGGAAGGCAGTATCAATCAATCAGCATCAAACTTCTGAAGATGGCCTCCGATGGTGAGGTCGAAACGTCTGTCCACAATAATAGTCAACCTAACCTAACCTAACAATAATTTTAACAATGTTGACCGTGAAAGCGTAAGAAAATGCGGACCGGAAAATCGCATAGAACAGTGGAAAAATCTGTACGATATTCAAACAACAAGCAGAAAACTTTTTTAATGTAGACACTCTTTTTTAGTTACTGTGGAATAAATTACTGCACTGTAATAATTGCAATCCGATTTGTATACACTGCAGCTAAACAAACATTCGAAAGCTACTTCTATTCTATTCGCTAAAAGGGCACAATCACAAAAAATAGGATACAGATTTGAACCTTCCCTAAACCGCCACCTCCATACCTTGCCTAGTACATTTACATAAGCAATTTTATATTCGCAAGACTTTATATAACGTACCGCAGTTGCGTACATAACTAACTCAACACGCTCGTCCTAATTATCCTAAATATCTAATTCGACTTTTTCACATTTTTAAAAATTGTTGATCACTATCATCATCTTCACAACACGGCACAGGCGAGGTTATGGCTGTTCCGCCTTAAAAAATCCTTCAACCACCTCGTCCCGGATCTACCCAGACACTTGTGTCCTATAGGTTTGTATTTCCAGACTTGTTTGGCCAGTCTCAAATCTGACATTCTTTCTAAGTGTTCTTTCTACCGTTGTTTGCAATCTTATAATCTTCATTCAAGTTAGAAACGTGTAACTCTTCTCTTTTGGCCTCATTTCTTATACGGTCAAGTTTAGAAGACCTTTTAACTTTTCTTAAGAACGCCATGTCCGAGGAACGTTTTTTACTGTCTTCTTTTTTAGTCGTTGCCCATACTTTACACCCATAGGGCAGTACAGGGACTGCCATAACTTTGAAGAACTTTAATTTTTTATCTCGACGTACCTTGTTTCCAAAAATACGGTTGATTGTCCACACAGATTGTCTGCAACTTACCTAACTTAACATCAATAGCATAATTCCTATCATAGCCAATATCATTTTCCAAATTATTAAAGTGGCTCACCTGTTCTAGAATTCGATCACGAACATTATTTTTGTTCTTATTTGCCTCTCGTCTCGAAACCTTTGTTGTGATACCAAAAGTAACTTTGCTTGTTGAAGTACCTTTGCCGCACCCAAAGATAAAATTGTTGATGTTCTTTTTTCCTTTATTTTCTGGTTTAACCTCCCTCCCCCACAATCACCTCGCTGGGCCAGTGTAATATAAGAGTATCTAAAACTGCCCCAATTCGGAAACTTTTCCTCACAACGAGTTTCCCGTAAAAAATCAAACAACGAGTGGTCGGCGCACGGGAGCTCCCGTGGGATCCGGAACAACTGTCCTCCGCCAGCGACGTGTGTTCTCGCAGTGTCGTTAACGCGCAAAGTAAACAGATTCAAAAACGTGCTTCATCTACACTGATTGTAATGAATATTCATTGCGTGTAGTAAATTGAACAAAAAATTCACGTTTTCAATTACGAAAATTATTTTGAAAAATCTGCATTGTTTGATTTTAAGCGCTTTTTTGACCCAGAATTCAATACAGTTCGTCATTTACTAGGCACTATAGAAACAATAAATAAACAAAATAATTTCTCGTACACAGGTTTCTGCAAATAAATTATCGTTCTAAATAAACAAATAACGAAGGCTTTGACGGCCGGTATTTGGCTGGAAAACAACTAGTCGGGCTGTTAGGCCGCGGACCAACATTATTAAAATTATAGTTGCTGTTGAAAAGCTGGTCCATGATAGCAACCCCGTCAACATAAACTATATAAAATCTTAACAAATTTACAACAATAACAAAAACAGACGTTTTGGCCATGTCCACGACGGCCTCCTTCAGTGTGACGGGAAAGAGGCAGTAGTAAGTCTCGCGAGAGATCGAGATTGTGAACCAGCCTCCTTTGAAACTCACTCATATTGATAAAATTTTTAAAACCATAGCCGATCATAGACGAGACGGATTTTGATTCGGGGCGCAACGCGAACCAATCAGAATGCATTATTTTACGACGATGTTTATGCTTTTAAAAATTAATATGAGTGCGCTTACAATCTCAGTCTCTCTGCGGGACTTGGTACCTCTTTCCCGTTACGCTGAAGAGGGCCGTCGTCGGCATGGCCGAAACGTCTGTTTTTGTTCTCGTAGTGAATTCCTTAAATTTTTATATAGTGTTACGGCAGTCTCAGGGATCGTCGTATGGTACAGTGGAAACAAAATACAGACACCATTGAAGTCACTAATTACCAGCTTTAATTAGTTACAATATGAAATCAAAAAGGTATTCTCATACAGTAATTCAAGTTAAATTTGCCCATACGCAATGATGTAATGTCAACTATTAAGAGTTCCGCACTAATTAAAACACAATAACAACCGCTTTCCGTAACACCACTTGATCCACACTGAAGAAATAATTTTCCGTCCTTTTGACGGCGTGCCAGCATAATTTGCTTAGTTACAACAAGTGCTCTCGAACAGTCTGGAATGTAGTTTTGTGCGGCCTTGACTGCTAGCCGAGATACGGGTGGAAGGACGCTCTGGACTATTCGAGAGCGTTCCGTAATTGTCGTGACAATGGTTTATGTTGACGGCGTTGCTCTCATGGACAGTGGCGGATTATCCATAAAGCTAAGTGCCCACCGGGCACCAGGGTCTTAGCTGTCAGAGAAGGCACCATCCCACCCTAAATCACAAGAACATTTTGAAGATAATAAATGTGAAAAAAAAACAAAAAGGCTAATTTCCTAAATCCAAAATCATTAAAATATTAATGCACACTTTTCAACGAGTTCGCCTTTATGTTTTTTATGTTCGAATGAAGATAGTAGATTCCATGATACTAGTGTGTTCACTCGAAGTATTAAACTGGATAATTAAACTTGATTGTAAAACGATTGATGCATTTTCGAATATATATATATATATATATATATATATATATTCGAAATATAATCGCCTGCTTTTGACGATTCCAATAGCTAATTGCGAATCTGAAAGAACATTTTCTGTATTAAAATGCATTAGAAATATGTTGAGTTGAACTATGGGGAGATGAGAGATTTTTTATCTTCGTTAGCAAGGTTGAATATTGAAAGCGAGATACACGAATAGTTCGATTTAGAAGAAATTATACTAGACTTCATTAAGGCAAAAATCAAGAAAAAATGTATCAATTAGTATTTTATAAGCTGAAGTACTACAATGCTAATTGTAATCACTATTTAGCTAAATATTTGTTTTAATTTGAGAGTTTAATAAAATAATTGTTAACTTTCGAAACTGTGTATGCCATTTATCGGTGTAAATAATGGATAAAAGGTTTAATTTTGAATCGGGTGGGGGGCAGCATTCTGATGGCAGCATAGGGAACGCGCTTCTAATCCGCCCCTCATCATGGACCAGCTTTTCGATAGCATCCATAATTATAATAATGTTGGACCACGACCTGACCGCCCGGCTGTTGTCGGTCTGAATGTTGGCAATAGTAGTTTTAAAGTTTACACTCGTAGACAGTACAGTTACGACTAGATATCTCATTTTTTAATTTCTTAAAATGAACAAGTTTGTTGGTAGAATACACTTTTTTGTAGACAAGGCTTCACGTACGTTTAATAACATAAGTAGAGAAACGCTTCTAATATTTAAAGAAGTGTGCAAACACACAGAGGGTTTAATTACAATTGTGAAACGAACTACGCCGCCAAGCAAAATATAATTACTACAGCATACAGCGGGTGTGTAATCGCGAAGGCACTTTAAATGACGACCTAGTTCTTTCCGGGGGTGTGTTATTATTCACAGTTATTGCTAATACAGTTTACTGTAGCTCAGAGTTTGGCCTCTATTACACTACGCAACTGGTTTCAAGCCTACATGAAACTAGTTGTACGGTAGTAAAAACCGGCAGCAGCTGTTCTGCAATCAGTTGTAGAGCAAATACGGCGTCTATATTACTATTATAAAGAGGTAACATTTGTTTGTATCGTTGTCTGGGCTAACCTCAGAAACTATGATCCGATAAAACAACTTCTTTCACCACCGTGTTCCTTGAAGTTTGAGGATGGTTTTAGACACAAATTTGAACTTTAATAACTTTAATAATTTTCAAGAACAGAGATTTAAAACAGTCGCATGTCATGATAGTTTTGTTAATTTGCATATAGTGAAATTTTTGGCATGCGATAAACTTTCGTCCTATAAGAGATAATTAAATGGTGTCATAAAGTGAAATTTAGAAAAATTTACAAATTTTACTTTGGTCTTTGTTTCAATAAAATCCTTCTTTTCGTTTTTGAGATATTGGCTGTTTGTAAATCTGTATCGGTCCCATGTCGTGAAATTTCTTCGTTGTCTACAAAATGCGCGGCCAGCAGAGTTGCATGCAGTCGGTTGCATAGTGTAATAGGCTACATTTGAATCAATGCCCCACAAGGACTGCGTGAAATTAAAAGGTGAAACTAAAAGTTGCACAAGCAGTTGCACGGTTTACAATCGATTGCAAGCTGTGCAGCCGATTTCAGTAAGTGTAATACGCTACATTTAAATCAATGCCACAAAACGTCTTTTGCAATCAGTTGCGTAGTGTAATAAATGCCTTTGTTCTGTTGAATGCAATTTTCAGCGGGCGAAAATGACCAGTCGTTTTGTCGGGAAGTAGAAAAGGCGTTGGCTTATTAAACGTAATTACCAACAAAACGCTGAAACGAGATGTTGTCCCATGGATGATGACTTTTAACCTAGAGTAATAAATTCAACACCTGAGCTAGTGAAAACGGTCAAAAGTTTGGTAAATTATTACTGTGCACGACAGTGTCTCTTAACAGTTCATCGTCATCATCATCATCATCATCATAATCATCATCATCAGCAGCAGCAGTAGCAGCTATGGTTTGTTCAAGGATGGTTTGTTCAGGTCTCAAATAGGCAAAGTCTAGAGCTGGTCACTCCAGCTCTATAGTTTCATAGTTGGAACTATCTAAAATATCGGATATATCTGATCATAACACATTTCATCATATTTCCGGACCTGATAGTGAGGTGTGAAGCTTGAAAGCGGTAATCGGAATAATATTTCAATAGTGGCGTGCAACAGTGTTATTTCTGTTTCAGAGGAATTATACGGAAAACGTAAAATCGAAGCGGATTCTAGTGGACTTAAAACACTTAAACGCTGGGCAAGTTTCTATATGTTACTCATCATCATCATCATCGTCGTCGTCATCGTCATCGTCATCGTAATGTGTGTGCGTACGTGATTCTCAATACATTAGCTAGACTGTGTCAGAAGTCGCGTGGCCACGCGCACTGTGTCAAGGCCGCAATGAATTACGCTCTAATTTTTTCCGTTATTGTTGACGCGCAGTATGGAATAGTCTGGTATTTCGGCGGGGTATAAATACAAGTACTCAGCGACGCTCAGTTCAGTTTGAGTTGCGAGTTACTGTCGGGCGATTACTCTGTGCGTTCAAGTGGTTATTAGTGAAAAGTAATTATTGTGGCGAAATATTATGTGTTTTTTAATTGCTCAGTAGTCTATTAGTGGACATTTTTATTTCGTGTGAACAATTTTTCTTTGAACGATAAATAAAATTTAGTGGTCAAGTCTAATTTTTGCTAAACTTGTGTTGCTATACCACTAAAGGTTGTTTCCATCTGAAGATGAGCCGAGAGGCTAGAAAGCGCTCATGGAAGTGTAAGTGAGTATTAGTGGTAGCAACACAAGTTTAGCAAAAATGTTTATTTGATTTGTTGTAAGAGTAACTTGTTAATTACAAATTGTTTAATTGTAATAGTTAAAGCTGGTGATTAGTGACGTAATTGGTGTCTTGTATTTTGTTTTCCACTGTACCGTACGACGATCAGTTAGACCGTCGTAACAATATTGTGAGTTTACAGTGATCTAGCACCTTCAAAGAATATCATAAAGTAGATGGTAAAAATAAAGATATTGATGTAATCGCCAATAAAAATTGGAAAGAGGGAAGTGTGTATAGGAATCGTGGAAAATGTACGAGGTTTGATAAAAAAGTTTGTGCAGTTCTTGTTTATTTTAAAAAGTGTGCCTTCATTCATCTACACTTAAACAGCCCCCATTCAAAGTAGTCTCAGTCAAATGTGACATGATTAAGCCAGCCGATTTGCAATCTTCAAAACATTTCAATGTGCACTTTTTTGTAAAGCCTTAAGCCTGCTTAGCGATTTTCGTTTTACGTCTTCAACGGTCGCAAAACGTTATCCTTTCGTGGAAGTTATCACTACTGGGAGGAGGAAAGGTCGCGTTGCGATACATCTGGTGAATACGGCATTTGCCGTGTCATCATTATGACGTTTTCTTTTGCCTAGCCTGGCGAAATTCTTAACAAGCAATGACGTGCGTCCAGGCGTATTATTGGGCTGCAATTTTCATAAAATATTCTTCCGTAAGTCTGGTCGTTTTCTACGAATAGCTTCATACAAGTTGCGTAAAATGTCCGAATAGTGCTCTTTATTTACCACCGCGCCTAGCGATGAAATTTCGTGGAACAGAAAAAAAAAATCTTCATCTGACAACGAGGATCTTCAACTCATTTACGGCAGTCTTTGAAGCTTGTAAACGCTTGTTCATGCACAACAGTCTTGCCAGAAGCTTTTTGATCACGTTTGCCAGGACAGAGCAATTTATCTCACAGTTTATACACAATTTAATCTTGTATTTTTTCAATCTTGCATTGTAGAATGACAAAAATACACGTAAGGACGACTTACTCAATTAGCTAGAAAATCTAAACTGTGCATCAAATAGGGCTAAAATTTTGGACGATTGTCATTAACATGTGTACTAAGACCACGTAAAAACAGTTTTCTAATTGGATACTTGTAGCGGTGGAAGTTGAATTGTACGAATTTTTGTATGTACGAATGTATCAACCATCGTATACGTTTGAAAGATGCTGTGCGAGGCTAACTGCGAAGTGAGTATCTTCTGTTTTTGCATGAAGTTCATGAAGCGTCAGATGTTGTTTGGTGGAAGCACTACACAATTCAAATTCTATAGTTGTGTGTGCAGAGTATGCATTGTAACACGATCTTCACCCCACTCTTTACTATAACGGCGCATCAGGGACGTAATTGTAGTGCGACTTGTTTTTCACCGTGCCGAATACAACGGCCGACGTGAACCTACGCTTTTTAATTTTTAATTAGAGGAAACAATTGTGTCACTTACGGTAAATTTAATGCGCTTATAGTTCTGAGTTCTGCCCAGTATCGTAACTATCAGCTGCTCCTGAGGGGGGGGGGGCGACGAGACTAACTCGCAGGTTGGCCTTGCCACTTTCCTTGTGTCGAATGAGATGTTCAAGATCCTTTTGGTATAATTTTTTTTACAAATTATTTGTAAGGCTTATTTTAACACACTGCACTGGCTCAGCAATAAGCCTTGGTACTCAGTTACCTGTGAAATCAAAACTATACATCAAATAAAGCTAAAAGTTTAGACGATTGTCACTTACATGTGTACCGACATCACATAAAAACAGTTTTTTTAATGGGACACTTGTAGCGGTGGAAATAGCAAAATTGCAAAATTGCACGAACGTGCACGAATGTTTTGATCAAACCTCGTAATATCAAGTTACAATGCATTCACGCACTATACCGTTTAAAGTACGTGCTCCATTAAACAGTGTAACGGTAGGCCTATCTATAAGAGGCTGCTTAACGTAACCGCAGATATTGCCATGAGTTAATACTACTTCGGCCAAAAGGTTGCCAGTCGGGAGCCTTTGATATGTTATTAAAACCGTGGTTCTGTCCCGCCACTGTCTCTGTGCACCAATCAGATTGTCCCGTTAGTAAAAATGAGTATATCGTTTTTTACTACCACGTTCCATAAGGAAATGAAAGTATGGTGATTGGCGAAAAAAAATCTTGTTCGAGATAAGGGCTGATTCTGATTGTACTACCCCCAAAACACGAAGAAAAGTCATTTTCCGAAAAGTGTCAGTGCGTCTATCTGTAGAATGTTTTATATGGCGAACGATAACTGCCGCAAATTCAAACAGAATCAAATAATTTTTTGCATATGCTCCTGAGTTGTAGACGACTCAAGGCCTATTGATTTTGGTGAAGATCGGTTAAGGGGGAGGGGTAGTTTACCTGCAACATTTTACGTTTTAACAAGAGTAAATTCCTTAATTTCGATAAATAAAATATCCTGAAAAGAAGGTCATAATAATCCACTGTAGAAAGATGGATGAAATATCTGTAAATGAAAAGTTTAGTTGAATGGGGAGGGGGTAATTTTCTGTAAATGAAAATGATAGTTGAAGGGAAGGGGATAATTGTTATGTGTACTATGTACTACATATAATATTTAAAGATACTAATTTAAAAATATCTTATAATACAGATAATATAATTTTTAAAAAAATTAAACCTAAAACTAAATCCAATACTCACAATAAAAATGGAATATATAAAATAGAATGTCCAGATTGCAATAAATTTTACGTGGGCCAGACAAAGAAAAAACTACTAGATAGATTCCTTCAACACCGCAATGCATATTTAAAACCAAATAATAAATCTAATTTAGCCATACATTGTCTAAATAATAACCACCAATTTCCAAACATTGGAAATATAAAATTAATTAAAAACATACAAAAAGGTCAAAAAATGAATATTTGGGAAAATCTTAACATTTACAAACACAATAACAATAATTTATTAATTAAAGAACAAACCCAAATAAAAACAAAACAAGACGATCTATTTAAAATTATAAATTTACTAAAAAAATAAAAATAAAAATGAATAAAATATAAACAGCTGCTGAAGAAAATAAACATTAAAACCATCGTTAACTAATCGACCTAAATCGATTATCAGTTATTTTACATTAAAATCGATACAAATTTGATTATTCGTTAATTTTATATTAATAGAATTATTTCGATTGTTATTAATTTACTTAGAAACCTCTGATGATACTGATATTTTTCAGTGAAACGTGCGTCAGGTTTTAAAAAGAATATAAGAAATTATAATACTTGCAGAAACAAATTGAATAACATCACAAATTTATATATATATATATATATATATATATATATATTACTATAACATTTATGACTAAATTTACCTCAAGATATACTTTTTTCCTTTAGGAACATGTTTCGGGAGATCTTGTTCTCCCATCTTCAGCCTTCGCCATCTTGTTTCTGGTGAAGTATTTGTGTGTTGGCTTCTGGATGTTATTGAGGTAGTTTGTTGGTCTTTGGTCCTTTAAAGTTGCATTATTGTGTGTGGTTGTGGTATCTGTTTTTGTATTTTGTGTATTTTCAATGTTGAGTGCTTTGAATATTGTGTCATGTTTTGTGTTGATTTGTATTTGTTCTGGTATTAATTTGTTTTGTGTTTTATGTTTGTAAATCTGTAAATTTTCCCAAATGTTCATTATGGTGCCTTTGTGTGGTATATGTTTTATTAGTGTTACATTGGTTATGTCTGGGAATTCATGTCCTGTGTTTATTGCATGTGTGGCTAAATTGGATTTATATATATTTGGTTTTTTGTATGCATTTAGGTGTTCAAAATAACGTTTTTTCAGCTGTTTTTTTGTTTGTCCTATATAACATTTATTGCAATCTTGGCATTCAATTTTGTATATACCGTTGGTTGTTGTATTATCTTTGTTGTGTGAGCTATTTAGATTTTGTAATTTGTTTTTATTAGTTTTGTATGCTATTTTTATATCTGTGTTTTTAAATAGTTTTGTTAGTTTTGTCATTTTATTATTTATATATGTGAATGTGGCCCATTTTTTGTTGTTGTTATTATTTATGTGTTGTTCAGTTTGATTAATTCTTAATTGTTCAGTTTTTATTTTATATTTGATTTTATTTTCTATTTTGATCATAGTATTTTTATTGTATCCATTTGCATAACCAATTTGGTATATTATATTTCTTTCTTTGTCAGTTTCTTGTTTGTTTAGGGGTATTTTGTACATTCTGTTAAATAATGAATAAAATGCTGCCATTTTATGTTGTGGTGGGTGGTCAGAATGGTTAGGTATAATGATGTTAGTGGAAGTTGGTTTTCTATATATTGCATATTGTATGTGTTTGTTGTGTCTTGTGATGGTTATGTCTAAATAGTTGATTTTGTTATGTTTTTCTTTGTCTTCTGTGAATTGTATTTTGGGATGTATGTTATTGATTTGTTTCAGTATGTTCTCTGCATTTGTGTTTTTGTTATTTGATACATATAGTCCATCATCTACATATCTTATTCATATGCCATCTGGGTCATGTGTTTTTATGATATTTTGTATTTTGGTGTCTGTGTTGTAGGAATATTTCTGCTATTATGCTTGATAATGGTGATCCCATTGCTAAACCTTCTTTCTGTTGATAAATTTTGCTATTAAATTCAAAGTAATTTTGTTTTAGTTGGAGACTATTTTTTATTTCGGTTATATATTGTTTGTTTTCATTTTGTTCTATAAGTTTGTTTATTATTATGTCAATTGTTTCTTCTACTGGGATATTAGTGTACATGTTTGTTATGTCATATGATGTGAAAAATGTATTTTCATTTATATTTATTATTTTTAGTTTGTCTATTAATTCGTATGTATTTTTTATGTTATGATGGTTATTTGTTAGATGGTTACTTTTTAGTTTTTGTGCTATTATTCTTGCTATTTTGTATGTAGGAGCTTTTTTGAAATTGATTAATGGACGTATTGGGTTGTTTAATTTGTGTATTTTTATTAGGCTGTTCATTTTAGGTGGTTCTGGATTATTATTTATATATATGTCTATGTTTTTATTGTTGAAAATGTTTTAGTTGTTTTTATTAGTTTTATTGTTTGTTTAAGATAGTTTTCTGTTGGGTTTTTATCTAGTTGTACGCATTTATTATTGTTGATGAAGTCTTCGGTTTTTTTGATGTAGTCTGTTTTATCAATGATTACTGTTGCTTGACTTTTGTCTGCTTTAGTTATTATTAAATTATTGTTCTTTACTTTATTTTTAATTTCTTTTATTGTTTTATTGTTTTTCTTTTGTTTATATTTGTTTTTCATTTCGCTAGTGATTATTTTTTTAATTATATGTGTTGCTTCTGTTCTTTTTTCTTCTTGTATATTGTCTTTTATTAGGTTAATGGCAAATTCTGTTTCTACTATTAAATTTTCTAGATTTTTGTTTGCATTTTGGGTTATGTTAGTTTTTGACATATTGTTTAAATATTCTGTTTCTTTTTTGTTAAATTCTGTATTGCTGGTTAATGGTTCGAGGGTAAAATGTGTGTTTATTTTTGTTTTTTTGTTCTTGATTTTTGTTTTGTTGTTTTAATGTGTTAAGTTTTTTGTTGATTGTATAAGTCTTTTTGTTTTTTTCAAATCTTATTTTATTTTCTATGTTATTGTATTTATTATTCCAAGTGATTGGATGTAATCTACAAACTACTATACTTTTTCTGTCACGGATCAGGTCTCCACCATTTTCTTACTGTTCTGAACGAAATCATAATATATTGCACCATTAAAACCAATTTGTGTAGTCCAACACCTGAAGCTCAATAGTTTAGTAAAATTTATCGGATACAGTAACATATGCTTGTTGCTTGTTCCCAGTTCACTGGGCGACTTGTTCGGCATACCACCTATTACGATCATTTTTGCTACTGAAGATGGCCACCGGTGGTGTGGCCGAAACGTCTAGCTACACAACATCAAGCACACGGCCTTTCAGCCCGGAAGTTTTAAGTAATTATAGTGACACCGGCTGTGAAATCCTACGTACTACAGTAACATATGTTTTGTTCGTCGACAAATCTCGTATTAAAATAAAGCCTTGAATGCTATACGCGTCTACAAAGTTACTCAATGTTTTAAGAAATAAGTTTGCGATTTTTTAAAAGTATTTGTGGAAAATGAATTTAGTTGATTACCCGATGATGTTGTTTGATATGACTACGAGAAATGTAGATTAATAGTGCCAAATTCAAAACAAGTAGAAAGTTCCCTAATAATACAATTATTATAAAAATACACATTTCATTTTATGAATTTACAGAACAAAACCCAGACAGTTTGTTGAGTACAATTTAGTTCAGTCCATGTATTTTAAATTGACGCTAATTAATAAATGGTTAAGTTAATATATTCAATATGGCTTCACTTTCTTAATACACGTTTACATTGTTGTTGATGGCAGTGCCATGCGGCCTTTATGGCAGCGAGACTTGGACACTGAACGCAGAGAATCAAAGCCGGATACAGACTAGTGAAATGAGATTTTTACGACCAGTACTAAGAGTATCACGAGGGATCGGCTAAGAAATGACAATATGAGGAACATTCTTGGATTATACACCCTAAACGAAAGGATAAAATAGTACAGACAGGATTGGACAGACCATGTTAAAAGGATGCATATGAACAGAATACCAAAACAAATTTTGGATTATAATGCGAAAGAACGGCAGAATATTGGAAGACCAAAGAAAAAAATGGTCGGACCAAGGAGTTCGCAGCGGATCCAGTCTGAAGAAGAAAAATAAGAAGAAGGTTTACATTTTTGAGTCAATTGCTTATGACCATATTAAACTCGGTGAAAAAATACGTTTTCATCATCGTCGTCTTCAGAAAGGATTAAACCAAAAATAGTTTGTCCCCATTCCAGGCAGATGGACTAGAACTGGTCACTCCAACGCTTCTTCGGACATCCCACACCTCTCCATCCATTCTGCTTGTAATTCCTTAAATACGTTTTCTTTGTAGTGAAAAATTGTTTCTGAAACTGGAGATTTAATCGTGATTTATTTTTTAAATTTTTCATCTACTGTTCACTGACGTTCGCGAAGTTACCTCGTTTGTGATGATTTTAAAAATTTATTTAAAATTATAAACTTAAAAATTTAATCCCCTGAATTCGGCCCCTAACCACTTTTGCTATTTACTTTCAAAAATGCTTTTATCATCACATTTTGTCAGGCTTTCATAAATTTAGACAGTAGTTTCGTACTTTACTTATATGAGTGTACACTGAATGCAACATTGTTTTCACAAATATAAATTAAATATATTCATTCAGTATAAACATCGCTACATACGAGGATCAGTTGAAATTTTCGCCGAGAAACATTTCATGAGAACAAACACCTGTTTACTTTTTTTTTCTTCGCTTGTTCATTAATTTTGTAAAAGTAGTATTGCATTTAATTTAAAACTGCAACTTTCAACACTTAGCTGATGCGTATAATATTGTTGACTAGAAGATCAATTTGTATTCATTCCGATCAAGTGATCAAGAGAAAAAAGTACTTTATTGAGAGCTGGATCACAGTCCCATTATAAACCAATATGTATTGCGGGATTCGGTCTCACACACGCTCTGTCACACACGCGCGCGCGCGCGCACACACACACACACACACACACATGCACAGCTCACCCGAAAATAGTTTCGTATATCCTTATATAACACGCCTTTGTGTTCTATTCGACTTATCTAGTACAGTATAACTATAAACACACTTCTGTTGAAATTATAATTTCAGTTAATTATTTCTGACTTTGGTTCAGATTAAGTGTCACTTTCACTATGTGATGGTTAAGTGTTGAAACAAAAGGACGAGTGTGGCGTTTGTGTAATACACACGAATGGTTGCGACATTTCGCCTTTGGCAATTCAGCGTGCTTTGTGTGCCTTCCCCCTTGTGTTCACGAGTTAATCCACAGTTCACAGAGAGCGATCCATTGTGTGACAAGTCGTTAGATTTCGGCGACTGTTCGTGAATACGTTTAGTACGAATGCGGGCCCTACACACGTTCACAGACTTGCCCAACATGCTATTCATTTACTTATATGTAATTATTTCTTCTTCTTCTGATAGTTCATATCCGTTTCGGATGTTCGATATCATACAGACTATTTTAACTTTCTACACTGTACGGAATAAGTCAGTTGTATTTATGCCAAACCAGGTCCTTAAATTTCTAAGCCATGATATTCTCGGTCGCCCAAATCCTCTCTTTCCAAGTACGTTTCCCTGCAGTATGGACTGCAATAAATAAAATCTCTGTTCATTTCTCACGAGATGTCCCAGATTTTGAAGCTTTCTTATCTTCACTGTGTTAATAACTTCACTATCTTTCTTCATCTTTCTAAGAACTTCAACATTAGTTATATGTGCTGTCCATGAAATGCTCAATATTCTACGGTAGAGCCACATTTTGAAAGATTCCAATTTCTTAGTTGTGGCTTCAGTCAAAGTCCAACATTCTACACCGTAGTATAGGACCGAGAATGCGTAGCAGCGTAGAAGTCTCATCTTTGTGTTTGTTGTTAAATCGTGACTTTTGAATAAACTGCTCA
>CM068368.1:64699004-64854004 GCA_034769895.1 Magicicada septendecula | reverse complement strand
ATGCGTGTTTGCGTACATATTGCTGCTACTTTTAAACGAAGGACAATTACGTGACACGTGTCACGCGTCCACAGCCGAGACTGTTCCAGACTTCACAGATCCGCGCGCACTGTGTTCAAGGCGGCAAGCAATTACGCTCTAGTGTTTTCTAGTAGCGTTGACGCGTATTATGGATTATTCTGGAATCTCAGCCGGGTATGAATATAAGCATTCAGCGACGCTAAGTTTCAGTTTAAGTGGCGATTTATTCAAGTGGGGTTCGAGTTATTGTCGGGCGATTTACACAGTGCGTTTTAAGTGGTGTATTAGTACAATGTGATTAGAGTGCGGAATTCTTTATAGTTGACATTATTTGTGTGGACAGATTAGCTTGAATTGTTGTAGTAGAATAATCTTGTTGAATAACTTGTTGATTACAAACTGTTAATTGTGATAATTAAAGCTGGTTTTTAGTGACTTTATTGGTGTCTTGTATTTTGTTTTCCACTGTACAATACGACGATCAGTAGACCGTCGTAACAATATTTTATGCCAAACGAACGCGTAAAAGACTACATTTATAAAAAAAACGTTTTCCAGAAACAAGCAAAATTTTTGAAATTCTCTGTGTTAAAGTAATTACTAGATATAACTCTATATTCGCGCTAAATTTAATTTCTATATATTTTACGTAAACTTAGAAATAGGTACAAGCAAATGCTGATTTAAGGTTTGTTAGGGAGAGCTGTCCGGATCCCCTTAAAGGATTAGGATTCTTCAATTTGTTACGCATTACACAGTTTGCGAATTACATAATTTCAACTTATCAGTAAATTTATTTCATATTCTTAGCAAAACGCCGCAGAGAAACGAGACACTGTGACTAACCGTAAAATAAAAGTAGAGTTTATCAAAACGTCATTACATGATCGGCAAGGATTTACAGTACAAAAATAATTAAAAGTTTCACGAAATGGAAAATTTAAAGTAATGATGGATATCAACGTGTCTGATTTACATGACACAGCCATGCATCAGTCGCTTGGAATTAATGAAGATTTATATTAATCGCTATACCAAAGCATCTCGTTTGCTAGAGAGCGTGGAATTGAACAGACTCCCCCAGAAGGTGATCGTTGAGGTACTTTAAGGTGATAGTGTATGAAACGCCACCCCATGCTTTGGAGTTGTCCTTGCTAGCTTTGGATATGACAAATTTGAAGGATAACTGGAGCAACACAAGAAATTGGAGACTAGATTCTGGGCAACTTAGAAAGACGTTTTAAAACAATCAGTATATTTATATGAATATCATCAACTCTTCAATATTTTTACTTCCATGTACCGTAAGGAAATGGAAGTATGGTGATCGCGAATAAAATCGTGTTCGAGATAAGGGGAGATTCTGATAGTACTACCCTCAAAACACGAAGAAAAGGTATTTTCCGAAAAGTGTGTGTGTGTAGAATTTTTTTATGACGAACGATAACGTCTGGAAATTCAGACACAATCAAATCATTTTTCGCATATGTGCCCGTGTTGTAGAGGACTCAAGGTCTACTGATTTTGGTGAAGATCGGTTAAGGGAAAGGGGTAGTTTACCTGCAACGTTTTACGTTTTAACAAGAGTAAAGTACTTACTTCTGATAAATAAAGTATTCTGAAAATAAGGTCATAAAAATCCACTGTAGAAAGGTAGAGTAAATATCTACAAATAAGTTAGGTAGTTGAATGAGGAGGGGGTAATTTTTGTATTGATGTTATTAATTTATTCGACCGAAAACTTGAAAAAACTTTCAATAAAATATTAAGAATTGATATCGTTCCACGCTGTGTAACCACGGATACGTAAACAAAATAATTTTTCCTTTTTCAGAAACACACAGATAATAAACGCTGGGCGGTATTCGCTTTGTTTCGCGTTGTTTAAATAAAAGATAATTTAATCAAATTAATTGTTTATTTTTAAATTATTAACAACTAGGTACAATTCGTATTTTGATTATCTTTCTCAGCGTTTTTACCAAAAGCATGCTGACATATTTAGTTTCGTTCTGAGTGTACATATTAAAAATAATTTTATAATTAATTAGAACGTGGAAGTCATGTATGGTTCTTTATACCGATTTTTATAATTAAGTAAGTGTTAGTTAAACTAACTGACTGTTAAAAATTTCATATGCTAATGTTCGTATTCTAAGCATTTAAGTTTATCACAGAGGAGGTTCCAATCTTTCAAACAGCAAACTTTGTATACAATCTCGTGTTCACAAATATTTATTACGTAATCATGAAGAACGCGGGAATATTATTCACAGACAACAGTAATTTTAAAATTTACCACTGAGCTGTAGACATTAGTTACTGTCTGGCGGCTGCTGCAAATGGGTGCTTTCAGTAAATTATATGTAAATGACTGTTATGAAGTGGATGCCATTATTTTCTGAGTTGTGCTGCGCGCGCCTGCGCTTTGTAACAAGCCATGCACTTATATCAGTCACTCTGATTTACAGTTGAGCCTTTTGTGCGACTAAGAAGCGATATCAGCACGTCGGGCCGCTTAATGTTCATCGGCTTTGAATGGCGTGTTAACGGTCGAAATATTAATTCGCCAAACTGACAGACTTAGCACAATAAACGACAGAGCAGCTGGGCAAAATCCTCCCTTGGTTTGTTTTTGTTTTAAATTACGTCAACCTGAAAGCAAATAATGGAGTATAAAAATGTTTATTGTGTCCGTTGTATATCTTGTAGTCATCATAAATTACACGTTTCGGAGCTTAAGGCTTCAGCTTTTGAGTCTCAATCAAGCTTAAAGTCTTAATCAGGCTTTTGACACGCCGTTCAACAAAATAAAAGAAAATTAAAATACATCACAATTGAATATACAAGACAAAGGTATATTTGTTTGTTTATTAGCGGTGTGGTCTTATTTAATTTGATTGCGTTTGAACGACGTCTCACAACATAAACTTCTGATAGTGAAGCTTTAGGCGTCGAAGCACAGCGCTGGTGATAAGAAGGAAGTCACACAGGGTAAAAGAATATTCTATTTTTAAATTGGATACCAGAAAACATAATTAAACAATATGACGGCTGCTTGACAATAAGAAAACACTAACAAAAGAAGCAATAATTATATCTGGAAAATGAAAAACATTTGAATACTATCCCGAAATACAGGATTGTATTCGGTGAACACTTGGTCCGAATGCCCGAATGTTCCGGAGGTAAAGTTATTATATATATTAAATATATTATATATGCATCAAGAAATAGACTGTAGCAAAAAGTGATTGAATATATATATATAACTTTTTTAAAATTTTCACGAAAATCACCATCAGCCAATCTCATTTTTAGTATTTACAATGCTTAAAAAAAGTCTGCTTAGTTATGAATAAATGATTAACTACATCTATCTTCTGGAGTAATTTCAAAATGAAAACGCAAATGAGAAATGAAAGCGAGCAGCCATACAAAAGTAATTAGTGCATATCTATTGTACGTGAAACAGCCGTCTTGTGTACATTATGCAAAAGTTATATTTTTAATTCACTGAGTGCTTTCCAAATTTGGAATGGGAATAATTTGAAGAGTGAGTATTAAATTATCCATACTGTACTGAAGTGCACTAATGCATAAAACATGTTTTACTATCGATTTTTTTGTATGATTCGTTTATATTTGCATTTGTTTGCTCGACTTGAATGCATCGTTCATATTTTTGAGAGGCGTACTCGAATTTAGAGAATACTACACACGCGCATAGAAATTAAGCGGGATACTAAATATTATTATTTAAGAGCAACCTTGAGCCAGCAGAATATCGTACTGTGGAAGTGTAGATATGAAAGTAAGTGAATTTATAACAATTAAAACGCTGCTTGCGATAAAACCTCGAGTCTAAGTTTGATGATTGGCATGGTGCGTTGTTACGTCTTTTCAGTCTTTCTCAGTGGAGTAGAAACACAAATTCTTGGACGCTTCAGAAACACAAAATAAGTTAAAGCTTTTCATTGTTAGACATTTGTCTGTCGTAAATGTAGTGAGTTTTGAAGTCTTACGAATGTTTACCGAAGAACACTAACAGATTGAGTATTCACATAAGAAATTTGTACGATTTAAGGCGTGTTTTACGATGACCTTTTGGGAATCTTATGCGGAAGATCAATTGGATGAAGACAAATTTCGTGGATGAGAAAGCTGCAAGATTAGTTAAACAGTACATCAATACTGTAACGCAACGGAACGTCCTCGAACAATGGAGTGTGCCGTTCTACGTGTTTCTCGGCTATCCCAACTGTATTGTTTCTGTGCGTAAATGTTGCTGCTACTTTGAGATGAAAGACAATTAAGTGACACTTATCATGCGTCAACAATGGAGGCTATTCCAGACCGCATCGTTCGGCGCACTATGCGCTGTTTTGCACTGTTTATAGTGTATTCGAGAGTGCCTGTAATAGGCAATTATTTAACCACGTCATCCAAAAAGCGCCAGATTATTCTGGAATCTCAGCGGGGTATAAATATAAGCATCCAGCGACAGGCAGTCAGTCAGTTTACGCAGGGCGATTACACAGTGCGTTCAAGTGGTTATTAGTGAAAAGTGATTGTTGTGCAGGACCCGATTGCTTGACATTATTATTGCTTATTGTACAAATTTAAAACTTGAATTATTGTGCGAGTATAATCTTGTTGAAGAACGTGTTGATTTCAAATAATTAATTGTGATAATAATTAAAGCTGGTGATTAGTGACTTCGTTGGTGTCCGTATTTGTACCATACGACGATCAGTGTGACCGTCCTAACAATACGTTTGTTCAGGATGAGTGTACCAAAGTTCCGGGGTGATCGCCAACCTCCGCCAAGAGACGAGATTCCACTTGAGGTTAGGCTACATTTCTACTTATACCAGTGGTGGTTACAAAATAACGTCGGATCGAAGGACCAAGTGGAGACGATATAGGCAGGCAAAATACTTTCCGATTTACCATCGTCTTGAAAGGAATGTAACCATCTGCAACAAAAATAATATGTATGACGAAAACACTTGGCAATTACGGTGACTATGGAACTGAAGACTGGAGTTCAAAGAGGACGCCGGATGAAGAGATTAAGTACGAGAGTACTGAAGCCGATAGAATAGCTGAGGGCTTGACGCACACAATTTGTCACGAATGATGCCACAGTTAGAAAATATAAGGCAGTAAAATACCAATAGTAGGCATATAATATGCTGCAGATGATAAATAAAAATACAAAACTAACAACAGAGATACGAGAAACGAAAGTATTAAGGAAAATTTATACGAAATGATTTTGCAAGAGTGTAAAAAAAAGAATCTCAAAGGCAGACGAAAAGTGAATGACGATAGAAACCGAATGACATAGAGAGGACAAGAATAGAATAAGAATACTGTTAGAAAAGGGGAGAATAGAATCGGATGCAAAGAAATTTTCTTCTGGTTTAATGGACAGCCGTAATCTATCTCTGGGAAAGAAGATGAAAAAGAAGAAGAAGAAGAAGAAGAAGAAGAAAAAGAAAAGAAGAAGATGATGAAGAAGGAGAAGAAGAAAAGGAAGAGGAGTAGGAGAAGGAGGAAGAGGAGGAGAAGAAGAAGAAGAAGAAGAAGGAGAAAGGTAATCATGAAGAGGAGGAGGAGGAGAAAGGAAAGAAGAAAGAGGAGAACGAGGTGGGGAGTAGAAGGAAGAGGTGGTGGTGAAGGAGAAGAAGAAGTAGGAGGAGGAGGAGGAGGAGGAGGGAATAAGAAGAGGAAGTAGGCGGAGAAGGAGAAGGTTGAAGCGGAGGAGGAGGGGGAGAAGAATAAGAAGGAGAAGGAGAAGGAGAACGATAAGAAATAGTAAAACGATGAGGAGACAATGGAATATTAGCCGCGTCGTATAGACAGAACACCTTATCCACTCTTCCATGGACACATCATGTTACAAAAAAATGACTCCTTACATGTTTTATTTGTCACGTTTCAGAAATCGTATTCAGATTTAGGTTTTATTCTTTTGTGCTCCTTACTCCTTGATTGTTTCCTTGCTTCCCATGGAATGTCAAGAACAGCAAAGGCTGAAGCAAAACGCCATTAGAGAATAATACGACTTGGTAGAAAAGCCTAAATATAAATTATAATTATGTAGAAGTTAAATGTCAATTTACCTAAAGAAAATAGAAAAAGTTAAATCGCTTTGATAATAAAAGACCTCTGGAACTTTTCTGCGAAATGACATCTTAAAGTTTGCCTTCTGTAACTAAATTATGAACAAACAATTTGTTTCGTCAAACAAATCTTATCAGTCCGCTTATTAGCGTCAGCGGCATAAGGGTCGAGTGTTTTGTTTTCGTCAATCACTTTCGTTTCACAGCGTGGTTATTAGAGCCCCCCCCTCTCATCGACCATTACTGACAGATGTTCTCGGAGAAGGGGAGTTCCTACGAGGCACATGGCGGAGTCCTTCTGGCCGCTACTTTTTCGTAAGCGTGTTGCGCATCGTTACACAAATGTTCGTAAATTTTGTTAGCGTATATTATTTATGTGACTGCCATAATGATAAGAGATCAGTGGCGGCTCGTGCGTAAGGTTCATGGTTCAGTGAATTCCCTAAATAATTTAATTATGTTCAAGTATTTGTTGAGGGAATGGTTTCATATTTGAATGACGAGATTTGTGAGTTTAATCTTGTTGACTGAACAGAAACCGATTCGTGTAATAGGCGAATTGCTCGCTACTACTGCTTGAGATGCAAAGCACCTCTCAGAACCTCCTAGACTATGTAGATAGCTTTGGAGAAAGAACTCACTATACGCAAAATTACATTGAACTGTCGCTAACCTCAAATGTTAGCGACAGACACGAATAGTTCTGACGAGGGCCGAACCGCCCCGACCGGGAATGCAACATTTTCATAATACCGCCATTTCCAGTTATTACGATTTTTACCACATGATTTGTCCGTTTACGGTCAGTTTTGTGTCAGATTTCTCTTTTTCATTTAGTATGCAATAAAAATGTGAGCAGTGAAGTCTTAAAATTAAATAAAATAGTGAAGTATTTGTACTCCGAAAATAAAGTGTGTTTAATGTAGTCATTAAATAATTATACCTAGTAACGTTAAGGTGACCGAAGCGTGTAACCTCCAACGTGCTTTCTGGCGTTTTTGTGTGTTCAATGTTCAGGTATGTTTTGTGTGTGTTCAGTTAATTGACTTGGTAAAATGAATAGTGTTCAATCTATTTTAAAAACAAATTTTTCTTCTCTCTATTGAAGATAAATGGCAAATTAAGGAACTGTGTAGTCCGCTTCCAGTTTTAAATATTAAACAGAAACATTTGACTATCATTTTATTTTAACTATATATTTTTAGAATAATTTACAAGTAGTATTAATCCAACCTAATATTAGGCCTACTTAAAGTTGTCAACAGTTATGTCTTTACGTTGCGACTCACCCCGTGTGTTATTTGGAATGGCATAATTGCTCTTATCTTAGTAGAAACATTCAGACATTGAACCCCCAACTGTCAGACCACGAGTCACCACTGTGAGAGATGTAACATTCCTGGTAACTAAAACAGAGTACTTGCTGAAATGTGCAATTTACTACTTCCATCTTAGTTCTTACGATGTGTCTGCCTTTAAAATGCCATAATTGTTCACTTTTTGGGCGACACCTTTAATCCGTATTGCTCTAATATTTTATTAAACCTGAATAATGCCTTTTTTAATCCGTTCCTTAGGCTTTCACGGTCGGCGTCATAATTAAATTATTTTCCAGGCTGTAAGGCCGTGGTATTCTGACATTTTCATGCTGATCGATGTTGGTACTGTGATCAGACGTTTCGGTCTCACCTCTGGAGGCCATCTTCAGTGAAAGGTTTTCAGAACTACTGACAAGATGTGCGTCAGTAAACAACAGTACTGAGGTGAGGCCGAAATGTCTGATAACAATACCAACATCAATCAGTATGAAAATGTCAGAATACCACGACCTTACAGTCTGGATAATAACTTTAATAATTATTGCCTTTTGACTTCCATGTTCCGTAAGGAAATGGTGATCGCGAAAAAAATCGTGTTCGAGATAAGGGCTGATTCTGATTGTACTACCTTCAAAATATGAAGAAAAGTCACTTTCCGAAAAGTGTCTGTGTCTGTGTGTAGGATTTTTTCCGCAAACAATAACTGCCGCAAATTCAAACTAAATCAAATAATTTTTTGCATATGTGCCCGAGATGTAGAGGCCTCAAGGTCTATTGATTTTGGTGAAGATTGGGTCAAGGGGAATGGTAGTTTACCTGCACCGTTTTACGTTTTAATAAAAGTACTTAAAAATTCATTTTTAACTTTTTCAAACAATGGTGTTAAAAATAAACTAATTTTGTTGCCAGGCAACCAAGTTGTTCGGTTAGGAGGGAGTTAACCTGCATTGTCTTGAGTTTAACAAGAGTCAAGTACTTAATTTTAATAAACAAGTGCCCCGAAAATAAAGTCATATTAATTCACTGTAAAACGGTAAATGAGAAAATTATAAATGAAGTGGGTAGTTGAAGGGGAAGGGGGTGATTTTTTGAAAATTGCTGTGCTGAAATCAAGTAAAGTACGAATATTTAATTTTGAAGGATAAGATACCTTAGAAATTACATGTGATATAACGATTACTCTATGAAAGTGTAAATATCATTAATGGTGGTGATCGGTTGAGGAGGAGGGACGATTATCTGCGTAGTTCAGTTTCTTTATAAGAATAAAGTACCTAATTTTTATAGATGAAGTGACTCGAAAATAACATTATATTAAACGACTACTCCATAATAACAAAACTATGTATAAATAGTGAAAATAGTTTGAGGATGGGCAATATTTTTTTTAGAAATTATCGAACCGAATTCAAGTAAATGATTTTAAATATAAATCTTAGAACATGGAAGTCATGTATGGTTTTCCATACCGATATTTAATTTGTTTTCATTTGTCTGGGTAATAAATTTATCATTGGCCTAATGTAAAGTAAAGTAAGTAATAAAGCAAATAATAAAGTAAAGGAATATAGGATCATCCGTTCCTTGGTGTGTACAGATCTGCGTGATAAATAGAAATTCTATTCGGAGAAAGATTTATATTTACTAAAGGCACTTTAATATTGATGTGCAGTAAAACATCTACAGTTTAGATTATGAGTGGCGATGCGTAGTCCGAATTAGGGTAGTTCCGAATTATAGAATTCTTTATATAAATTGATACTACAGGTCAAGTAATGCAAACAAGATTTTGTAAATTTTGACCTGTTGAAAAGGTAGCTCAAACATAAAAGCTACACAGAAGTTAATGGAAATTTACACTTAGTGTAGGCCTACTTACTAGGTTGTAAATTATCGGAGGGATAAGCAGAAGTGTTGGCTAATATCAGCATAGCTTTAACACCCCCTTCAAACCGGTTTGATGACCGTTATAAATTCGGAAAAGAAGACGGTTTTCCGTCTGTAATTACTGCTTTACGCTTTTCGGACAGGCATTACAACACTGTAAACATCGTGACTTTAGCTTTTCCCAAAATATTATTGCGACGGATCGTCGTGTTGTACAGTAAAAACAGAATAAATGACAAAAAATCTTATTCTCCTTCTTCTCCTCTTCAAGAATTAGGTTATATAAACCTGTTCCAGCACCCATCTTATCCTCGGACGACCCAAATCTCTTCTACCATTTAGACGCAAACGGGAGGTGGAAATCAACAAAGCATTCTTGTACAATAATTCACGTTAAATTTGTCCAACAATAAATGTCGGCTTCCTACAATTTTGCGTTAACTAACAAAATGTCCACTAATCCGCAACAATCACATTTGATCCGCACTCTATTATCGCCAGGTCTAAACTGAACTGTGCCGCTTCGAAATCCGGTATTTATACTTCGCCGCCTAGCATTCTAGCATTGTGGTGACATGACAGATCAGGATGCCGGAAGAATAGTCAAGTAAAGTCCGGAAGGCGCACGATCTAGAACAATCCAGACCGTTACGTAATTCTGACGCGCAAATGTACGTGCGAGGCGTTACGTAGTCACTTAGCGATGCGGTACAATTTATATCCTCAGCGTAGCAATATATTGCGGTTTACAATAGAATTCAGCGCCGAAATTTAAAAACAGCGTATACTAGCTTTCGAGTAATACGAATTATCGTAAATTCCGAATTAGGAGAATCCGAATTAGCGAAGTTTCACTGTGTACTGTTTTACCAAATATGTCAGTTAGTAATGCTTAAAATATCAAAGCGATTAAGGGTCTTTTCAAGAAAGCGTCTACAAACAAATCTGGCAGCGTCACGAGCCCGCCAAGCTCCCCCACCAATGTGCCCGCCAGTCCCAACTACTACAGTAGCAGTGTGAAGAAGGCGTGATTACCATACCACTAATACTATAACACATTTATCGTTACTGTTTGGAACTACGATTCTACCTTTACGCTGTGCAGTTATTGTTTTATTTTTCAAAGTTACTCTTTCGTTAGTTATTTACATTCGTTCCTTTTTACATACGCTCATTCTTTCATAGTTTATTTATTTTTTTTTTAAATTCTTTACATTCATTTCGTGTTTATTATTTACGTTATTACTATATACTTTTATTCTTTATATTGCTTTATTCAAAATGAATCTGAAAGAGTTGCTAACTGTCGCCTGAAATGAGGAAAATGCCGTTCGTTTTTTTTTCAAAACAAAGGATTAATTCACAATCCTAGATTATGTAATTAATGTAATATAAATAATCGTGAAAATAAATTTAAAAACCCTCCTAACAAAAATTTAAAAAAAAGAAACCAAATAAAAAGAATTGAAGGCGTGCGTGCGTTTAATAAAATATAAATAAAAATAAAAAACAAAAAGCTGAAACAAAATAAAAAGAATAGAATTGAAGCCTGTGTGCGTGCGGAATTAAAGGCACGCGCGCGTACGTGCGTCATATAAATGTGTGTAATGTATGCTAATCACTCCTCCTTCACACCGCTTCTGTAGGAGAAGGGACTGGCGGGAACGTTGGTGGGGGAGCTTGGCGGGCTCGTGACGCTGCGAGAGTTGTTTGTAGACGCTTTCTTGAAAAGACCCGCGATTAATTTTCACAAGAGTATAATATACAAGAATATTTAATGCAACGCAGCTTTCCGTGAACGTAACTGCACAAAATTGTACACGTAAAATTATCGTTTATTAAAAAATAGAATAACAAATGTTGATAATTCCAACGCAACAAACACATTTAATATGATGAAACTGTGAAATAATTTGTTAGGAATACAGTAAATGGTGAATCATTGCAGCGTACACAACGAATGTCTTTTTACTTTTTTTATAATGTCGCTTTGTGTGAATTAACGACTTGATGAATGATGCAGAGAAAACGGCGGGAACACAATAAATCAGAGCGGACTGAGAGAGAGAGAGAGAGAGAGAGAGAGAGAGAGAGAGAACTCACTCTGGTTTGAGCTGAGAGTGCGTTGTGGGTGTTGATTTTTATTGCCAGATAAAATCCTACATTGTGCCGTACACAATGCCGGCTTTATTTGTGTGTTTGATGGACACACACACACACACACACACACACACACACACACACACACACACACACACACACACACACACACACACACACACACACACACACACACACACACACACACACACGCGCGCGCACACAAGTATACTGGTGGGACACAAAGTGATTGTGCGCCGTGTGTTTGAACACGCGTTTTAGTGATTTTTAGTAACGCCAAGTGCCGGCGTGATAGGTTTTTCGGCTTCAATTACCAAATTAATTCTTCAGTTACCGTGTTTGTACACAGTGTAAAAATATGTATATCATTAAAACAGTTTGTTTTGGGCGCACGGGAGGGTTCGGTATAGTGTTTCCTAATTACCAACCATCGAATACACTCTAATTGACAAAACTAATTAAACTAACAAGAGTGTACGCTAAACGGACGTTGTAAATTACGTGGTAGAAAAGTGGTTAATTTTAATCTATCAAAGTTGGAAATTATACTAACATTACAAGTAAGTTTTAGTATACCGGTACTAAAAATATGTTATGCACACACACACACACACACACACACACACACACACACACACACACACACACACACACACACACACACACACACACACACACACACACACACACACACACACACACACACACACACACACACACACACACACACACACACACACACACACACACACACACACACACACACACACACACACAGAGGTTTGATTTAAAACGTTTATGCAGTTCCTGTTTTGCAAATAAATTAGCAGAAAAACTAATGTTCAAACGTAATGGCAATGCTCAAATAATTAAACTGGAGAACTACCGGTAGCTATTCTGAAGTAACTAGAAGTGATTCATAGAGACTCACAACGTATAACCCAAGGAAAGCGACAATATATACGGAAAGAAGATTAACAATAGATCAAATTAATAATTCCGACAAGCATAACTACCCTGTACAATAAATAGGGGAAGTCATAACAACGCTAAAAAGCAATATCTGGAGAACAAAATTTAAATAGATCAAGGCTTATGTAGAACTTTATGGCAACTAACTTGCAGACCGATTAGTAAAACCAGCAGCACGGAATAATGAGTTGGCAGTCTGTCTTGACAAAATACCCAAAATTGCAGTTGTTCAAGAATTAACCGAAGATGGGAAACGAATGGAAGGAAATAACGGAAGGTACAGTAACTAAAATGTTATCCCTAATATCAAAAACAGATTACAAATAAAACTCAAAATGACTCCCAGCTTTACGACAATAGTGACTAGACATGGAAAAATGAAATCTTACCTTCACCGTTCCAAGATAATAAGCGACCCAATGCGCCAGTGCAATGCAGCAGAACAAACATTGGATCACACCATATATGAGTGTGAGATGTTGAAAAATGAGAGACACAATTTAATCAGTAGTGTAATAAAAACAGGAACTTGGCCACCTACAAATTTTAGATCATATAAAGAAGCATCTAAAGGAATTCGAAACCATTTATCAATTCAAGAGAAATACAATAAGTTATTTTAAATAATGAAATCTTGACACATAAGCATGGTAATTTATGTTATGTATTACGTATTTGTTATGACTTGATATTAATGTGTATAAGCACGTTGTAATTCAAGTAAGGAAAACACTTAGCATGTAGTATTACACAATTTAATATCTTCAAGTAAATACACTGCAAGTAGGTTTATTTTCACCTCGGTTTCGGTGAAAATAAACTTACTTGCAGTGTATTTATTTGAAGGTATTACATGGGAGACCTGCAGGAAGCTCAACGAGTTACCTAGGTGAAAATAAACCTACTTGCAGTGTATTTATTTGAAGACATTACTTAGGAGACCTGCCGGAAACTCAACCAGTTACTTACAAAGGAATAATATTACACAATTGTAATAAAGCATGCATTAAAATACAAAATAAATTAAAAAATTTATATTTTACCTATATTTTTGACCGTCAGTGTTATAAGTCTAATCTCGCTCGCAGTCATTACCAACTATTCATAAATTTAAGAAAGTGGCATGGATCGCAGACAATGACAATGACGATGAACTGAACAATGACGTCACTAACTGGTTTAAGATATGCGCGGCGGACTTTTATAACAATAGAATAAGGAAGTTAACGCTATATTAAAAATGAGTGAAAATCAATGGCAATTAAGTGGAAAAACAAAGAAGGTTTTTAGATATTTCTTATAATAAAACACATATTTTTTAATGCTTTATTTTTGTTTGAAAATGTACCGTATATAAAAAAACACCCCTTCCGTTTTCTCTTTAAGGAAACCTTAATAGACTTATGACAACATCATTTAGTCTTGGAAAAAGTTTTGAACATACTTTCTGTTGGAGCTCTGAACTCGCTCAGCGACTTCTGTTTTATGTTTTCAAAAGTCACGAAACACAGCTAATCTATAATTAAAAAAAAAAAGTTATATGAGACCCTTCTAATGAATAGATGTTTACCATATCATTACGGAGTTACTTAAGGTATATGAGACCCTTCTAATGAATAGATGCTTACCATATCATTACGGAGTTACTTAAGGTATATGAGACCCTTCTAATGAATAGATGCTTACCATATCATTACTGAGTTACTTTCGCCTAAAATGGAAACGCATTTACTTTATGTAGTTATTTTAAAATTTCTTAAAATATGGAGTTATTTTTTGGCTTAATGCCATGTGAACTGGTGCTATTTCCTGAATTATCTGTTCATAAGTCTTTCAGTTTTCTATGAATGGCCTCACACCTAATCATGTAAGTGGCTAAACAGAACTCTGTATTGACCGCAGCAACTTGTAATAAAAGTCTGCGAAACACAGTACTGCGTACTTCAGCTAACTGTTCCTTCTTTAACTGATTCACGACCGCCTTGAAAGTTGTTGTACCATTTATGATCAGCTTGTTCACCCGCACTAGACTTATTTAAAGCCAGCTGCAACATTTTTCACTGTGCCAGAGCAGTTTACCCTTGTTCTTTACCCAAACTAAAAGTAACTTATTCAACCTAGTTTTTTTTTAGAATGTTAAAGAATCATCTAATACGTCAGAATACAACTTAAAATACCAGCTGTCACATCTAATCTGTACATTCTACATGGCTATAAATTTGGGCAGCTGTTATAAACAGATGTACAGAAAACGGTTTTAAAATACATACCGTAATTAATATTAGGTATTATTCATCTTTTTTTTCGTTTAAAAAAAGAAATCAGATCAATAGATGCTGTTTCTGGAAATTTGCTATTTTTAAATTAGTCTTACTCGGCTAGAAGTGATAAATATAGAATAGATGCAGCCACGGGTAGAAGGACAAATAGACGGAAAGGTAGATAAATACGTGAGATAGAGGAAAAGATATATATATAGATATATAGATAGATAGAGAGAGAGAGAGAGAGGGAGAGAGAGAGGGAGAGATTCCACAATCATTTAACAACGAAGTAAATTGAGCAGTACTGAAATTGATTTTATAAACTTTAGAAGACTAAGAGAATTGTTGAGTTATACCTGTTCAATTCAATTTATATACAGTAATTTTATTAAGCGTTCTAAATACAACCGTAGACGTTCCTTAGTTGTCTCTTTCTCTCCCGATAATTTAATTACTACTCGAGAAAATAAAATTGCGATTTGTCAGACGCTGTCAGACGGACAGTTTGACATTTAGTTCACGTTTCAGCAATTAAACGAAATGTCTCAGTGTCACGCGAGCAGCAGCTGTGTGTTGAAACTAATGAAACACAGTTTCCAAGACAAGTTCGCCTCTCAGAGTCCAGTATTCAGGACACAGTTGCACATACTTCCTCCGTTAGCTGTTTGACGATTAAAATTTAATTATTCTAGGTACATACAATGAAAGGTGCATAGTGTTCCATAGTATTAGTCAAAGAAAGAGAGATAAAAAAGAGAGAGAGAGAGAGAGAGAGAGAGAGAGAGAGAGAGAGAGAGAGCGCGAGTGAACGAGTGGGAGGGGGTTTACAAAATCAATTGTATTAATGCTAAAAGAATTTTAGTTTCTTGTTTCTGAATGATTTTGAAACCTCTCCCCATCTCTCTTTCTCCTTCCTCTTTTAGTTTTTCGCTTCATTTACATATTCATTTGTGTATCTATAGCTTGTCTACCTACTGGACAGAATCAACTCAATATCTGTCAATTCCTTGTCTTTCATTTTTATATAGTTTTATATATTTTTATATAGTTTATTTCACATGTATCGACATTTACTGCAGCCATACATCCGCCGACTTCTACCCTTATATTACATTCTTGCTGTTCAGACCAGTTTCAAATGCAAATGCCATTCCTTGAGGATAGCGAAGATCTACCCTCTCTTATTGTACGTACCTACTTTAATATTGCTTGAAGTGAGCAAACGTGGGCAACCTTATCTTGGACATTCTATTTAGGTAGCCAAACCATTTTATTTATATTTTATTCAGACGGTTATTATGATAATTTCATCCATTTCCCAGCTAGTCGTCCTCTTCAATCATTCTAACTATGTGTAGTCTCATCAAGTTACAGCATTTCCTACAGTCCTCCATTTTCTTATTTCTTTTACACACACCCCACACTTTTGATACATAAAACAACTATCGCCTCTGTTGTGCCCTTAAATATTAGTCTTTTAACCTTCATGTATTGATTGGTCGCAGATAACCGACAATCAGCTTTACTCGTTATCACAGGAACAAATATTTGTATTAACGTCTCTGCGGGATGCTCTTTTTTTCCACAGACAGAAGAAGTCTGTCGGTTGTCAGCTTGGTGACATGTAAATATAGTTTTGTTTAAGTTGATGCAGGCATTAATTGTACTTTTATAAGCATGTGATATGCGAGTCTTCTTCATCGCACCTATTGTGTAAAATAAAGTGAAATGATGGCATGAGAAGGGAAACGAGGGGGAAAGAGAGAGATGGAGAGAGAGAGAGAGAGAGAGAGAGAGAGAGAGAGAGAGAGAGAGAGAGAGAGAGAGAGAGAGAGAGAGAGAGAGAGAGAGAGAAATACATAGTAAGTCCACGTTTGAGAGAGGGGATAAAGCAGACTGGAAATCTGGAAGTGAAATACAAAAACAGCGTCAGCAAGATTATTTTATTTTAAAATATTTGTTTCGTATTTATTCGTGTGTAAGGTTTCTTAAAAATTCACAACATAATCTGTACGAAATTACTTATTAACACATTAAACGTAATAAATTTTATATCTTTTAAAATAGTCCCTTTGGAAGCCACAATGTTACGGAGAGACCGTTCCATTGATTGAAGCTGCCCTACTTCATCTGTAATTGCCTTTAGCTGGCCTGTCACAATCTTTTAGACTTACTCCACACTTTCAAACTTGTGGCCCCGGAGTTGGCTTTTGATTTTTGGAAACAGGAAATAATCGCATGGTGTACGGTGAGGGGAGTAAGGTGCCTGCTTTTTAACTCGATCGTTTGGCATCTGTCTGTCTATCTGTCTGTCCGTATGTTTAGGGTATATCTCACGATAGCGTCTGAATATTCATCTTATTATTTGAATTAGAAGTCTCTGCAATTCCAACATTGTCTTGTTTACTTGCTAAACTGCTATTTGTTATGTTCCGGACGAGGCCTTTCAGTGTTTCCACAATTTTCAAGTCCTAAACCACGACAAAAAATATATCCTGCTGGAACCTGTATATATACGTATAACCCGTGAATCCACCTTTTCGGCAGGTCAATTTGTAAACAAGTTTCTTTTTTTGTCATGACGCACGCCGCACTCGCATAAATCAACGTGGGCATTGGAATTGTTTTATAAAATTTAATGCTTGTGCTGTGTCTTGTCTTATTTTTAAGATTTCTATGAGTCGTACCACAAATATTCCTAAATTTATTTATCTTATCTCTTATATCATATTATGATTCATAGCTTACTGCACAGTCGAGATATTTGAAACGGCTCACTTGTTCTAAAATGCTGTTTTTTATAACTATCTTAGACCTCACATAACTATCCAATTTTATACAAAGTATGACGTCTTTATTGAACTTAAATTGTCACTGTTACGGATTTTTTATTTACTATTTAGTTTTATGCTTATTCGCTTGTACCAGTTAGCAAGTCTTGTACAATAGAACAAAGCTATAAAAATTTATTTTATCGCTACTTTATTGTATTGTACAGCTAAAGAGATGCCGTCTGCAAAGTATCACCTACACTATTAAACTGTCAGCGCACTGTCTGATCTGATAAACGTTGTTACCTTCAATCACGACAACAGTTTGTCTTTAATTTCCTGTTCTTTACTTTATTCCTTGTCTTTAATTTGCTATATATTTTGCTGTATCCGCTTTAAAATTACCGCCAACGTTGAGGGAGTATCATTACACACGGCGTATAACGGCTCGCTTGTTCTAAAGTATTTATTTATTTATTTTTATTACAACTGAGTACTACCCATCTAGTAATTTACATTTCATAATTAAAGACACTAATCAAGAGATATAACCCAGGTGGCTATAATCTCCCCATTTAACTAATATCCATCAGGTCAAATGGTTTCGTTCGTCTCAGCCTTGTAGCTGCATTAGTTGTATCCAGCAGTCGCCGTATCCCAGGGTGTACATGCTGTTAGACGCGTTGCCCATGCTTCACTGCCTGCTTTTTTATTTCCTCAATGACAAGTTCAATTTTTAAATCCCTGTATAAGTTGTCGTTTCTTACATACCATGGTGCATCAACAATGCACCGAAGCACTTTGTTTTGAAATGTTTGAATTATATTTATGTTTGATTTTTTTGCACAGCCCCAGAGCTGTATCCCATAGGTCCAGATAGGCTTTAGCACTTGCTTATACAACAGCAATTTATTAAGGATTAACAGTTGGATTGTCTCACCAAGAGCCAATACATTTTCCTGAACTTTAAATTCTACTCCTGCTTTTTATTTTTGACGTGCTCCTTCCATTTAAGTTTTGCGTCTAATGTCATTCTAAATATTTAGCTGTATTAGCATAAGGAATTGGTAATGAATTAATTATAACTGGTATTCGATGACCAATCTTTAGATTTGTAAATTTTACATTGACTGACTTCATCTCATTTAATCTAATGCGCCACTTTTTGGTCTATTTGCTCACAGCAGCAGAGGCTCTTTTGTTCTAAAGTGGTGTTGTTTATAACTACCTTAGTCCTGACTGGATATTTACCTTTAAAGGCCATGGTTTTGGTCATTGTTACTTATATTGTCAGTGAGTATTCTCTTGCCACTTCTTGTAATTGAAACATAGCTCTTTGTAAATCATCCTCATTGCAATTTTTATGAACGTAAACGAATGGTATAGCTAGTTATAGCTATCAACTGTAGCATAGTCGGTTGCACAATGACACTCTGTCTCGTTACCTTTTTGCACAAATCTCACAGTTCAACAACCTGTTTGTCGCTTAAGAGACGTGAAGCGTTACTTGACTTTTTACTTTTCCGATATGAAAGTTGAAGTAACGAATTCCTTAAGTAGTTTTTCGCGTACCGGGAAATACGTTTGGCAGGTGTGACGGTAGAGCGCGCTAAGGTAGTTTTCATGTCAGCCGTGTAATCGAAACCAAACCACGAGTGTGTCGTGTTGGACGCCTACCCGTTACAGGCGAAAGTTACACCAGCTTATGTTGTCACGGCCCAAACATCTCCCTCCATCACGCAAACTAGGCCTAAGTTTCCGCAGGGTTTCATGTGCCGCGCATTACAGTTTTGAAGTTTGTTTGCGTTTGATTAAGTTACAACAGACTATGATCCCCTGTGCGGGGGCGAGAGTACTTTTGATAAGTACTTTTAAGGTCATGGTATTTAAGAGTACATTCGTACGCAGTTATTTGTATTATGATAAGTTAATAATTAATATTATGAGACTTTTAAACGTTATAGGATAGGAGGAAAATAACTTTGATAAGTAGTACAGACCATCCAGCTGTAATCTATTTGGTTTTTTACCATTTCCTTTTTTTCCAGTGAATGGAAATTGCATTAACCCCCCCCCCCAAGCTGGAGGACCAGGCAATTTTTAATCAAGGTTTACTTCCTTTAGCCTTTGATAAACTAATATCCAAGTGCAAGACAGCAACTCATTCGTTACAGTTTGCTGATGGTCAATTACTTTTGGCTCAGGATTTCGAAGACATATAGAGTACATGACTAGAAAATTGATACAGGAATATCAGAAACGGCGATTGAAGGTAAATATGAATAAAACAAAATACATGGGACTAGGTGACCTTTAGCAAGATTTGATATTGGGGGAAGACATGGGGAAGATTTCATGTACGGAGAATTACAAGTATTTAGGGGTGAAAATTTCGGCCAACGGGTAGCAAGAGAAAGAAATGAAATCCAAAATTAAGTTGGGAAATATGGTTATCTCTACATTAAATGGAATCCTGTGGAATAAAAAAATACGGCATAAACGTAAACCAAAATATTTAAAACCATTGTTAGAAGTGTCATGACTTACGGCTCAGAAGTTTGGAATACACAAGAACAAAATTAATGACAGCAGAGATGGTCTTTCAGAGACGTTCGGCAAGAGTATCCAGCCGCGATAAAATTAGAAATGTATTCATTAAGGATAGAATAAATGTGGAAAATTCAATTGTTGATTTTATTGAAACAAAAAATTTACAATGGTATGGGGACACGAACAGAAAGACACAGGAAAGATTGCCAAAGAGAGTTATGGAATGGACCTCACCAGGATGAAGGAAAAGAGGAAGACCACATATCACCTGGATATAAGAAATTCTGACATTATATAGAGGGAAAGAAAAATTGAAGATCTTTCGATCGACAAAGTGAAAGATGAGAGTTCAATCAATACTGTAATCTTTCCGGAAAATGTGTAAGCATTGTACAGCTTGAATAATAATAATAATAATAATAATAAGTACAGACCATTGGTGCACCATAAAGTCAAGATATTGTTTTTAGCACCAAGTACATGTATACTTGAGATAATGAGTAATGGGATAACATCCTGTGCTAATAGTGAGAGGTTGATCTATAGTGATGTCCACGATACATTGCTTGTATACAGATCGGCTCACATAAGGCAGCGTACCTTGTATAACTCCCAAACACTTTTGTGGCACAAAAATGAATTCTTCTTCTTCTTCTTCTTCTTCTTCTTCTTCTTCTTCTTCTTCTTCTTCTTCTTCTTCTTCTTCTTCTTCTTCTTCTTCTTCTTCTTCTTCTTCTTCTTCTTCTTCTTCTTCTTCTTCTTCTTCTTCTCTTATTATTATTATTATTATTATTATTATTACAATTTTTTACAACCATAGGTTGGTTTCTCTCGTGGTGACGGGTTATTGAAAACCAAGTTTACCGGAGCTCTTGTCTCATTATATTTTGCGAACTCGAGTATATGACAGGTGTAGCTGTCTAATTACCCGCGTCTGAATGTTTCGATCACTTTGGTTGTTGTGCTTGGTATTATGCCTGTGGCAGAAATAACGATCGGATTTACTGGTACCTCGTTGACCTTAAAGTCTTTTTAATTTCCACAGATAAGTGTTGATTTTTGTTCATTTAAACGGATATTCTTCTTAGAGTTGACATTTTTTCTTGGGTCCGAAAGGGACTTCGAAAACATATGCTTCCATTAAAGAGAAATGCACTAGCCTCTTCACCCCAACTCCACTCTCACCTACACGTTGGTGGATCCTGTTACGCTGAGCAATCCACTCCAAGGTTGTGGTAGCCAATCCCTTCGGCGGAGTGGATCGGTAAGTAAACGACAGATGGGGATTCTGTCAGGGTAGTCTTGGCCTGGCAGGATGGTGTACATCGGCAGCAGGGTGTGCATCTAGTGTGGAGGCGGAGGAGCCTACAGTAGGCCAACGGCTGCAACCGTGGGCTAAGTTAGTTTGTCTACTGCGATCGGGCAGAGAGAGCTTGTCAACTGAGATGAAAGTAACTCTCTAGGGTAAGAGCAGCACAAAATCAACGTTCCTGGTCCTCCAGTGGGGTGGCGGGTATTGCAGCAGGCCAGTAACCTGCTTAAGTAAAAATATATGTAGGCCTACTTACAGAACTCATACGAGCCTCGGAAATCGGATGGGTTCTCTCTTAGATCAGAGAAGGAACGAGGGTATTAGACGCGATTTAAACATTGCATCATTGTAGCAGCAGATTGAAGACCACAGAAGGAGATGGTGTGAACATTTGAATCGCATGCGTGATATCCGTCTACCCGTGATGTTGTTTTGTCCTCAGTTAAAACGTCTGGCCCTTGTCGCCGCTACTTTGTATGTTAAGAGTGGTCCATTAATGCTGCGGATACCCGCAATTGGCTGCTTTTTGCGGTTAATATATGACCGTTTAAGAACGCCTAAGCAGTTTGCAGCTGAAGAAGAGTTTCATCGGACGTAACGATTGAGTAATAATCTTTCCAAACCCCTTCCTCTTGAAATGTATTTTTAATGTACTGTTCACGTGATTGTGCCATCGCGTGGAGTTTGGTGTAAAGTTGAGAGCAGAGAGGGACAGTTGCTTGTATCCTTGAAGTACTGAAGTAAACATGTATTGCGATCTCCATGTACAGTTATGGAACGACATACATACAAGTACTCACAGAATAAAACTAACGGTGGATGAGTTCAAAATATGCGTGCTTAATCCTATGCCACCTATCTTGATTGCTTAAGCAGTATATAATACTGCTACGTTGAGTTGAACAATATAAAAGTGAGTCTTGGCACGCGGCAGAATTTTCTAACGCTCTAGGTCATTCGAGATGCACCTTCCAGTTGTTACTCGACTATTCAACCAGCATCTAGCCCAGTTCAGTTTAGACCTGCCTATATTAGAGTGCGGTTCAGAGTTATTACGGAGATTTAGCGGGAAGTGATCTTTGTGTTAAGTAGTTCGAAACTGTAATGAGGTGACATTTATTGCTATTGTTGGATAAATATAACTTGAAATATTGTATGAGGATGCCTTTGTTGACTACTAACAGCGTCTGTGTCAAATTAAAGTTTGTAATTAGTGACCTCATTGGTGTCAGTTATTCTATTTTCACCGTAAAACACGGCGATCCGTGTCACCGTCGAAGCATATCATCACGTAATCGTTTAGGTCCGAGAAGAACTAAACGAGGCGAAACCCTTTATTAAGGGAAACATATAGTGTTCAAGCTATGGACAAGTGTATCTTACTCCTTAGAATGTAGGTAGACCTGAAGGAAGAAAAGTTATAGGTAGGCAGAAGAAACGGTGGGTACCGGAACAGTTCTGGTCAACCTAATCCGTGGAAGTACAGGAGAAGAAGAAGAAGAAGAAGAAGAAGAAGAAGAAGAAGAAGAAGAAGAAGAAGAAGAAGGAGGAGGATGGGGGAGAAGAAGAAGAAGAAGGAGAAGGAGGTGGAGGAGGAGGAGGAGGAGGAGAAGAAGGAAAAAACGAAGTAGAGGAAGGAGGAGGAGGAGGAGGAGGAGGAGGAGGAGGAGGAGGAGGAGGAGGAGGAGGAAAAGGAGAAGGAGAAGGAGAAGGAGAAGAAGAAGAAGAAGAAGAAGAAGAAGAAGAAGAAGAAGAAGAAGAAGAAGAAGAAGAAAAACCAAAACTTATGAAGGGGAAGAACGACTAACTTATGAGGAAGAAAGGAAAGAATAAGGAGAGAACATAACAATTTAAAAAGTTTAGTTTTCAAACTAAAGTCGTTGAATGTCACCGTTAGTATTAAAGTGTCCAAACGTTGGGCTCCGTCTTGTGATTATTGCAATAGTTCAGTCTGCCGCTGTAACAAGATTACACGATCCAGTCTGTAAAGTGCTCATTTGGCTACTCGCCATGTCATACGATGGAAATCGATTTGGTGTTTTCGTTAATAACAGCTCTTGATTTTAATAGTTCGTATCTAGGGAAAAGTAATTTATTTTAGATTGGCCTGTTAAGGAAAACTGTTACGACCTGAATATATAAATTACACACGCGCGCGCGCTTACACACACATACAAAATTTACGTACATAGTCAATTATTAGAAGCCTACGCAGTGTCAGTTAGTTATTACCAGGTGTATGCGGCGCCGTGACATCAAGGTACATTTATCAGAAAGTGGATAATGTTATTATTAATTATATTATTATCCACTTTGTAAATAGGACTTCAGCTTGTTCAAGTATGTTTTATTTATATGTATAAACATATAGGTAGTATACAAAAATATTTCATTATATTGATAGAAAACCACTTTTTTTAAAAGAACATTCACCTTTGCTTTTGCAAAACACTAAATAGGTATTTACTAGGTAGGGCCTATGAGAAAAGTATTAACAGTCCCCTGAAAGTGCTCTGAAAGTTTTCTTTGAAAGAGTTTTTCTATCAATATAATTAGAATCCTCCAAGAATGGTGAAAGAAAGTGTAGTGAAAGGCGTGAATGGAAAATGCGTTTTAATATAAACATGTTTACATTATAAATATACTGTTCTAGTTTTCCGTTCCTGACTTTCCACCATGCTGTACCGTTGAACAAAATTTTGCTGGTAGGTTGCCAGTATTCCAGCTAATCCAAGATACAGCCAAGATTGTTAGTCCTGGAGGTCCTATCTCGTTGACCATTCGCTAGCTCTTCCGCCTTCAGGGACATATTCCCATCTAAATAACTATTTCAGAAAGCTCAAAATGCTCAATACGTGGTTCAAAGAAACAGAAAAGACGTAGAAGAACTCCAAATTACTTAAGAAGGCATTGAAGAACGCTTACCACTCAAAAAGAAATTAAAAAATGCCTAGGGGTTTCAGGAAAAAGCCAAGAAGAGGATAGATGGCATTTGAACTGACGAAAGGTGGGAGAGACATCGATCAAGAATGAAGGAGATATGGGAGAGGAGGAAGAGAGAGGAGAAGAAGGGAGGAAGGAGTTGAACCTAACGTAGTTCACTGTGGCTCATACGAAAAAAATACTGTTGCAGTAGTATTTACAGTATATACTAATTTATTTTACTGTATATTTAAATAGGTAGTAATGTTCACACACGTGCGCGCGCGCTATCACACATACATACATACATACAAGCTTACATACACATGCGTATATATGTCAAAAATATTGAAAAACATTGGATAATTAATGCTTGATACCTTTACTTGGTGAAAATCCATTTTGTAAATTATAGTAAAAGATAAAACAATAAAATAGTTTCAGTGATTTTCACTCGTCATTTATTAAAATTATAAATCCATGACAGCTGTTTCGGCAACACAGTGCCTTCATCAGATGTCAGCTTACACCATCTGATGAAGGCACTGTGTTGCCGAAACAGCTGTCATGGATTTATAATTTTAATAAATGACGAGTGAAAATCACTGAAACTATTTTATTGTTTTATCTTTTACTATAATTTTGAAAAACATTGGTGTAGGCCGTGTAAATTCAAAAACTAAAACGAAATACATTATAACCAGTAAAGGAATAAATTATCAAATATAATTTTTTCTACAAGTACAGTAGTTATATTATATTGTTATTGTTTTAATTCACCTGACGTAGGTTTTACTGAAAATATCCGCACCTTCAGAGGTTCGTAAATGATCGAAACAAACAATGGAACAAATAATCGAAATAATTCCAAATAAATGAACAAGAGTGTTTTTGAATAATTATGCATTGTATTGTACAAACTCGTGTAAAAATATAAACGTGGGAAAAGATCATATAGCGCTTCTCCTAAATTCAGACTTACGCCTCGCCACTGACCAGGGGAGTATTTCATAAAATATTTAAATCTACGTAGCTCCGCGAGCCACCTACGGCTTACGTGCCACCGTTTGGAAGCCGCTATTCCATGAAGACGAAGACCCATAGGTTACTGTTAGAAACTGAGTTATTGTCACTTAATATCAATTCAGTAACAACAGGAATGAAATAAGTTTACTATTCCAATATAAGCTAGGAATTAAGAAAATGTATATATACATTTTATTAGCATCTGTATATGGTGGAAAAGGTTTGTTGGAAGATTGCTATTGGATAGATGATAGTTTACGATATGAAGAATTGGATGCACGAAAATTTCATCCGCTACATACCACGTTTCGAGAAGTTTTCTTGTGGTTTCAAGGGTCGTGTAATTCGGAACGTAACCAGGCAGAAGAGAGGTTTACATAGAAATTTATTTCTTTTGTACACCTTATACACAAAAATTGTAAACAGTTTTTTTTATTCTGTACACTGAAATTGATTTCAACTGTTCGGTCCTTAGTGTCTTTCAACAGATCGTTTTTCTTTGAACATAAATGAATAAAACTTGGTGAGTTGTCTGCTTTGTGAATTCTGTGCACACGCTCTGGGTAACTTATTTGATTATGGGCAACGCTATGACTGACTGCGCAAACTTGCAAGGCCTCTGCAGTGTACATTTGAAACGCGATTTTCGTCTATTCAACCCTTAACAAATCGAATAAACTTCGTTTATGGTGTCAGAATTCTTTAAAGAAACTTTACCTTATGTATCGACGTTCTGTGATAAGAAGAAGAAGAAGAGAGAGAGAGAGAGAGAGAGAGAGAGAGAGAGAGAGAGAGAGAGAGAGAGAGAGAGAGAGAGAGAGAGAGAGAGAGAGAGAGAGAGTGAGAGGGGGAGGGAGAGGGAGACAGAGAGGCCGTTTTGTCAACAGGAAAATTAAAATTGTTTAATAACAATCCTCGAGGGAGGTGTCGGTCGATTCGTCTTGACCTCGAAAGTGTCCTTGGCTGCAAAGACGCCGCATCGAAGGAATAATTAACGTTAATTAAATTTAATCTAAACTCGTAGTTGTCTTGAAATCGTCAGCGATTACCCTTTAAACTTATAAAGGAAAATTAGTAACGTGTTTATTATCTATTTCTTTTTTTTACGTTTTTGTATTACTCGAGCAAAAACTGTTGCGCTACTCGTAATAAATAAATGTCATTTGACTTTTTTGATGACGCTAGCGGCAAACGACATTAAAGTATATTTAAAATGTGCGCGGCGGCCGACATATTATTAAAATATCAAATTAAATATTTAAAAAAATTGTTGTACTTCAGCTGTCTTTAACTTATTTAATCGATGTAAAATAAAATATTCACTATTCTATTAGGCCTATAGTTCTTCTCAGTAATATTGTTCCTCTTGAGCAGTACACAAGTTTTTTCTTCTTTTGATTTCTGTATCCATAGCCTCTTAGGGTACGGTCAAACAGCAAGCTGGTTCGAGCAGGCTTGAGCATTGAGCAGGTTTAAACAGTAGAGCGGCATGGAGATGAGCTGGTACTGTGGCCACACAAAAAGCAGTCATCTGCTAGCAGTCATACCGCCTGTTCTGTCTCGGTTTACGAAATTACTACTTTTAAGTTAAAGTTACTCTTTTTACTTCCATGTTCCTTAAGGAAATGGAAGTATGGTGATGGCAAAAAAATTCGCGTTCGAGATTATTGCAGATTCTGATTGTACTACACTCAACAAAACATGAAAAAAAGTCATTTTTCGAAAAGTGTCTGTGTGTCTGTCTTAGATTTTTTTCTGTGGCAAACGATAACAGCCGCAAATTCAAACAGAATCAAATACTTTTTTGCATACAGCCCTGATTTGTAGGGGTCTCAATGTTTGTTGATTTTGGTGAAGATCGGTTAAGGGAAAGGGGTAGTTTACCTGCAAATTTTTATGTTTTAACAATGGTAATTTTTTCTATGACGAACGATAACTGCCGCACATTCAAACAGAATCAAATATTTTTTTTGCATACGCTCCTCAACTGTAAAAAACTGAAGGCCTGTTGATTTTGGTGAAAATCGGTTTAGAGAAAGGGGTAGTTTACCTGCAACGTTTTATCTTTTAACAAGAGTAAAGTACTTAATTTTGATAAATAAAGTAACCTGATAAGAAGCTCATAATAATCCACTGTAGAAACGTAGATGAAATATGTATAAATGAAGAGGTTAGGTGAACGGGGTGGGGGTAATTTTCTATTAATGAAAATTATAGTTGAAGGTTGAGGGGAGAGTTTTTTATATGTGTACTACGTTATCGGCAACAAAGAAGTAGTTCTTTGTTAAAATTCCTTCCCGGGCTGTTTAGCCGTAGTCCAATGTTTTCTCCAAAACCAGACGTTTCGGCAGTCCATCGACTGCCATCATCAGTGAAAATCGAGTGCGAAAACGTGAGGTGGTATACGTTAGTGACCATAGTATTGTGGTTAAGGCTGAAGCAATAAGTAGAAAGAAGTAGTTTCTATGGAAATATTTCATTTCGAATATGATTTAAAATATAAATCTTAGAACATGGAAGTCATGTATGGTTCTCCATACCGATATTTTTTAGTGGAAACAGATAGACCTACTCAAAGAGCATGGACACATCCAATGAACTTGGTGAATTGCATCGTCTTTATCATGAATTAAGAAACGATAATTTAACGTTTTTCGAGTATTTGCGCATGTTTCTTGAATCTTTTGGTCTACTTTTAGAAAAACTGCATCGTAAGATACAATAATACCTCATCCCAGCCAGCAGCTGACGCTTTTTTGTCCTTAAAATATTTATTGGACACATCCCACAGTACTGTACATTTGAATACAGCTGATATTAAGGCCTCGTTATCGAATGCCATGATACAAAATTTTAATAACTTTATGAAAAGACAACACCGAAGCGAGCGTGTAAGCAGGTAAAATCAAACTAGTTTGTTTTTGAGCAGGTTGCAGCAGTAAGCAGTTGACCTGCACAGCAGGTGCTGCTCTTGGTATGGCCACGCCCATTAACAAACATTACTTGTGTCAGCCTGCTTACAAGCCCAATGCTGCTACAACCAGCTTACTGCTTGAAACTGCTTGCAGTCTGGCCGTACCCTTAGGCTTCTATTACACTAGGCAACATGTGGCGGGCAACTAGTTGTCCGACCTCGGACAACTAGTTGACGAGGGCTAAAAATGGTGCGCAACTCTCGGCCACATGTTGATGACTTTTAAGTCGAGAAAATGGCGTCAAGGAATGAAGAGCTTCTGCTGCTCGCTTTGTTATTAAAGAAAAGAAGACGCAGAGCTCGGAGAAGACGTATGTACGTACAGACACCCTATGTTATCAACAAGGATGGATAAAGGATTATACTACACACTGTTCGATGATCTGTGCGTGGACGAAAATAAGTTTTTTAACTATTTTCGTATGTCAAAACAATCATTTGATGAATTGTTGGACTTGATCAAGGCAGACATAACTTCGTATTGAATGCGAAATGACAACTGGGCCTGTCGTCTGTCGTCCCGGACACAGTTAAGGTGGTGTCTGTGGCGAAGTGCGCATGCGCGGAAGCGGGAGTGGTGCGCCACATGTTGCCCAGTGTAATAGCTCCCATCTGAAACAATGCCCCACGTCCAGCGTCAGCAACTTCCGAGTGGTCGGGAAGTTGCCGATCTCGTCCACCGTCATCCACTAGTTGTCGACCCATATCAACAAGTGGCTTAGTATAATAGGCTCCCATATAAACAATGTTACTAGACGACCTCGGCAACAAGTTGCCCGCCACATGTTGCCTAGTGTAATAGAGGGCCTCTATTACACTAGGCAACATGTGGCGGGCAACTTGTTGCCGAGGTCGTCTAGTAACATTGTTTATATGGGAGCCTATTATACTAAGCCACTTGTTGATATGGGTCGACAACTAGTGGATGACGGTGGACGAGATCGGCAACTTCCCGACCACTCGGAAGTTGCTGACGCTGGACGTGGGGCATTGTTTCAGATGGGAGCTATTACACTGGGCAACATGTGGCGCACCACTCCCGCTTCCGCGCATGCGCACTTCGCCACAGATACCACCTTAACTGTGTCCGGGACGGCAGACGACAGGCCCAGTTGTCATTTCGCATTCAATACGCAGTTATGTCTGCTTTGATCAAGTCCAACAATTCATCAAATGATTGTTTTGACATACGAAAATAGTTAAAAAAATTATTTTCGTCCACGCACAGATCATCGAACAGTGTGTAGTATAATCCTTTATCCATCCTTGTTGATAACATAGGGTGTATGTGCGTACATACGTCTTCTCCGATCTCTACGTCTTCTTTTCTTTAATAACAAAGCGAGCAGCAGAAGCTCTTCATTCCTTGACGCCATTTTCTCGACTTAAATCATCAACATGTGGCCGAGAGTTGCGCACCATTTTTAGCTCTCGTCAACTAGTTGTCCGAGCTCGGACAACTAGTTGCCCGCCACATGTTGCCTAGTGTAATAGAAGCCTTGACTTCGGCTTTCACGGCAATGTGTGTGATAAGACAGACAGCCAAATGGGGGTCTACCCCTTGGCGATCTCCCTCTATCCCTTTCCCTGACCTTTTTTTTGTTAAGCGGCCTTCTCGGTAACCTATCCTTACATTTCAGCCCTACTTTCAGATTCGTACGCTATTATCGTGTATGTTAATACTTGAATACCAATGTATAATGTCTGAAGAATACATTTTTTATTAGATTTCTTTAAGGACGAGTTGGAAACGAGTTGTCAAGTTTTAATTGTTTTTAACTTAAAGAAAGAGCCCTATCATCAGTTTTTCAATTTAGCAGTAGAGTTATTAGTACTGTTACTTAATACGGAACATACTCGTACAGTCGATAGTGTTGGTCTACAAGCTTCTCAACTAGCCCATCCGGTTGGCGGTGTGTTTCTGCCAAGGCGGCGCTGAAGTATCCTCTGGAATTTTTGAGTGCTTGTTAAGGACGCATATTATGGAACCCTGCAGACTATAAACAGCCAACACCTGCCGCTTGGAGTTTCAGTTTAAGTGGTGATTTATTCAAGTGAGTTTCGAGGTATTGTGGCGAAGTGTTATTGAGTTATAATTGTGCGGGACATTATATTAGTTGACATTATTATTGCGTGTGGACAAATTTTATTTGAATGTATATTCAACGAGTATAATCTTGTTGAATAACTTGTTGATTACAAATTATTATTTGCGATAATTAAAGCCGACTTCATTTGTGTCTTGTATTTTGTTTCCACTGTACCATACGACGATCAGTGGGACCGTCGTAACAGTATTTACATTTTAAAAAACTCGGAAAATTATGAAAGTCATTATCTATCGGACGTGTACTGGTTAAGATTCTTTGCTGGGGTGTTACCGAGCTTACACGATATATAATTTGCCTTAATTCTACTTTCTACTATTAACTTTGAAACATACTTAAACGTTTTTGTAAAATATATAAAAACACTTGGTAAGTTTCACAAATTTTTTTTTTAGTCGAAACAGCTGTCAGAGTAAAAAAAAAGTGAAACTTACCAAGTGTTTTTATATATTTTACAAAACCTTTGTATTAATATGTTTCACCAAGTGCCCAACGAGTCATCAATTAATATACTTAATCTTGTTGAATTCTTTGTAAAAATTACTAGCTTCTAGTGGTATTGTTTATCTAAATCTTTGGTGCCTCCAGACTTTCCTGTTAATCGCGAATTTCTACAACTCCTAGCCATTACTCGCTCTATTACACCATGCATAGACTGCCTCGTTGGCCTCCCAGTTTGTTCTGTCTTTTATTTTTCCCCTTATTAAAGTATCCGTGTAGTCACTATGTCTCTTCGCATATCCTTTCCACTTCCTGTTTCTCTTGTTTATTGTTTCGAGGTTCTGTTTTTTGTCTATTCATTTGTCTGAGTACTCCTTGGTTTCCAGATTATGCACCCACGGTATCTTCATCCTCCTCTTCCAACACCACAGCTCAATCGTCTATAATGTCTATTTTATTAACACACCAGATCTTGGATTCGTAGATTGCACACATACTTTCTTATCAGTTCTTTCTTACCTTATCCCCTGAATTGCGAGATATAAAAAGCTTTTTTTTTACAGTGACATTAAAACTTATATTTGTCTGCCTTATTCTTATTATCTGTACATTTTCCATCTGATGTAACATTATTTTATAAGGTCTTGAAGGTTGCCAGACTTCTCATTTCAGTGCTTATTTTGGTGTGCTGCTCTTTTCACCGACCGTCACATAAGTCTTCCGTTTGTTCAATCTTATTACGTATTTGTTCATCACCTGTCCCTCTGTAAACCTTTCTTACCCGACAGTATTGCGATATCATCCGCAAACATTAACATACAAACTTTTCTCTAATCCTTATCCATTTTATCCGTTCTTACCTTGATATACCCATTTGGACGTTTAATTCAGATTACAGTAGGAATGGGGAACCTCTTATATATGACAGTCTTACCGTTACTCTACCGCTTAAAACATTTGCTTCTCTAACGTTCCGATTTAGAATCGGTCAACTAACATGTCAATGTGGCGTATATATTTTATTTTGATTACCTTAATTGTGTTTATGCTGACTTTTCAGAGTTTATTATGAAATCCGGATGTCACGGCCGGAGTCAACATTATTCGTCATTACCATTACCATTACCAATCATTACCATCCGGGCTACTGGACCGTGGGGAACGTGGCCGATTGCTTAAGATATCGTTCTGTCTAGACGTTTTGGCCACACCTTCGGAGATAAAAATTGCCTTCTGTACTATTAACAACGTTGCTAATATGCCCCGATCAAAACCTTTTAAAACATTAGAAGACAAAACAGGGGTTTTAGAAAATTACGTGTAATGACTGTAATAGTTTCTGTATCTTTCAGACTGGTGGATCAGACACAGTAAAGAACATCTACAAAAATTATTTCAATAAGTAAAATGTAATTATCTATATCGTTTAATAAACACTAATCATAATTACACTGACTTAATGAAGTTTAAACCCTTACATATATGTAAGAAAAGTAGATACACGAATACTGCCAAAAAAATATAAAATTTATAAAGCTGTTGAACATAAACGGATTTTAAAAATAAAGACAACAGTAAAATACACAAAAGTTTATACTGAATAATCATTTCTACTTTCAGTCCAACGTTCTGCACGACTCAGTCATAAACACGATGAAGCTCCACTACATGTAAAGTAACAATTTAAATATAATAGTCGTATAGTGACGTTGCTTGGTGTGCACCAACAATTCTATATACACTCCGCGTGTGTGTTTATACAGGGTCCTGCAGTGAAACCTGACGGTTTTCTAAGTAAAATTATGGTCAAAATAAATTCTCTGTAAACAATATTTTCTTTCAGAAATAAAGTACAACTTAAAAAGCATTTTACGTACATCAATTAAATACATTTTACTTTTTGAAAATCACATTCGTTAGATGGTGTCCCTCCTTTGAACACATTCTTGAAGCCGTAACGGTAAACCGCCCATTACGCGCCGCAGAACTTCCGGAGAGATTGCGGCAAGTTCTGTCTGAATATTCTGCTTCAAATCCACTATTGCTTTCGGCCGGTCCTGGTACACCCTACTATTAAGATACCCCTACAGAAAGTATCTCTCCCCCATAGTACATAAAGTCTCCTCGGGGTCGAAACATCTTTCCCAATTTATTCATTGAAGTCCTTGTAGTGTGAGCAATTTTCCCATCCTGCTAGAGCCACGTGGATTCCAATCCAATTCCACGTTACCGTAACTCAGATGCAAGAAATGTTGTAAGCATGTGAACGTAACGTTGTGAATTTTCAGTCACTGCATTCCCCTCTTCGTCTTCAAAGAAGTAGGAGGCCAATTATCCCGGAAGACGTTAAGACACATCATACAACAACCTTCTTGCTGTGTAACGGTCGTTCAAACAGCTCTTGGGGTTCTGCAACGCCCAGTACCGCCAGTTCTGCGTATTGACATAACCACACAGATGGAAGTTTGCCTCATCCGTCTTGAGGAGGTTGTTTAGCATTTGGTCATTCACAATATTTAGAAGTTCATACCAACAACGCATGCAAATTCTCTTATCCTGGGCACTCATTTTTTGCAGTAGAACAAGATTGTAGGGATGAAAGGCGAGTTCCAAATGCAAAATTCTGCGTACGGAGCTGTCCGAAATCCCTAGGGCACTTGCGTGTTTTAATGGCGATTGCCGAGAACTGCTAAGAACGGCGCGACGCACGCGTTCAATATTCTCCGGGGTTCGAACAGTCCGCTGTTTCCCTGGTGGTCTCTTCTTTACGGCACAAGCCGTTTACCGAAATTCGCCACCCACAACAGTATGGTATTGCTGTTTGGAACACGGTCATTTTGATGAATGTTGAAATGACGGTGGAAAGCGCGCTGCATAACAATCTCTGATTCATTGTTTTTAAAAAACGTTTCCACTAAGAACGCGCGATGTTTTGCAGACCAACGCTCCATGGCGACTGAAATTCTTTGAGCGCAGGGTCGATCACAGCGCTTCATGGTACGTACACTCCACAGAACTTCTTCAAAAATCGTCAGGTATCTCTGCCGGACCCTGTATATGTGTGTAAGGGTATATGAATTTGAACTATGCATCATGTTTTTTTACTGTTTCGACGAACTCTACGGAGTGATTACAGCTAGCGATGAGGTGTATGTAGATGCCTCGAAACGCGTTCTGGTTAACACAAAGCCAAATCACAGGACGGATAAAATTAGTAAATTAAAAATGTTTTTTATCTGACACAAAAGTAGTCGTCCACCGATCCTTTGGCACTGACGAACAGAGAACAAGAGATCACGACTACAACACTTTTTATAAAGTACTTGTAATTTACTGCTGTGTATCTCACCTCTGTTGTAAACACACTTACAAGAATGAAGACAAAACCGGCAGTTTCGTAGTGTAAACTCTACTGTTCGCAGTCGGTCCGCATACTGTTTAGCATAGTAATAATCACAGACTTACCTATAGAACCTGTCACCGGTTTTCCAGCGTGCGTCTCCGGCTCCTTCGCAGGACAGCTGCGTGTTCAGGGAGTGATCAGCGTTTTTAGGATCGTTTATGTAATCTTCAACACCGTACGCGTACACTTTGATGGCCGTTGTTATTTCATTGACCAGACGTTCGCTGCTGGTATCGAAATGCACACCTGTAACACATTTGTACAATTAATATCAATACATAGATAGATTTTTAGAAGAAAAATATTACTGAAAAGCAATAGTAGAATAATACTTTTTTAACATTACAATAATTTAAAAAATTTTAAAAGGCTGGAGTTAGAAAAGAATTTAAATGCTTATTTGCGATTTTAATCATATGTCGTCTGGTATACGCCGTTTTTAATTTACTCTGATGTTATGTCGTTTGGCGATCGCGTCCTCAAATTGTTTGTCACAAATACAACAGTTTCTAGAGCTACAATGGTACAAAAGTCGTAAACAGAAATAACAAACAAACTACTAAATTTTTCTCGGTGCGTGCTCGCGTAATCGAGATCAAGACGAGTAATTTAGATTACATTAATTAAACTTCGTTGCTGCGTCTTTGCATCCAAGGACATTTTCGAGGTCAAGACTAATCGACTGACACCTCCTTCTCGGCTATTATCAAACAATTTTTAATTTTTTGTTGTGCCCGACAAAGCGGCGTCTCTCTCTCTCTCTCTCTCTCTCTCTCTCTCTCTCTCTCTCTCTCATGTCCTGTTTCTATCTCTATTCTCTTTCTCACTCTCTCACATTCTGTTGCCTCTGATATCTGTAGCCTGACTCGTTTTGATATGCTGATCCAATTCTCAACAGTCTGCTACGAGGGACGCCTTCTGCATTCTCCACTACCAACCTGCGTGTATGAACCATCAACCCGCTTTTTCTTGTCGTTATAGTTCTCTTTTCTTCCACTTTATCCACAATCCATTCATTTGTTTACTTTTAACAATCTTCTGTACTACATGTTTCAAGTACTTCTATGGTTCGTGTATCAACTTTCCTCAATGTCTTGGTTTTCTGTCCGTGTAATACACGATGCTTCAAACATTTTTTCAAACATAATTCAAGAATTTCATATCGATTCCTGACCACATTTATTTACAGTAAAAAATGTTTACTGTTCTGTGGAACGATCCATAATTACCTGAAAAATAAAACACGGAAGGATACCCGAATGAAATTTGATAAAACCGTGGCTGTCCCCACATTCCTGTATGTCAGTGAGACATGGGCTGTTGGTAAAAGGGTCGTGCAGAGGATTCAGGCAGCCGAAACGAAATGTCTAATAGGGACGCAAGTTTGTTCTCTCTTGGATTGGAGAAGTAACGAGGATAGTAGACACGATTTAAACATTGTCTCATTGCACCAGAAGATTGAAGACCACTGGTGTGAACACTTGAAGGAGATGGTGTGAACACTTGAACCGCATACCTGATATCCGTCTACCTGTGGCTGCTTTGGGTTATCACCTTGCTTGGAAGAGAGATGTCGGTAGACCGAGGAGGAGATGGTTTCCGGAACAGGTCTAGTCCTTCGAGTGGTGATGATGGTGAAATTTTTAAGTGATGCCTTGAGTTAATATGCTCTTGATAACCGTTTCTATTAAAGAAGCAAAGGCGCTACCCAAGACGGTGAATTAATCTACTTCTTCTATGCTATCTTTTTCACTTTTAAAATTTAACGAATCCTTTCTATCGTTAAGATTTAGCGAATCCTATAGTTTTTCAGAACTTTCGCTCATGTTGAGACTAATTGTCTGGAACAACACTCACTTTTGTTAATTATTAAGCCAAATTATTTTCTTAATAATTTTTTCAATCCATTCATAAATTTTGTAAATATTCCTTATTTTTGCACATAGATCTATGTTATAACAAGTTTTAATACTTTTGTTCTCGATTCCCAAACCATCTCTTCCTAAATTCTCAATCTCAACGTTTATTTCATTTCCTTTACTATATAGGAAATAGCGTTCCACAGTCATTCATGGAGTTTAGACTCGCTTGTAGACGTTGTTCTACCGGTCGGCATATAGAAACCACGTAAACGAATTTCCGGAAACGTTTCTTTTGACAAGTTACAATCACCCAATGGTTTCTTCACTTGTTTAGTCTCAAATATATTAAGCCTCGATACTAAAATTCTGTTGGGTCGCAATAATATACTCTAATAGTCACTGACAGAATTCACGAGAAGCACAAATAAGTCTACACGCTTATTAAGTAGTGGTCAGAGAACAATTTTTACTCTAATCACAACAGACTACATATAGCAACTGATATACTTCTGTAAAATTATTCTAATACAATACTCAAAAATAGAGTTGTTTATGAGGGGTAAATGCTGTATAGCCAACTTATAAAATGAAAATTTCTTAAAAATGTTTTTATCCCCTTTTTTTATCTTTGAGACCAAAAGAAGTGGAAAAACTGACTGACCGTAACGTGGAACAAAACTTTCCCCCACATATTTACATGTGGTTTATTTTTCGTTTTTCCCCCTGTTTAATAAGCTTAGAAAGTATGGGTAGGCAAAACTTCATGAATAACGCTGAGCACATTAATATCAACATCGCAGAATGCTGCACCCCTCTCTTAGTCTTTTATTGTTGTTCACATTTCTAATTTTCTACCCTTGTTATAGCAATCTGTTTCTAATTGCAGATCACAAATCATAAACGGCGTCTAAAATCTACCATTTTGATTTAAAATACAATTTTTTCAAGACACTATATGATCTAGGATAGTTGTGTTGTGTCCTTGAAAAGAACTGACTGAGTTTTGTTCTGTTAACACCGGTGCAGTCGTTTTTAACAATGAGAGAAATACACATACTTAGCCTACATTACGAGGGTCAGTTGAAAAGTTCGCGGAGCGACATCTATAGCTCAATGGTAGAACTAAAATCTTTCGTGTGCTGCAAGATGCATAATTTGCGTGAACACCTGTTAGTTTCTAGATATACGCGTATCTGTCAATTTATTCACTTTTTACCAGCAGTTTGAAATTTTCCTGTCACGCGTGTTTTTAAATGCACAAAATCAAATATCGGGTGTTGTGATGAATTTTCTGTTAAAAACGTTTTAGCGCCAATGAAAAATCAAAACAAAATTTTAAATGTGTTAGGAGATGCTGCGCCTCCAGAAACAACGGTAAGTGGGGGCACAGTCGATTTTAAACGTGGTCGTACAAGCAGTGAAGACTATCCCAGCAGTGGACGTCTCAAAAGTACAAAAAAATGGCACTATTGAAAAAATTTCATAGAGTGTTGGAAAACCGCAGATTGAGGAGTGGATGACGTTGCTGAAATCATAGGCATCTCATATGAGCGTGTGCATGCATCATACTTTAACTCAAGAACTTGATGTGAAAAAGCGTTGCGCAAGATGGCTGCCGCATATGGAGTTGTTACATTCATCTTCAATGGCTGTATGACCACGTTTAAACTCAAGTCCCTAATTACAAACCATTGGTTTTGAAGTCGCAGCATCTCCTGACACATTTGCGATTTCGTTTTGAATTTCCGTTGGTGCTAAACAATTTTTAACAAAAAATAACACCACGATGTTTGATTTTGTCCGTTTTTCAAAACAGACAGGTCAATTTCAAACAGCTTATAAACAATGAACAAATTAATAGATAGATTTGGAAATTAACAGGAGTTCACGTACAAAATACAAATCTTGTAGTACATGAAACATTTTAGTTTTACCGCTAAGCTATAATTGTTGGTCCGCGAACTTTTCAACTGACCCTCATACACCCAGACTTCCTCTGAAAAGCCGGAAATTAAATGCAAGTATAGATAATGAATATAAATTAACTGAAGCAAATGACGTAAATAGAAATTGCTTTTGAAAGCAAAAGTGTATACAAATACAGTTAATAAATTTTACTAAATGCATATTGTTTCCTATTCTTATATCTTGAATACAGTTTACAGATAGCCGTATATTTAATTCCTATAGTGTTTTACTAACATTTTTGCTGTGCAGTACTATCTTTAAAGCCAAAGTAAAAGTAGCAAACGAACATAGCCATTAAGTATCTCAAGTTTAAAAGAAATAAAACCGCGTCCCTCTACAATTCTGCCAGCGAACGTCAGATGAAAAACCACTATATTTGTCGACGCAATTTATTTGGTCTTCAGAATGTTTTCTCTTGGTGGGAGTTAAAGAGTTTCTTTATGCGTCTAGCCAGATAATGGCAAAAGTTACCGGTTAATGGCCAAAATTTGTTTTTTATACCGAATGAAGGAAGCAAGTAGGGTGGTTTTAACCGCGCCTAAGCAAAGTGGACACACACACACACACACACACACACACACACACACACACACACACACACACACACACACACACACACACACACACACACACACACACACACACACACACACACACACACACACACACACACACACACACACACACACACACACACACACACACACACACACACACACACACACACACACACACACACACACACACACACACACACACACACACACACACACACACACACACACACACACACACATAAACATAAATCACACTTGTACGCGGATCAGATGGTTCATAATCTTAGTATTCTAATAAATTGTTTAGTTATTATTGGAAGTCAGTTTTGGACTTTAACGAAAGGCCAGGCCAGTTGCATCCAAGCGGCCGAAGTGAGATTTCTCAGGCACCTGAGGGTATACTCTCCATGATCATAAAAGAAACACGAATATACGGCAGGAACTGAATATTATGAGTATACTCGACAGGATCGCCAGTATCGGCGGAATTTGTGGGAACGTCTTTACCGAATGGGTGACTGCCGCATCCCCAAACAACTCTGGAACTATAAGCCGAAGGGACGGAGAGGTGTGAGACGTCCGAGGAAGCGCTGGAGTGACCAGCTCTAATCTGTGTCTGTTTGAGACCGGAACAAACCATCCTTGGTTTAATCCTTGAAGATGGTGACGATGATGAAGTCAGTCTAAGTTGTGGAAAAAATATTTGAAAGCCGGAGTAATCGAATCTCACAAATTCTGTTTACACTTCCATGAAACAGTAATATTCCCACATAGTTCTACGTATGCAATATTGTTCAATGCGTACTGTCACAACAAATACGCGTAACAAAGGTCACCAAATTAAAATAAAATTACAATAATACAAAACACAAATGAAAAATTAAATATTTGCACTTTAACTAATACGTTCACTGTCTTCTGGGTAGTAGTATGGATCTGAGCTTTTTAACTCTGTGATGTAACTTGTGTTGGGGGGAAGGGGCGTGATATAGTGTGTTTGTGTGAGTGCGTTTCATTTGTCAAGACCAATGAGTCATGCCTGGTACCCTTTATATCAGGCCCTATTTAGAGCAGAGACTGACATCCGCTCACCTATGTGCTCAGGCGTTCCTTTCTTGGCAGTTTTACTAGCAGAATGTTCTAGCGAATGTTAAGGAAGTGGAAAGATCTAGTGAAACGTGGTGTTAAGTTATCACGGTACAGATATTTGAATGTAATATTGTATGCTCACAACTTGCTTGCACTTCAAAATACAGAATCTGATTTGAAAACAATACAATATACAAAATCTTCACTATAAGTACAAAGGTAATGGCATTTCCAGGCAAGGAAACAATAAGGACAAAAATAAAGATTAGTGACAGGATTCTAGAACAGAATTCTGCATACATTTTGATCTTCATTTGAGCAGTCTCTTAAAAATACTAAGATGCCAAAAAATCGATATCAATAACTTACAAAGTCAGTATCAATACTTCATATGACAATAAAGTATCCTATAATTATTAGTTGCGTAATTTTATAAAAGCCTGATATAACACATATTTTATTTGAAATATTTTTACAAAACATTATTTGATATATTTTAACATATTTTCATGTGTTAGTTAAAACACAATTTTATATGTGTTAATAATTTTTCGAGCGAATCAAGTTTTCATGTTTGACTCGACCATTTGGCATTTGTTTGTATGCCTGTCTGTCTAGACCTATTTGAGGTATGTCTCAAGATAACTTATGAACGCATCAACCGATTTTGTAAAACCTTGGTATGTTTGTCCATAATTTTAGTCTACAGAATCCTGTTGTTTTCGAGAGAGGAGGGTGGGAGGCAAAAACGTGAAGGTCAGAATTGTGCGAAAATTGCAAGAACTCATGTGGGGTATCAAATTCAAAGGAATTTAAACCACAGTCTAAAAACAGTGTTCATTTTTTAAAATTTCAAAATTTTTGGACTTCATAACTTAAAAAGTGGGTGAAAAGTTTGACAAAATTGCAAAAATTCATGTGAAGCATCACATTAAATAAAATGTTAACTAACTATGAATTTATTGTTAAATTTTGGAAATTTTAAAATTTTGCAGCCCCAGGACCCAAGGGAGAGATTGCAAATTTGAGAAAAATTTTGAAAATCTAACAGGATGTCAAATTAAAAGAAATTGTAACCCAAATCAGAATGTTTTGTATTTTTAGTGTTTACTGTATGATTGTGTGCTCCAAAATGTTATATTACTAAAGAAACAGTAGAGAAATCGGGATTGTTGTAAACTGAGAATTGAAAAATTGTCTTATATGAAAATTTACGTAATAATAAATATACTTCGTTCAAAATAGTGAGCGAGGCTTGCATCTCATGGAGCATATTAATTATTATTAATAAACGATTACGTGTATAATTAAGGACGAGAGGGAGGTAAAACGATGGGAGGGATTCGGAAGAGGGGTCAAAATAAAACAGAGGAAAGGTATAAGGAGGAGGGTAGGGTAGGTAGACAGTTACTGTAAGATAGTTGAAATGAATGTCGTTGAATGATAAAGCATAGAAAAGAATTGATTGTCTGCGGGTAGTAACTTCATTAAGTTATTGTGCTTGTCTCTCCCACACTCGTCAATGTGACTTTGAAACAAAACAAATCACATTTCATTAAAGACATTTCTTATCGGTAAGAAAATGAAAGTATTGTTAGGTCGAAGCTCTGTCGGAGTGCATTAGTTTTGTCTAGCAGACTGTAAGTTTATTTCACTATTGTTTCTCTACAAAACAAATAAACATTACGATTTCCTCAAACCGATGAAATGCTTTCATCTAACAGAAAACGGAAAACGTTGTCGAGCTATTCGACAGAAAAACGAGATAACTTTTATTGATTGTGATTTATATTTGTTATGATTTTAAGAGAACAGTATCGACACTTTAGAATTTCACGATCATGATTGAAGATTCGTTTGTCACTTGGCAAAACATATTACTATAAAACTTTTAAAAACACACAAACATTGGTAGTTTGACAATTTATTCTTAACCTCTGACAATTGTTTCAGCCTATTAGGCTATTCTCAAAGAGCTGCTAAGAACAACTAAATACAAAGAATGTGTAGCACACATTCGTAACATGTGTTAAGGATATGTATATGAACACGTATGTGGGGTGTGTATGTTGGAAGGGGTGGAGGAGCTAGTACAGGGAAGGTTGAGTGATTGTAAAAAAATAAAGTATTGTTACGACGGTCTCACTGATCGTCGTATGGTACAGTGGAAACAAAATATAGACATCAATGAAATCACTAACAACCAGCTTTAATTAATCACGAATAACAATTCGTAATCATCTCGTAAAATAATTCAACTTAAATGTTTCCAAACGCAATAATTGTGTCAAGTAATAGAGTTCCACACTAATTATAACGCAGTAAACACTTCGCCACAACACTTCAAATCACACTTCAATAAATCGTCACTTATAACTGACTGCAAGAGGCAGCTGTTTCTATTTATAGCGTGCAGGGCTTTATAATATGCGTCCATAACAAGCACTCGAAAATTCTAGAGGATACTTGAGAGCGACCTCGGCAGAAACACGCACCTGCTGGGCTAATCGAGAAGAGTGTAGAATGACACTATCGACTATACCAGAATGTTCCGTATTGCGTAACAGTATAATAGGAATGCAAATTCTAAAAATTAAGTAAACTAAATAACAGCTTTTAATGAAGGAGATACAAAGAATTCTGTCTGTCCGATTGTTACATTTTGGTTACTTTTAACTGCTTTTTAATGTATTAAATTTCCAATAAATCCTTTTTTTACCTTTTTGTATGTTATGCAGTAGAATTATGTTTTCAAATAAAATGTACTACGTGACGTAGGCCGTTACGGACCGCTTCCTTATGACCTTTTGGTAAACTTCCGGCTAAATGACCGCGGTCTGTGTTTTAAATGTCTCCTAAAGCAATGTTTGGTCGGAACCAAACGCCATCTTTTCCGATTTCGCGGCAGCCATCTTCCCCGCTCTGAAGACGGCAGTCACCCGCGCTGCCGAAACTTTAGCTACGAGAAGTTTATTGGTGAACTTTAAGACCGGCCCTCTGAATTCAAGACCGTAGAATTCACCAGTCTATTCCATAAATTTCCGTAAAAGTAGTGTCTTGCTGTGGCTATGCATAACACACTGTCGAACACAATTCACTCTAATCCATGAGAAACGCGGAGCGAACTGATGAGGTTACTCGGTGTTTATATGAACGTAGGCCAAGGTCATTTATGTGGAGCAATGTTATCTACTAGCTCCAGTTATGACACAATTAACAGGGCCACGCATAGGAAATGTGCACGTCAGCTACTGTCGCTAGACGGCTCTGGAACATCGCGTCTATATGCTAACTTGACAAACCTCACGTAGGCTACTTGGCATATAATTTTTTTGTTAATGCGTCACCGTTTCAGTATTTTATATTAGTTTTATTAATAATTTTATTATAACGTCAAATTATTATTAACCTAAATTATACCAACGTACACTTTTTTCGTTCTTAGTTCAATCCTGATATAAACAAACCCACATGGCATATCTGAAACGCTATTGGTCAGGGGCATTGACACTGTTCACACAATAAAGTGTTACGCACATGTGTAGAATGTCTGTACATTCATTTGAGAGTCACCTTGCCACTTAAATCGGGGCACGTCGTTTGAAGACTTCCTCATTATTACTGTATTATGAATTCTATTGAATTAATACGGAGCCAGTTGAAAGGATATGTTGCCTGTCACAACACAACACATATAAGCTGAATGCTTTAAAAACAATTGGTAGAGCAGGCGGTAAATGAAACAACGGTGGACAAGCGGTATCATTGTATCGAGCACATAATCAGGGAAGAAGATAAGCTCTGTGAACTGGCCCACATTACTGACGTCGTTGTGGACAGTCTTATCAATAATAACGCTGACTCAAATGATGATACAAGTTCCGACACAGATATAGAAGGGACTGAATTACTCTCTGACAGCAAATGATAATATAACAGTACACTTGTAATTATTACAGTTTCTATTTTCGTTTTAAATAAAGTTAGTTATTTGTTTTGTTGCGATTTTTAAACGGTTAATAAAAAAAGCGATTAATTGGTGTTATAAAATATTTCACTGTCGGTCTCACAAATTTTGCTTTGGTTAGGACAAGTTATTACAATTTAAATGTGTTTATACAGTATCAGTATTATATGTACCCTGTGAGTACTATTTCTGTTAGTGTGACACCCCTCTAATTCAAGTAGTAAATAGCGTTTCAGATGTGCTACGCCTGTTTATTTACATCAGGATTAAAATAAGTACAGAAATAGTATAAATGATATAAGATTTTGCTTGGTGAATTTGATATTATTTGTTTCTAGCTATCTGTTAGATCATTATATTATACAATGATAAGCCTCATTAGTTTAAGTAGTTAATACTACCGTATATAAATTACTTGTCTCTTGTGGACTGTAAAAAGAATTTTAAATCTGTCAGTGGAGTCACGTAGCTTTCACTTTGGAGAACCTCTGAAATCGTTTGTGTTCATTTGTGACGTTGCTACTCCTTAAGGGTCACGTTACACGTTGGTTATTTAGAAACATCGCATAACAAATTGTCGTATAATTACAAGTTGTCGTGTAATCGTTGAAACTAATTGTGTTTTATTATTATTTTATAACATACAAATATATATTATAATATGGTAATATTATTATTAATAATAAATAAAACTTTTCTTACAAGAATATATTTTGTACTTGTTGAATATTTTACTGTTTTGATAGTTTAAACTATCATCATCAGATGATAACAAATTAATAAAATTTTTAAAATTAGTTGTTCATAACCGCTGTTTTATATGTAGACTAAATTTAATGTAGGTTTTTGTAAAGTGTGTAAAAATATGTAAATAAAAAAAGTTAAATTATTAAAAAAAACATAAAACCATATATTAAAACAGACATTAAAACAGATATTTAGTCTACATTAATTTTAGTGTACATATAGTCTGTTATGGGCGATTGATTTAAAACATTTTTATTTATTTGTAATTTCTGATGATGATAGTTTAAACTTTCAAAACACTGTAAGTTATTCAAAAAATACAAAATATATTCTCGTAAGAAAACTTTTTTTATTATTAATAATTGTAAAAAATATATACAAGAATAATTTGAGCAAATATGATTGTAATATTTTAATATTACAAATCATTATGTAGCGAATCATTAAAAGATATATGTGAAAAAGTGTTAGTTAAGATTCAGCACTTAATTATGTTTATTTCGTTTAGCAATATCTTAAAACCAGACTGTCAGTTTTTCATAAATCCTATTTTACTGCAGACCTCTAACCCTCGTAAAACGCTGATTTATGCCAGAATTAATTTGAAATTATGTAAATGCTTTAATAAAATTATAATCCATAAAGTTGTAATAAATAATTATAAGGCGTGAATAAGAAATAAAAAGACAGTAATATCTTCTACGTGGTAAAAGAGAGAGAGAGAGAGAGAGAGAGAGAGAGAGAGAGAGAGAGCGCAATAAAACCAGAGAAATTAAATTTTCTATTGAACAAGACAGCATATGTTCCTATGCATTAGAAACGGCAATTTAATTATGCCAGCTACTTGGTTTTACGCGGCTCGTACGAAACGGCTTCACTGGGAATTCATTCTGACAAGCTCGTCGTCGTTGACAGAGTCTGAAAGGAAAGGGTTAAAATGGGGTTCCCTGATATGATTAATTATCTTTTGCAGGATAAAAGAAAAATACGGTTGCATGGGATGTATTTTTGTGACAATATAAATTATTTAAAACACGCCTCTCCTGTTTAGTGTAAAAGGACTGCATAAAATCTTGTTCTAAAAATTTCGTACTGCTTGCTTTCTGTTTGTATTTTTATTCTGTTTGTAACAAATTTCATGCATGTACTTACTTACACGCTAATGTCTGCATCAGAAAGGAGTAGAATCATTTATGCACAATTTATAAATTATATAAATCAACACAGCTTGATTTATGCATAATTATTTATGCTATGTATAATTTATGCATACAGCTTAATTTGTTTGATGCTGTTAATAAGTTCAGATACCTGGGTAACATGACAGATAATGAAGGGTGCGTAGGCATGACAATACATGACAGGACACAAATAGAAAGTAGTTCATACTATGGTTCATACTATAGTAGACTATTGAGTAGCAAAATAGTTGCCCACGACACGAAAATGAAAATCCTGCTATTAGACCGGTTGTTGCTTATGGAGGTCAACATTAGAAAAAAATAACAAGAAACAGTAAAGAAAGATTCTACGACGTGTTTATTTATAGACTGGCTCACCAATCTTGCAAGCTAGGGCTCGCGTTGGGCTGTAGTGCTAAGAAAGAAGTAGAAGTAGAAGAAGAAGAAGAAGAAGAAGAAGAAGAAGAAGAAGAAGAAGAAGAAGAAGAAGAAGAAGAAAGGCGACGAAGAAGAAAAAAGACGGCAAAGAAGAAAAAGAAATTTAATTCAATAAAGTAAAATTAAAGAAAAACAGATTCGATAAATGTAAATATGTATCTGAAATATAGAATGAAAAATATAATGCAAATAAAAAAATTTGTTTAAAGTTTTTTGCGGAACGATTTCTTATTAAACACTTTCATTAAACTATTTATTAGCTTACTTAAATAGTAAAATAAAAATGTTTAAAGCTAAGGTATGCAAACTCGGCAGATGTTTTTGTACAGTTCGAAAATTTGTTATAAAGTTAGCATACTGGTTAACTTATACATTGTTACATCAATCGAAACGTTGAAATCAGTTTAAAGTATTTGATATGATGAAAGTTTTAGCTTAAACGAGATCTGATAAACTTCTGGCTTAGAGTCGCACAGCTTGTTATGCAGAACTTCTAGTTCCTAGTTTTTTTCCACCGACAATTACAAAGTAAAACCAATATACGTATTTAGTTTGTGTAAGAGATGAAAACACGATCAAAACTCTTTTTCTGCAGTGCTTTGTATTCCGAGTTTGCGGGTATTTATTTTAAACAAATTAATTACCCACTATGTTGGATTAAGTGTCTTTTAAAGACGCATAGAAATTGTCTCACTTGATTCAGCTATAGAATTATTTGCACTAGGGGTTAAATTACATATCGAGTAAATAAAGTTCGTTTCGTTGCACACTTTGAAAGGCCACGATTCTCAAATTTCATACCATACCACAACCGAAGTGAAGTCTAACTGATGAGTTAACATTCGAGTCTTCAGTCCATACAAATTTTGTCACTAAATATTGGGTAAATATTTTTTGTACGAAGAGAAGCAGTTCTAAAAGATATTTTGCTAGAATTCGGTTTAAAATTGTATCAAGTTTATGGTGAAGAAAGGTTTACGTGCTTTGTACAAATGCTTATGTATTGTAAACGTTATGCTGAAGCGATATAAGCTAGATCAGTATAGGGTAGGTCTATAATAAGATTTCGTCTCCTTGCTAGGGGGAAATCTTCTTCTTCTTCTTCTTCTTCTTCTTCTTCTTCTTCTTCTTCTTCTTCTTCTTCTTCTTCTTCTTCTTCTTCTTCTTCTTCTTCTTCTTCTTCTTCTTCTTAATTTTCAATGCTTAGGCTCGTGACGAGGCGCTCTTCCTCCTCCGTCTACTAACATCTCTCTTTTTTTAGGCTCATGCCTCAAGCCTGCCTGTGATAAGCTATTGTCAGGGTTGCTGTGTACGTGTTGTTCGCGGTGTGTGAACTTGCTGTCTCTAAGTACCTCTTCTTATCAGTGGCGGCTCGTCAGGTGACGCAGGTGAAGCGCTGCTTCACTTAAAATAACTGGTTCAATGTGTTTCTTTTTAGACAAAATTATTTTCAATGTTTAGTCAATTTTATGTTTAAAAATAGTTTTTAAAATTAAATTTCGTGTGTATAATAGTTAAAATAACATTTACAAGCGATGGAAATAGGTTACAGAAGCTGGACTTTGCTGCGATCACATACTACTCCACGTTTAGTAAGCCTACTGGTGGCGGAAAGCGCTGAGATCGTAGAAGCAGCTTTCTGCAACTTGAAGGCTGCATCAGTTAATACGTCACTAACAACGCTCGGTTTATGACGGTTCTCATGACAACTTATGTCGTACTCAGCGTTCCTCCACACGCGTGAAGCAGTGTCGCTGCGCTGTTTCTCAGTGGTGTACGTGTACAGTGCTTTACCTATCCAGCACGTTTGTTTTCTTCGTTGTTCGTCGTGTTTGATCGTGTGTGAAGTTTTTACAGAATGTTTCCTTCATATGATCCGGTATGTGTTTTATTAGAAACACCATTTTCAAGATGGAATAATGATGATAAGAAAAACTTTTTAAGCTGTGAAAAACCTATGCCTATATTGAAAGTAAATAAAGTTGCAAAAATAAAGGACAAAGTGTACAATCGCAACTTTAAACAAAATTGGTATTCAACGTTCGAGTGGTTGTGTGGCAGTTATTATTTAAATAAACTTTTTTGTATGCCCTGCTTAATTATTAGTGTTAAATCAAGTGCGTGGACTAAGAACGGCTTTGATGATTTCGGTAACGATACTCGTGCTCTTTCCAAACATGAACGTTCTTCTGATCACATGCATTGTGCATTGAATTTTTTTTCAAAACTAAAAAAAAATTTAAGTACTATCGAGGATGCATTGAAGGAAAATTCTAGGTTGTATATTAAACACTTCAATGACAACGTTCAGCTTAACAGACGTTTCATGCATCTTCCTATTCGTGCAGTTCTTTACTAGGGTAAAGAAGAATTAGCATTTCGCGGTCACCACGAAGAGTTATCATATATTAATCGCGGAAATTTTAAAAAACTGCTAGAAACCTTTGTATCGATAAGCCCTGTAGATATTCAAGAACACTATAAAAAAATTTCACCCGTCTTTGCCGGCAATTCTAAGACTATTCAGATTGAAATAATTGACTGCATTTCACAATATATTGATGAGCATGTCGCAAAGGGAATAGAAGATAGTACATTTTTTGCAATTCAAGTGGATGATTCCACAGACGTTGTCCACAAATCTCAATGTAACATCATAATTAGATACGTTATTTCCGGAGGAAAGCTGGTGGAAAGATTTTTGGGATTTTATGATGTTAGTTCCAGTCGGACTGCCGACACACTGTTTCACGTTGTGTCGAGGTCCCTCAAAAAATTTGACTATAAATCAAAACTTATTGCTCAGTGTTTTGATGGTGTAAGCGTTATGTCAGGGGAATTAAATGGTCTTCAAGCAAAAATCAAAGAAGTAGTGCCACAAGCGGTTTTTGTTCACTGCATGGCGCATCGTTTGAATTTAGTGCTACAACAAAGCTGCAACAGCATTTCGAAATGTCGGATATTTTTTGCAACTGGTAACGGTTTACCCTATGAACTGTGAACGATTCAAATTATGATCAAACATCAATTAGGCAGAGTGATGGCTTCTTAAATAAATTTATTGATTTTGAATTTACGCTTTTGGTTGTCGTTTTTAACGATATTTTTGGAGCCACGGATGTTCTCTTCGATGTGCTATAAAAGAAGTCATTTGCCATTCATTTCTGTATCTCGCAAGTTAAAAATACGCAAAAACTCATAAATAGAAAAGAACTGATGATGCATTTATGAAAATTTTCGATTTAGCTGCTTCAAAAACAACAGTTCCAAATGAATACCATGAGTGGCAGAAGAGAATTACACTCACACGAGATCACCTTTTTGAAATATACAAAATTTTGTATTATGAAATTTTAGATAACCTTTCAGTACAAATAGCCACACGTTTTAGTGATATGGAAAAGCTTCAGTTTGTTACATTAATGGATACTTCAAAGTTCGTAACGTATTCTGAAAACTTTCCCAGGGATGCATTTAAGTAACTTAAAGGTGTGCTACAATCTGTTTACAGATTTTCAAAGACTGGAAAACGAATTACAGCTTATTTATGAGGATAAGCAATACAGACAAATGGAACCACTAAATTTTATGGAACTTTTAGCTGACAACAGGAACATCTTTAAAGAAGCTTACAAACTGTTTTTTTTTTTTTAAAGTAACTATTCCATCCACTAGCGTGTCCATAGAACGAAGTTTTTCTTGTTTAAAAAGAATAAAATCATACCTGCGCAATACAATGACAGAGGACAGACTTACTATGTTATCAAAAATTTCCATAGAAAAGGAACTGTTAAACGAATTAATTAATGTTCAACCATTTTATGACGACATTATCGACAAGTTTGCATATTTGAAAGAGGAGAATTGACCTTGTGTTCAAGAAATAAAATGCAAGCCTGTAAGTACTTACTATTATTAACTGCTTTATTTGTAAATTTTATTAACATACTTTTCTTTTGTCTCCATATGTTATTCATTATTCCAAAACAGGAAAAACATATTCACATAATTGATGGGGGAGGGGGACCTGCCACCGATTCCCCAATCCTCGAAGCCACGAGCCGCCACCGCTTCTTATTGGCCCTAATCTTGTTGTGCAAAGTTTCGAGTTTTAGTTCCTGTGTAATGTCTTATTTGTTTTCCTATCTAGGGGGCAGTGACCTTGTGTTACAAATTGTATTTCAGCAGCTTTAATTTTTTTCTCCGTTTGTCGGAGGACGTGAAGGTTTCACTATATTGCATGTTTCGCTTACATCCAGAAAATTAGAGAATATTTTGTGACATCAACGACGGACGCTGGTATGGAGGACTGAAAGAACGCGCGTACCCCCCTCTTCCCAAGAAAATTTAAATTTTGAAATTAAGTGAAAACATGCTATAATACTTAATATCATGCCTTGATGAGTGTGACAAAAATATTTTTCCAGCTGTCAATAGATTTCTAAGAACTGGTGCAACACTTCCAATGGCACCGACGAATGTTGCCAATAAAAGAATGGCAACTGGAGAACGTTCTTTTCCACCTCTTACAAGGGTGCAAAGTTATATCAAAAACATTAAAAGAGGAAATCGAATCAGTGAATTCGTTTTGATATTATTACATTGATAATAAACCGAGTTGTTAGTTATGCCGTGGTCGGTTGCAACGACATCGTCGGATACCCTTCAATCCCACCCTCGGGGATCTTCTTCAGGCCACAGAGTGTGAAACAAACTAGTACGGCGATCTTAGCCGTACGATACCCAACTTTTTCCGGGTATAACTTTAACCCGGTTGTTCATACAACCGCAGAATGCGCGCGTAGGCGAGTCGCATGCAACGGTTACATAGCGTAATAGGCTATATTTGAATCAATGCCCCACAACGGACGCGTGAAACTAAAAGTTTAACAAGCAGCCGCGTGGCTTTGAACTGTCTTGCAATCGATTACAGACCGTGCAACCGATTGCAGTAAGTGTAATGGGTCTCATTTAAACCAATGCCCAGTCCCTGCAACCCGTTGCATACAATCAGTTGCCTAGTGTAACAGAGACCTTAGAGTACGTTTAATTTCCTTTGGTGTGGCTGGGCGTTGCGAGAAACAATGCAACTCGGATGCCCGCTTTAGAAAATAGTCGCGTTGTCCACTACGCCATCCAAACTCTATTACTAGCTGGCACACCGACTTGATTAGAATTGAAATGTAATTGTTGTGAAATGAAGCTCAAATGAAGTTCTCCAATGTTATGGTAGTCTCCACTTTTTTATACAGTTCCAAAACATGGGTGTTATCTAAAAAAAAAGATACAGTCACATACAGGCTGCAGAGATGAATTTCTTGAGATGCGTAAAGAGACGTACACGAAACGATACAATTAGAAACACTGTGATAAGACATGGATTGGGATTATACTTTGTAAATGCAAGAATCGAGGAATGTAAGCTGAGATGGTTTGAATATAGGCCTTTACGTAGAATGGGAGCGAAAAGGTTACCTCAACAAGTTTTACAATATGAGCCTAAAGGGAAAAGAGATGTGGGAAGACCACGCAAAAGATGGGTTGAAAATAGAGACCGGAACAGGTGATGAACAGGCATTCCAGAGGCCTAAACCTGCAATGAAGAAGAAGAAGAAGAAGAAGAAGAAGAAGACGAAGAAGATGCAATTGTTGTTGTACGTAGACATGTGTACTGTTACAAATTAAAAAGTAAAAAGTTTTGTTCAGTGTGTTGGCTGTCTTCTAATCGCAAGTAATTTGTTTCGTTACAACCGAAATTACAAATTAAGCAATAAAATATTATTTTGGACGCGATTTTGTCCAATCCGTGTAGACGACGAAACAGAAGAGGCGTGCAAATTGATATCATTTATATTGTCACAAAAATACAGCCTGTACACAAGCGTCCCTTTCTCCTTTAATCCTGCTAAAGGTAATTAATCATATCTGGGGAACCCCTGCAACCCTTTCCTTTCACACTCTGTCGGTGACGACGACGGGCTTGTCAGAATGAATTCCCAGCGATACCGCTTCGTACGAGCCGTATATAACCAAGTAGCTTGCTAAATTGAATTGGCAACTCTAATCCGTACGAACATATGCTGTCTTGTACAATTAAGAGCTTTATTCTTTTACGTTCTCTGTCGTCTATTTTCAGCGCAGGGTAGACATTGATTTTCTAGTTGTTTACATGTTCTATCTTACTATCATGCGTTAGGTTTTAAACATTTAAAAATAATATGCTAACTTACGAAACCTTTTTACAACGGTTAGAGCAACGGTTACAAGACAAGACCAATGGTATGGAAAACCATACATGACTTCCATGTTTTGATTTATATTTACAATCGTTTACTTGGATTCAGTTTGATATTTTCAAAAAAAAAAAAAAAAAAAAAAATCACCCATCCTCAAACTGTTTTCACTATTTATAGATATTTTTGTTATTATGGGATAGTTGTTTAATATAATGTTATTTTCGAGACACTTTATCTACAAAAATTAGGTACTTTATTCTTATAGAGAAACTGAACTACGCAGATAATCACGCATTAATTACATACTTTTATGTAATTATGTGCCCAAAAATTATTTTCTGGCCTGTTGGGCTGTGGTTGCAGATCTTCACGCATAGACGATTTAAATTAAAATAAAAAAATTGTGATTTTATTGCCTGGCAACAAAATTATTTTATTTTTAACAATTACCATTGTTTGAAAAAAATTAAATGCATTTTTATTTAATTTCGTTAAACTCATTAAATCAATAGCAAACGTAAAAAAATTACCCCTTCCCTTTTAACTACCCTTTTCGTTTATAGGTATTTCATCTACCTTTATACAGTGGATTATTATGACCTTTGATAATCATTAACAGGAAAGGCAACCAGCATACAGTATAATGTGAATAACATTTAAGTTAGGCACAGTAATATCACGGAGTGAAAGCTTCTTCAAAACAAGGCTGTGATAGATTTTAGACATTTGAATTTGATTGACGAACTTTTGCAATCACAAAAAGAATATAAATTCGACATTCTGGCCATCCAAACTATCGGCAGTCGTCTTTAGGATAATTATAAACTAATACATGTAAAGAAATGAATGATACGGGTTGGGCACGTTCCGTCTCTGTTGCATTGTTTTGTTGATCTTGTTGGTGTGCAAGTGTTCGTCCGCATTGTGCTTGTGTTATGTGAGTGTTTTGTTTTCTTTCATAGAAATTATTCATTTGTATTACCGGTATTTTATTTTTTGATCACATATTCTTTGTTGTTTGTTATTATTATTTTGTTGACTCTCTATCACTCGTTGATAGAGCATTATTTAATTCTTTACATGTATTGGTTTATAATTAGCCTGGCTGACGATTGTTTGGGCGGCCGTTCTGTGATGGAAAAGTCCATCAGATAAATTCAAATTCAAATGACAGAATGAAAGGTTAGATGGTAATTGACATAAGGTTGTGAATTAACAAAAAAAAAAATAAAATAAAATAAAAAATTATATTGTGAAAAACTGGAGAGTTGAAAGAGTTAACGAGTTGTCACATGATTTACATATGGTTCTCAGTCATATGAAATAACCAAAAACAACGAAGAAAAGTAGAACCAAATGAGATGAGATTATTGCAAAAAAAAGGAAAATGTAAAACTACTCGACAAAATAAAAAAATGCATGTATAGTTAAAGACTGAGAACAAAGTCCGTTGTCAGTACTGGTACAATGGAAGAAAACGTAGATAGTGTTGTCACAAGAGAATTAGAAAGGGATAAATCAAAGAATGCACAAGGCAAGACCTTTAAAAAGTAAAGCAGAGACAGGCCTAAGGAAAATGGCAAAATAAAATAAGAAGAGCTCAAAAAGAGAGGAAAAACTGCTAGAAGCAGTCAAGATAGCTCAGGACAAGAGGAAATGTAAAGAAACTCTTTTAAATACTCAATTACACGAACCTTCTTATATTGTAAAGGCAAAGGAGCATACGGATTAAGTTATCAACAAACTACTGTTTCTGATTTATAATTTCATTATTATCCCTCAAAGTACTGGGGAGGATGAGTAATGGGTTATAGTCTCATTAACTGATGAAGAGAAATATCTACCCGTACTTTTTTAATTTATATGTTGACGATATCATACAAAACTGGTATATTTTATCTTTCGAAGCACTTTTTGATTGGCCACTCTGCAAATTGATACTTTGTTGTTTGCGGACGATCAGGCTATTCTGTGAGACTTGGAAAACATATTGCAGATGGGAATACATTTGTTAAATCGAATCTGCAAAACTCTAGATTACAAATATCTACACATAATAACAGGGTGATGGCTTTTCGTAGAACTGATCCCGTACAGGCAAAAATTGTTATAGATGGTACTGTCCTGCAACAAGTCAGCAATTTTGCGTACCTGGGCTACAGTGTGTCTTATAATAAAAGTTTTGTGAATAAGTTGCATAAGTTCAACCTTATATGCGAAACCATTAGGCGGACTCTTAAGTCAGCAAAATAATGAAACAGGCCTAAAATTCTACAAAGTGGTGGCCCTTCCTACACTTCTTTATGGATCCGAAAATTGGACTTTAACTAAAGGCAGCCAAGCGGCTGAAATGAGATTTCTCAGGCACGTGGCAGGGTATACTCTCCATGATCATAGAAGAAAAGCAGGTATAAGGCAGGAACTAAATATTATGAGTATACTCGACGGAATTACCCAGTATCGGCTGAATTGGTGGGAACATCTTTGCCGAATGGATGACTGCCGCATCCCCAAACAACTATGTAACTATAAGGCGAAGGGACGGAGAGGTGTGGGACGTCCGAGGAAGCGCTGGAGTGACCAGCTCTAATATTTGCCTCTTTGAAACCATCCTTGGTTTAATCCTTGCAGATAAAGATGATGATGAATACAATTAATAATATTGTTGAGCGTATCTACAGGCTGGAGATGTCTGACATCAGCAGATTGGGAAACCTCTTAATTCATCCCTAACCAAAGCAGTGTAGTCGGGTGACACAACAACATACGTATAGGATACCAACAGGTACATAGAATGGAGAAGTCTGACATCAGCAGATTGGAAAACCTCTCAATTCATCCCTAATAAAAGCAGTGTAGTCGGGTGACACAACAACATACGTATAGCATACCAACAGCTACATAGAATGGAGATGTCTGACATCAGCAGATTGGGAAACCTCTCAATTCATCCCTAATCAAAGCAGTGTAGTCAGTTGACACAACAACATACGTATAGCATACCTACAGCTACATAGAATGGAGACGACTGATATCAGCAGATTGGGAAACTCTCAATTAATCCCTAATCAAAGCAGTGTAGTCGGGTGACACAACAACATACGTATAGCATACCAACAGCTACTTAGAATGGAGATGTCTGACATCAGCAGATTGGGAAACCTCTCAATTCATCCCTAATCAAAGCAGTGTAGTCGGGTGACACAACAACATACGTATAGCATACCAACAGCTACATAGAATCGAGATGTCTGACATCAGCAGATTGGGAAACCTCTCAATTCATCCCTAATCAAAGCAGTGTAGTCGGATGACACAACAACATACGTATAGCATACCAACAGCTACATAGAATGGAGATGTCTGACATCAGCAGATTGGGAAACCTCTCAATTCATCCCTAATCAAAGCAGTGTAGTCAGTTGACACAACAACATACGTATAGCATACCAACAGCTACATAGAATGGTGATGTCTGACATCAGCAGATTGGGAAACCTCTCAATTCATCCCTAATCAAAGCAGTGTAGTCAGTTGACACAACAACATACGTATAGCATACCTACAGCTACATAGAATGGAGATGTCTGACATCAGCAGATTGGGAAACTCTCAATTCATCCCTAATATGTGCAGTGTAGTCGGGTGACACAACAACATACATTTGGCATACCAACAGCTACATAGAATGGAGATGTCTGACATCAGCAGATTGGGAAACCACTCAATTCATCCCTAATCAAAGCAGTGTAGTCGGGTGACACAACAACATACGTATAGCATACCAACAGGTACATAGAATGGAGAAGTATGACATCAGCAGATTGGAAAACCTTTCAATTCATCCCTAATAAAAGCAGTGTAGTCGGGTGACACAACAACATACGTATAGCATACCAACAGCTACATAGAATGGAGATGTCTGACATCAGCAGATTGAGAAAGCTCTCAATTCATCCCTAATCAAAGCAGTGTAGTCAGTTGACACAACAACATACGTATAGCATACCAACAGCTACATAGAATGCAGATGTCTGACATCAGCAAATTGGGAAACCTCTCAATTCATCCATAATCAAAGCAGTGTAGTCAGTTGACACAACAACATACGTATAGCATACCTACAGCTACATAGAATGGAGATGTCTGACATCAGCAGATTGGGAAACTCTCAATTCATCCCTAATCTGTGCAGTGTAGTCGGGTGACACAACAACATACGTATAGCATACCAACAGCTACATAGAATGGAGATGTCTGAAATCAGCAGATTGGGAAACCTCTCAATTCATCCCTAATCAAAGCAGTGTAGTCGGCTGACACAACAACATACGTATAGCATACCAACAGATACATAGAATGGAGATGTCTGACATCAGCAGATTGGGAAACCTCTCAATTCATTCCTAATCAAAGCAGTGTAGTCGGGTGACACAACAACATACGTATAGCATACCAACAGCTACATACAATGGAGATCTCTGATATCAGCAGATTGGGAAACCTCTCAATTCATCCCTAATCAAAGCGGTGTAGACGGTTGACACAACAACATACGTATAGCATACCAACAGGTACATAGAATGGAGATGTCTGACATCAGCAGATTGGGAAACTCTCAATTCATCCCTAATATGTGCAGTGTAGTCGGGTGACACAACAACATACGTATAGCATACCAACAGCTACATAGAATGGAGATGTCTGACATCAGCAGATTGGGAAACCACTCAATTCATCCCTAATCAAAGCAGTGTAGTCGGGTGACACAACAACATACGTATAGCATACCAACAGGTACATAGAATGGAGAAGTCTGACATCAGCAGATTGGAAAACCTTTCAATTCATCCCTAATAAAAGCAGTGTAGTCGGGTGACACAACAACATACGTATAGCATACCAACAGCTACATAGAATGGAGATGTCTGACATCAGCAGATTGAGAAAGCTCTCAATTCATCCCTAATCAAAGCAGTGTAGTCAGTTGACACAACAACATACGTATAGCATACCAACAGCTACATAGAATGCAGATGTCAGACATCAATAGATTGGGAAACCTCTCAATTCATCCCTAATCAAAGCAGTGTAGTCGGTTGACACAACAACATACGTATAGCATACCAACAGCTACATAGAATGGAGATGTCAGACATCAGCAGATTGGGAAACCTCTCAATTCATCTCTAATCAATGCAGTGTAGTCGTGTGACACAACGATATACGTATAGCATACCAACAGCTACATAGAATGGAGATGTCTGACATCAGCAGATTGGGAAACCTCTCAATTCTTCCCTAATCAAAGCAGTGTAGACGGTTGACACAAAAACATACGTATAGCATACCAACAGTTACATAGAATGGAGATGTCTGACATCAGCAGATTGGGAAACCTCTCAATTCATCCCTAATCAAAGCAGTGTAGACGGCTGACACAACAACATACGTATAGCATACCAACAGCTACATAGAATGGAGATGTCTGACATCAGCAGATTGGGAAACCTCTCAATTCATCCCTAATCAAAGCAGTGTAGTCGGGTGACACAACAACATACGTATAGCATACCAACAGCTACATAGAATGGAGATCTCTGACATCAGCAGATTGGGAAACCTCTCATTTCATCCCTAATCAAAGCGGTGTAGACGGTTGACACAACAACATACGTATAGCATACCAACAGGTACATAGAATGGAGATGTCTGACATCAGCAGATTGGGAAACCCCTCAATCCATCCCTAATCAAAGCAGTGTAGTCGGGTGACACAACACCATACGTATAGCATACCAACAGCTACATAGAAGCCATCAATTTTATACATTACGTAAACAGTTTGTTGTTAACACTATACTATATATAAGAGTTTGCTCTTAGACTATACATTGTAAGCTCGACTCGTATAAACATGGAGACTACACTGTTTTGCCCTCTACGGATTCTATATTATGTATTAAATTCTTGAATATTATTTCGCTGATTTAACTTTATAACTAGAAACTCTTGTTCTCGTTTATGTAAACTAAGTGTTCTAAACAAACAGTTTACTTTCACCATTTTAACGCTCTTATTTGTTTGATGGTTTATTGCTTGTCGTGGCGTTTGTTTGCAATTTTATTTCGAGATAATAAAAGAAAACATAGTTCACAAAATACCGTTACGTTTTCCTTTATAAGTTTATTTTGTCAGTTTGTTATAGTACCCGTTACTTCTCTGCTAACCATTATTTTTATTTTATTAAGTTACTGTACATCTGCGGGGCTAGTAATTTTTAAAATAAAATAATAAATTATGACGTTACTTTTTATATTAGTAAAAGTTATATATAATTTCAAATAAGCAAAATATTGTACTTTGTAAGTAATATTGTAAGCGAAACATTCAATTATTTACAATTCAAGCAAACCTCTGAAGATACAGAATAATTTCTGTGAAACGTGCTTCAGGTGAAAATAAACCTACTTGCACGTATTTTTTTAAAATATTACAATATTAAATAATGAATAGTTCTTCAAACATTAACTACTTCTACAAGTAAAATATATTATTGTATTTTTACCTATCTATTTAGAATACAGAAAACCTACAAGAAATATTAAAGAGTTACGTACACAATAAAGATGAATTTCAAATAAATAAATGTATCCAAATTGGGTAAAGGCAAAGAACTCTGAGGACAGTGTAAGAAAATATTAAGATTTGCCTTATATTTTATGATCGAGAAAGCTAAGATCACCAAAACATTTTAGAACGTACTGGAAAAGCTACTAAATTATCTGTGCCTACGTCGAAAACGATTAAGGATGGAACGAAAGAACTAGAAACACTAGCTACTTTGTTCCTTTGCCTCGCAAGGAAGAAATGGGAAAGAAAGTAATCGGTATAGATGATCTCGACGAGGCCGATATTAAGTTCTTCCGTCCGTAAAGAGTGTGTTCGTACTCTTAGAAAACCAATGTTAAAGGTACCGAAAGAAATATTGTTTCTAGGCTGTAAAGACAAATTAATTAAAATTTCAAAATCGATTGGGTTTAAATAGTAAAACCGCAAGTGGGCTTTTGGTTGAAGACAATCGCTTGCAATTCAGTAGATTTAAATTAAAAAGAAATGAAAACATATGGGAAAAAAGGCCAGCCAGTTGTCGACATTGCCGAAAGTTATATTCATGACAGCCATACGCATTCTAAAAGTTGCTATTATATACACAAAGAAAGAAATATTGAGGAAATTAAATTTCCATATTCAAAAAGTCAACGAGTTATAGTGATTATAAATATATCACTACTGACTCGAAAAACTAATTTTTTATTGGCAAAAATGTAAAACTTTTACCTTGAAGCCAAAACCAGTTTTCGCTTATTACAAGCTTCGTCAGAGGCTGGCGCTAGGAGCGCTGTCTGTCTTGTTCTTGGTGACGGGGCCGTCGGCGTCGGTCGAAAGATCGATGTTGTGGGCGTGTGGTGTGATATTTGTTCGAATATTATGTGTGATTTGAATTCTGTCTGTTCGTTTAGGTTTCTTGTTTTTATGTGTTTTGTGTGTCTGAATATTTCTAGTTGTTCAAGGATGTCTAGTTTTCGGCCTTTTGTGTGTACGTGTAGAATTTCCATGTTGGTGTTTATGTTTGTATACGTATGGTTTGCTTCAATGAGGTGGTTTGCAAAGGTGAAGCTTGCAATAACCGAAAACTAGTTCAGGCTACAAGGTAAACTTTTCACATTTTTGCCAATAAAAATTACTGTTCCGATTCAGTAGTGATATATTTATAATTAGTTAATCAACGGACACGTCATGGACAACAAAACCCAGGAGTTATAGTGATTCATGCGGAAAGTGGAAAGTTAGGCTTATTTCAGGCTGTTTCACGAGGTGTAAAAATCAAGTTCATGTGTAGTTGTTACCATGGATGAAATGATTTGGAAAACTATTTGAAATGGTTACAAGAAAAGTTAATACCTAACCTGCCTGAAAAAGCGCATTACATCACAACGCCGAAATAGAGAGTGCACTAAGTTAGTCTTCTTAGAAAGGTAACTTGAAAGAATAGTTGGAAAATCACATTCTTTCCAGACATGACATATTAAAAGTTCAACTTTACGAGTTAATATTGCAGAATAAGAAGTGTTACGCTATCGATAAAATTTTAGCTGCGAAGGAACATAATGTTATCCGTCTTCTGCCGTATCACACAGAAATGGATTCAATAGATTTAATCCTCGCATTACCCGGAATTAAATTCAACGAATTAAACCATGCTGAAGTCAAGAACTGGACAGTTTCTATAATACAACTTTAAATTGAAAGGTGTCATGCGGGTGTATGGGAATAAAATTTTCGAAACACTGCAAGTGGACTGACAAAGAAAATGTACTTACACCAAGTAGGTAGAAGAATGTCGAATTACTTAAGGATAGAGAGAAAAATTTGTTGGGTTTTCCATTATTAACTTAAATAAATTAGAATATTTTTTTGATTGTACAAAAATCAGGAAAGAAATGTAAGAAGACAACTAAAGCGCAATTAGTGTTGCATAAATAGGTAGTTTTATTGTAATATTATTATTATATTTGTTGTGAAGAATGTCACTCCCGGAATCAACTTATTCATATTTCATGTTAGCTTTCTTAGAAGACAAATTTGGTCCCCTCTGTATTTGGACGCTGTGTATGTCTCGTTATCTACTACTAACAAACTTTTTCGGGTAGGTTAGGTATAAACTTTTCTTGTAACTATTATGACTCACATTGTAAGAATTCGACCAAGCCCAACAGCCCGTTATTGTAGAGCTATTATATTTCTTTATTGTATTTTATTTTTATTATATACTATATCTTCTTCTATGGCGTCACAGTTCGAAGTCGAACTTGAGCCTCCATGATCATCCGTCTCCATTTTTCCCTGTCCTTGGCGATCGATATCCATCGTTATAATTTAAGTAAATTATCAGCATCCCTCGCCACTGCGTCAATCCAGCGTGTCTTGGGTCTTCCGACAGGGCTTCTGCCCTCGATTTGACTAAACAGCACCTTCCTAGGTAATCGGTTGCCTTTCATCCTAGTGATGTCTCCTGCACATTACAATCTATGCAGTCGGATGGTGGTGGCCAGATCATTGTCTTTATACAGCTTGTATAGCTCCTCATTGTGACGCTTCTCCATATCTCGTTGACTTGGATTGGTCCATATATTCTCCTCAAAATTCTCCTTTCAAAAGTATTGACTATCTTAGCGGCTTGTTTGTTCAGAGTCCAAGTCTCGCTGCCATATGTTATCACCGGTCTAATCATAATTTTATATAATGTGACCTTGGACTCATTGTGGATATTCCTTGTCTATACTATATTACTATAGTATATTATACTAGTATAATAACATACTAGTATTATTCTATAGTTATAGTATAGTATATTGTATTCCTTGTCCTTGTCAATATTATATACTATATATTTATATTTAATTTTTTTACATCTATGTTCATATTTTATTTAGAAAACATGTAGAATGAAAATATATGAAAATGTATGTGTTAGCTTTATAATATGCGCATAAAATCATATTATTAAGCTAGTACTTGTTTACTTGCTTTTATGTGCTGGTACTTGTAATATCGCCAGGTCTGAATTAAACTTTGCCAGCAGGTGGCTGCTGGTTTAAATCTCGCTGAGGTTTCAGAGAAATCTACCGCTTTCTGGATAACATGTCGAGATGAGTTGCTTAGTTACAAGCGTTCTGGAACTCGCTAGAATCAAGGTCAATGCCCTGACCTTGACACGTTTGCGCCGACAAAATGACGCCATCGTCACAAAATTGCATGTTGTAATTCGAGCAGACTTTTGAAAGTAATTCGTACTAAAAGAAAATAATCATTAAACGTTTCAAAATCTTTAAGAAGAGACACGACTGCATTGAACAGAGGACAAGAGTGTGATAAGAACAGTAATAACTTGATATGGTACTACGTATGATTTACAGACGGACCGAAGGTAACAGATGGATTAGTAGTTTCTTCAGGTAGAAACCGAAATAGAAGAATAACGAGACGGTGTAATGATGAAAAGACACGCACAAATAAGAGTCGCGTAGATTTCTGTAGGTTTAGTACCGGTGAGATGGGGACTCCGTAACCTGCAGATACTTGAAGAACAAGTTGGCTATTAGAACACAATAAAATAACAAAGTTTTGTTCGCTTTACGCTTGAGTTTCAAATCATATTGCCCGCCGCACTTTTTGTACGACAAAAATCCGTAATTACAACGACGTTCAGCCAAAGTCCAAATAAAAACGTACTTGACACATTAATTATAAATCTGACAACGTTAAATGTCAGCTACAACAGAGAGCGCAAACTTTTAACACGTTAATTTTCCTTACAGCAAGTTTTGTCACCGTTAATTAAAAATTCAAGACACAAAGCTTATTGCTAACTGTACGCTGCAGGCTACGCTGTGGATCTTTTTCAGTTTTTGTAGTTGGAAAATTTACTGTAATAAATAGAATAATTAATTGTGATTATAATTTTATTGAGACTTTTACGCTGCTACGTATTCTCGGTCTTCTTCTACGGTGTAAAATCTTGGACTTTGACTGAATCCACAACTAAAATATTGGAATCTTTCGAAATGTGCCTTTACCGTACAATACTGAGCATTTCATGGAAAGTACATGCAATTAATGTTGAAGTTCTTAGAAAGATGAGGAAAGAAAGGGAAGTTACTAACACAGTGAGGATAAGAAAGCTTCAGTATCTGGGACATCTCATGAGAAATGAATAGATTTTATTTATTGCAGTCCATACTACAGAGAAAAGTACTTGGAAAGAGAGGAGTTGGGCGCCCGAGAATCTCATGGGTGAGAAATTTAAGGACCTGGTTTGGCATGAATACAACTGACTTATTCCGTGCAGCAGTACAGAAAGTTAAAATAGTCTGTATGATATCCAACATCCGAAACGGTTAGGAACTATCAGAAGAAGGTAATTGTATTGGCAAATTTATGCATAATTCTTAACAGCATATTTAAATCGACTGTAGGGTAAAATCTCTTTAAAAGTACTCTTTTGATGTGGCGTGACCAGAGATTTTTGCACAGGTATTATAGTCTTTTGTCTTGAGACGAACTAAAAGCTCACAGTGTATCATGTTCCACTCGTTCTTCCTTTATTCCTTTACATATATTTCAGTATGTGTTTAAATAATATTTAAATCGAGATTCGAATCAATTATCGTTCAACACCTTATAGCTTCTGACGTAGGTTGTGATAGAGTGTAAATGCATAATTAAATCATTTAAGATAATTATAGTCAATTACGAGTGCAGTGTAGTGCCTTTATGAGTTCAATGTATCTCTGTTTGAAGCAACGTCCTCTCTGGCCTACGTAGAATTACATTTTTACCAATAAAAACTTATTCCGAGTCAGTAGCATAATACTTATAATTAGTTAATCAACGGACACGTTATGGGCAACAAAATCCAAGAATAATTTAAATGGTATTGAATTAAAGTAATTGTTAATCATATTAGTTAAATCAATTAGTTCGTTAAATGATTACTCGTCAAATACGTCAGAGTTTCTGATGGTGTAGTTTTCATCTGCAAAATAAGTATTCAGCAAAATAATTTTAATGGTACTATTTATTTGAATTGAATCTAACTGGTGGACTTTTGTCATTGAAGAAAACAAATATAAATACAACGTTTCGGTCACCCCAAATCGCAGCCGGCTTGAACGTAATTATAAATAAATACATGAAATTTAATAAATAATACAATATCAACGACCGACGGAGTTATCTATGTCGCAGTGTTTTGTTGTTGAACTTGTTGGTGTGCAAGTGTTCGTGTGCATTGTGATTGTGTTATGTGACTGTTGTGTGTTTTTCCTAGTAAAATATTTAGTTGTCTTATTTAGTCTTTTGATCATATACTATGTGAAATTTTGTTATTTATTGTAAAGTTTTGTGAATTTTTATTGGTTGGGTTTATTGGTATTAGTTTATAATTAGCCTGAAGACGGGCTGATTGTTCGGGTGACCGAACGTCGTACTTATATTTTATCTGTAATGGCAAAAGTCTGTCATTTAACTCGAAATATCTACAATCCATACTTTCAAGAACATACTTATTTGTAGAAGAAATCTTATATGATCTGTGTATATAAAACTCAAAGTCTGGGGATTTCTTTATATTGAATACAAATCCACACCTTTACACTCGTTGCCACCAAATTTTGCACTGTTAACCTTTGACACAAAGCCAAAAACACTGCCTAGCTTGGAATTTGATATTTTGCCCAATTTGCATAATTTAGGCTTTTTTAATTATGCTCTTTTGTTGACGCGTATAAAGATGTCAACGACACCATGGAGACCAGAATTAATTATCATAGTAACAAGTAAATAAACAAATGCTATTTAGCGGCATCGGAACTGTACCTTTATCCGGTTCCTGCAGTACATTTTAGATGTTTTTAATATGCGATTGTATCGATATATTACGATGTAGAAAAGAAGAAGTATACTAATTGTACATTGTCCTATTCCTTAATGCAAAGTAAAAATACTGTACGTGTTGTTTTCATTTGTGAGGTTAGGTGACAACGGTTTTTAATTTATAGTTTACTGCTAAAATAAATAAAAGCCATGGTTGGGAAAAATGTAACGTTTAATGTGTATGTACAATGCTTATAACACAGTAACACTTAAAACAAAGAACTTAACGTTTTTGAGATAAAGGGTAGCCTACTTGTTGTGAATAAAATAATGTTATCACTGCAAGAATCTAGGAGTTTAAATAGTTAGTATAATAAAGGAATTATCTATTAATTAATATTTGTTCCATTGTAAAGATCACAATTTATACCTTCTTGGTTAATCATACACACATAAGTAAACAAACACACTTTTACAGAATTGTTAAAGTAGGATGCAAGGGAAGAGTCGCTCAATCGATGAAAAGGTAGAAGAAAATTTTGTCTGGTTTAGTGGACAAGCCTATAGACGGCGAAGAAAAAGAAGAGGCTGAAATGTTCTGTCTTGTTACAATTGTTTACAGCGCGCTTCACTCAAATTACATTTGTAGTAAATATCGGTATGGAGAACCATACATGAGTTCCGTATTCTAAGATTTATATTTAAAATCATTTTCGAAATGAAATATTACCATAGAAACTACTTCTTTCTACTTACTGGTTCAGCCTTATCCACAGTACTGTGGTCACTAACGTATACCACCTCACGTTATCGCACTCGATTTTCACTGATGATGGAAGTCGATGGCATTGCCGAAACGTCTGGTTTTGTAGAAAACATTGGACTACGGCCAAATATCCCGGGAAGGAATTTTAACAAAAACTACTTCTTTGTTGCCGATAACGTTGTACACATATATATAAAAAATATGCATACAATTAATGGCTTGTATAAGTTAATGATTGATCTCCATTAAGTAGTGCTCAAGTTTCCAAAGTTTTAATATTATGATGTCCGTAATTAAAACATCAGAGCAGGTTTTGTGTGTATGAGGGTACACCGTGGACAAAAATTTTCAACATTTCCTATTGAGCGTTGCTTAGAGTAAAGCTGCGAATCTGCAGTGTACGTTTCACAGAACAAACACGCGGAAAAGAAGGAGCGCTCCGAAGTCACTCATGGACCCTCAGCATCTTGCAGAGGGTTCATTCCCTAAAGACGAAAAGTCTGTCTATGAATCGTTCCTCTGTAAACACGTGCAGTTACACTGCCCAGCGATCCACAGGAAGCAAATCGCTATCCACGCTGGACACTTTTTCGGCTTGCACGCGTTATGTTGGTATGGGTTTCGGCACTTTCCATTTAAAAAGCGTGTAAATGTAAGAAAATAAACACGAATGAGGCCAGAAATAACACGAATTTTATGTGTGTGTGTGTCTTCCCTGCCTTTTTATTGCGGTAGTCATAATAATAAAATGGAAACGTAAACATTATATAACTGAGATATGCTTGCCTGCCACGAACGATATATTTTCTCTCATACATGATTTACATTAAAATGAAAAAATTATAATTTTATTGCCTGGCAGCAAAATTATTTTATTTTTAACAATTACCATTGTTTGAAACAGTTTAAATGAATTTTCAAGTACTTTACTGTTGTTAAAACGTAAAAGGTTGCAGGTAAACTACCCCTTCCCCTTAACCGATCTTCACCAAAATCAAAAGGCCTTGAATTCTCTACAATTCAGGTGTGACGATTTAAAGCCAATTTAAATAGCACAAAACAAAAAAAAATATTTTGTTTGAAATAACAAGTGAGAAAATAATTCACCCACCCCTTTGTACAAAATACCTGTACCTTCATGTCAACCGCGAGTACAGACATGCAAATCATAATGTTGTTGAGCTAATTAAAATAACCATCCTAATTATATAAAAAAGGACGTGATAATAATAAATAAAATATTGACTAAATAAAGAATCTATAGTAGGATTAATAGTAGCTAAGTAGAGGTAAATAATAATAATAAAAGTACGAACTATTTCTTCTCGCTGCGGGAACTGCGCCAAAACTCCCTACTCGGCCGCAAAACTTTACGACAGTCTCCTCTGAATCACCGCCAAGCCAACAGCCTTGTCATGTGTTGTGAAGACGAATACTTCTATATTGCAAAACTAGGTATTCGTGAATAAGTGTTTCGTGGTTACACAAGCTCCACATGTAGTTAAACGAAGTGAAATGTAAAAAACAAAAGTTACGTAGTTTAAATGTAAATAAAAAAAAAAAGGCATAGCGGACACATCTCTTTATGAAATGGTTTAATCTTTAAGGTATGTTTCATACCATATCATAAGCTAACATAAGTGCAATTTAAACCAAAATGTAAAAGTGAATACGACCGACCGGAGTGAATCAACAACAACAACACTATGAGCTCCAGGTAGCCAGAATCCGAACCTCATGACTGCGCTATCTACTTAGAGTCAGCCACTGAAATGGAGGAACACAAACTACAACTAAAATCATCCAGGAAAACCTACGGAAGAGGACCATGAAGAGGACAAGCTGTGGACCAACATCATACCCAGGTGACATGGAAGCATAACTTACGTGGTTATATTGTTTTCTAAGAACCCAGAGTAAAGAAACAGTTTATTTTGTAAAGACTCATACTAATCATGTAAATCATAACTTAATAATATGTATACTTTCTGTAACGAGATAAGAGTAATCTGAAGATGGATACAGATATAATTAATTCAAAATTGAACCAAACTATTCTTCAAATAGTGTACATAATGTTTAAGTACTTTTAAAATAAAAAAAAAATTAGAACCCGGATCCGTGGTATTCTATGTAATATACAGTTGTATTGTTTTGATCTCATCATAGTAACAGTTTAAAGAGAATAAGGGCATAAAATGCAGAATCTATCAGAAGCTTTCATTTAATAACAATAAGAATCATTAAAGGTATAATTTTGGGATCTTTATTTTGGAAGCTGTAATAAAGAGATGTTTTTGCTAAACAGAAGAGAGTGAGTAAATTTACGTAACCTTAGTCAAACTCCTGAGCTTTACAGGTTCCCAATTTGTTGGTAAGTAATTACATAGTACTAACAATGGCAGCCGGTTTAATTGACAGAGGCCAATTAAACTGGTTCCCTGTGTTATAATGTCTTAACAGGAGGAGACGTTATACAGGGACGTATACAAAAAATTATTTGATTCTGTTTGAATATGCGGCAGTTATCGTTCGTCATAGAAAAAATTACCCTTGTTAAAACATAAAACGTTGCAGGTAAACTACCCCTTTCCCTTAACCGATCTTCACAAAAAACAATAGGTCTTGAGAACTCCACAAATAAGGTCTGTATGCAAAAAATTATTTGATTCTGTTTGAATTTGCGGCTGTTATCGTTTGCCATAGAAAATACCCTTGTTAAAACATAAAACGTTGCAGGTAAACTACCCCTTTCCCTTAACCGATCTTCACCAAAAACAACAAGTCTTGAGAACTCTACAATTGAGGGCTGTATGCAAATAATCTTTTGATTCTGTTTGAATTTGCGGCTGTTATCGTTTGCCATAGAAAATACCCTTGTTAAAACATAAAACGTTGCAGGTAAACTACCCCTTTCCCTTAACCGATCTTCACAAAAAACAATAGGTCCTGAGAACTCTACAATTCAGGGCTGAATGCGAAACATTATTTGATTCTGTTTGAATTTGCGGCTGTTATCGTTTGCCAAAAAAAAAATTACCCTTGATAAAAAAAACCGTTGCAGGTAAACCACCCCTTTCCCTCAACCGATCTCCACCAAAAACAATAGGTCGTGAGTACTCTACAAATCAGGGCTGTATGCAAAAATTTATTTGATTCTGTTTGAATTTGCGGCTGTTATCGTTTGCCATAGAAACAAAATCTACAGACACACAGACACACAGAAGAGATAGACAGACAGACACACACACAGACACTTTTCGAAAAACGACTTTTTTCATGTTTTGAGTGTAGTACAATCAGAATCTGCAATAATCTCGTACACGATTTTTTTGCCATCACCATACTTCCATTTCCTTAAGGAATATGGAAGTAAATATCGGTATGGAGAACCATACATGACTTCCATATTCTAAGATTTATATTTAAAATCATTTTCAGCCAAACAGCCAGGCTGTGTCTTACCTGCCTTTTTATTGCTGTATTAAATGAAAAATATTATATTACATTAAAATGAAAAAATTATAATTTTATTTTTAACAATTACCATTGTTTCAAAAAGTTTAAATAAATTTTCAAGTACTTTACTCTTGTTAAAACGTATAAGGTTGCAGGTAAACTACCCCTTCCCCTTAACCGATCTTCACCAAAATCGAAAGTCATTGAGACCTCTACAATTCAGGGACGTATGCAAAAAATTATTTGATTCTGTTTGAATTTGCGGCTGTTATCGTTTGCCATAGAAAATACGCTTGATAAAAAAACGTTGCAGGTAAGCTACCCCTTCCCCTTAACCGATCTTCACCAAAAACAATAGGTCTTGAGTACTCTACAAATCAGGACTGTATGCAAAACATTATTTGATTCTGTTTGAATTTGCGGCTGTTATCGTTTGCCATAGAAAATACCCTTGTTAAAAAAACGTTGCAGGTAAACTACCCCTTTCCCTCAACCGATCTTCACCAAAAACAATAGGTCTTGAGAAATCTACAATTCAGGGCTGTATGCGAAACATTATTTGATTCTGTTTGAATTTGCGGCTGTTATCGTTTGCCAAAAAAAAAAATTTCCCTTGATAAAAAAAACCGTTGCAGGTAAACTACCCCTTCCCCTCAACCGATCTTCACCAAAAACAATAGGTCGCGAGTACTCTACAAATCAGGGCTGTATGCAAAAAATTATTTGATTCTGTTTGAATTTGCGGCAGTTGTCGTTTGCCATAGAAAATACGCATGATAAAAACGTTGCTGGTAAACTACCCCTTCCCCTCAACCGATCTTCACCAAAAACAATAGGTCTTGAGTACTCTACAAATCAGGGCTGTATGCAGAAAATTATTTGATTCTGTTTGAATTTGCGGCTGTTATCGTTTGCCATAGAAAATACCCTTGTTAAAAAAACGTTGTAGGTAAACTACCCCTTTCCCTTAACCGATCTTCACCAAAAACAAAAGGTCTTGAGAACTCTACAATTTAGGGCTGTATGCAAATAATCTTTTCATTCTGTTTGAATTTGCGGCTGTTATCGTTTGCCATAGGAAATACCCTTGTTAAAACATAAAACGTTACAGGTAAACTACCCCTTTCCCTTAACCGATCTTCACCAAAAACAATAGGTCTTGAGAACTCTACAATTCAGGGCTGTATGCGAAACATTATTTGATTCTGTTTGAATTTGCTGCTGTTATCGTTTGCCAAACAAACAAAATTACCCTTGATAAAAAAAAACCGTTGCAGGTAAACTACCCCTTTCCCTCAACCGATCTTCACCAAAAACAATAGGTCGCGAGAACTCTGCAAAACCGGGCTGTATGCAAAAAATTATTTGATTCTGTTTGAATTTGCGGCAGTTATCGTTTGCCATAGAAAAAAAATCTACAGACAGACAGACAGACAGACAGACACACAGACAGACACACAGACACTTTTCGGAAAACGACTTTTTTTCATGTTTTGAGTACAGTAGAATCAGAATCTGCAATAATCTCGAACACGATTTTTTTTGCCATCACCATACTTCCATTCCTTAAGGAATATGGAAGTAAAAATGCTAAATAAATATTGTAACGTCACAAAACGTCCCATAAGTTTTCAAACCATAATAAGAATATGATAACATAAAAATAATTTAAAGTAGTAGAAACCAACTCATATAGAAATGAAGAAGCAAATATAACTAGTGTAATCATCAACCGAAGAAGTAAGATAGTGTGAATGAGCAACTTGCATTAGGGAATTAATATTGACAGAGACAGACAAAATGACTTAAACAATGACCACAACAAACCCCATAGATTGTAAGAGTGAAGTATAAATAAAAAATAAAAAAATGAATGAATAATATTACCAAATATCAATTGTAGATGACAAAATTGAAGTCAACATGTGTCACAATTAAGCTCAGAATAGGGCATAAAAACATAATTATTGTAAAGCTAATAATGCTAGTGAATCAAATGTATTATTATAATTATAAAATAGGTATACCAAATGGCTTATAACCAGTATTGAAGTAAAGGAAATATGTAACTAACTAATAGTAATTTGCATTGACAAATACACACACGGGGTATAGTCCCAAGACACCTAAATCATGAAAATGTAGAATATTAGTAAATAAAAAACAATTATATGCAAATGTAAAGGAGGTGAAACGGAACAATTAATATTAGATAAAGAATTCTGTAAAGTAATTATAAACCATAGCAAATATGGGAAAACCGTGTAAGAATTAATTCAGATGAAGAGCATCTAAGATTAGATAATTTGTCAACTAAATGTTATAAAAATGCAACCAAATTGCATTAATAAGTTGCAGAAATGTTAAAGAGTTTATATATCAAAAGATATAATTCAATAATAAACCTAAATAAATAGAGTTATATAAGAAGTTAGGTGAGACAGAAAGTAGGCCTGTCAGATAGACAGGGAAAATCAATAATAATAAAACAATCTTATGTTCAAAACCCGAAATAAGTATACAACAACATGTAATGAGGCAAACTTCAACTAATATTAAATTGCTCAGTTGACGATAGAGTCAATTTAGTAGTATTTCTTAATAAAACCGAGTCTTTATTAACAAGCTCATAATGTTAAAACCAGATGATGTTAACAGGATGCTAAGGAGGAATACTCCAAAAGTATTGTATATTATGAAGCAGGTGGTGATTGTAAAGATTAAACAGGATCTAAGCTTTAATCTAACATCGATAACAACCTGCTTTATAACCAATTAATGTCAAAAGATTATATAATAGCAACTAAGGAACTGTTAGGCCTAAGCCAAATCTAGTATAAAATGAAAGTTATTAATATGTTATGCTGTTTTAGAGCTAATAATTTTATGATATATTGTTGTAAACATTCTTTGTTCATGTTTTAGTAAGGGGTAACACACCTAATTGCAGATTAATAGGTGGAAAAGGCGAAATATTGTATGTCATCGCCAGGTAAGCCACCAGACTTGTGTATTTTATTCAATGTTAACCCGTTCAAACCCAGGCTTATTTATATTCAAATTAATCAGTTGATCGCGAACAAAACGATGCTAATCATAAATATAACCCATTGTAAGTAGCTATGTAAAGTTATATGCAAAAAAAAAAATTTAAAGTACCGTTTACCAAATGGTAAAAGCTTAAGAGCATGATAATGTCTTTCAGCCGCCAGCTAAACGCAACATTATTATGGTTACTGACTGACTGATTGGTTACATACCTATCTACAGCTGTGCAGTGTTGTTTGCTTGTTAGGTCTTTAATCTGCGACGGACGTTAGCACGTTAGCGGTCGCGGTTTTAGTTAACGATTCCCGGCTGGTAAATGATGACGTCATGCAGCGTGATGCGTTACAGAAATTTTCAAATGACCCCCAGCCATAAGACATTATCATGTCAAAAACCAGAGTAAATAGGGAATTCGTAAAAGTTCAATCAAGGAGAAGAAGAAGAAATCTTGACCAAAGCGGAAATTATAATCCTTCTAGAAAATTCGAGAAATAGTTGCCAGAACATAGTAGACTCGAAACGTTTGATTGACGGAAGTCTCGGTAACTACATGCTACACAATGTATGCATCTACCTCCTGTGCAGTCATTACGAGGACAATTAACCAAACAACTTGAGAAACAAGAACGACAGCTCAGAAGACAAACTAGTGTGTGAACAGTGAATATTTTAAAAAGGCCTGTTTAAATAATTAATAAAAATAAAAGTGAAGTGATTTATTAGTGCTGTGCGTACCTGTCACGTTTTCCACTAACGAACTGTAAGTCTAGTAAAGGTTTACAGTAATCTCTGGTATTTTACACATAACTACGCTACATCTCAAACAAATTAATTTTAAATTGTATTAAGAAGAAGGGAGCAATCTTGTTGAACACTGAATAGTTGGCGTTCAACTAATTAAAAAATATTGTCAAAAAGTAAGTTCAATCCATACGTCTTCAACTCTCAAAGATTCCAAACTTGTAAAGTTAACGTAAGTTTTTATAAGTTTGTACAGCATCATTTTTAATTTATCTTGGTAGTTCCAAGGACCACGACTTTGAGATATTTAACTAAATTATAACTAACCGATCAACTGAGCAAAACTAGCCGTTAACGAAAGGATTTATCTGTTTATTTTATCTTGTATTTTTTGAATTATAACCATTATTAGTCAGTAAGACGAGTTAATAAATAAAACAAAAGTTATTTTAATCGAACATAAAACAGCTTATCATTTTTAGATTATCAGACTAACTTCACTTTAAAGAAGACATTGTTTTAGTTTTTTTAAATTAAATTAAATTTAAATAAGTGTTTCCTGGACAATCGTTCAGGTGGCGCCCACAATTATTTTAGCGAGTGATAAGCTACTACAAGAGATAGTTGGATATACAGTCTGACCGACGCAGACAAAAACAGCTGATCGCGTGTGACGTCACGATACGATTAACTCGCTACAAACAAATAGTAAAACGTATCGACGCGAGCGGTAGGTACAAATTTACTTCTTTATAATATGTGGAATAAAGTGCAGCGAAAGGGGTTTTTAACATCATAGTTTTTAGTTCTACCTACCTCTTTAGATTTTTTTTTCAATTTGTTGCTGTTCATACCTTCTCCATTCTACGTCTGCATGGAGGAGTCGGACTTCTTCTTACTTTTGTTACAGGTTGCTTCTTCCATGTCTTGGAAATCTCCTGCTCTCGGTATTTCATTCACGTGGTTACCTTCAGTTCAGTTGAATTGATTTCTTCTTTGTCCCGCTTTTGTTTTTTATCATAATATAATAATTATCCGGTTCAGCTCCTATAAACGCCATTACTTTTTCCTTTGATTCAGAAATGTTACAGTTATATTCTTTTCATATTTCATGTAAGATGTATATTGTTCGTCTTCTGAAGTGGCGAATATAGCTTGGTCATGTGCGAAGAGAATGGTTTCAAGCTTTTATTTCGGTAGATTTTAATACCGTTGTTTCCATTTTTTGAGGAGATCATCTAGATAAAGGTTAAAAAGTAATGGTGACAGGCAACAACCTTGTCTTACGCCTTGGTTTGTTTCATTCGTCTATGATTATCGTGGTGTGTCTCTATAAACTCTTTATGGCCCGAACTAGGTGTTGTGGTATACCTTTATTTTCAAGTAGTCCCATAACTTCGATCTGATCACTCTGTCAAAAGCTTTGTTGAAATCGATAAAGGCAATATGTGTTTCTAAATTCTTTTCACGTCGTTTTTCTATCACTTGTTGTATGGTAAACATGCAGCCTATGCAAGAGCGTCCTATCCTAAAACCATGTTGTTCTCCCTCTAAACTGTTTCTGCTATGTTTTGTGGTCTTGTTGTTATAGTACATGTGTATAATTTATAACATGCATTTAGGAGACTAATATCTCTGTAATTGTTGGTGTCTTTTCTGTCTCTCTTTTTAAAAAGGGAGATCACTTTCGACATTGCCCATTCTTGTGGTATGCGTGTCTGCTGCCAGCACATATTAAGCAAGTGTATTATACTAAAATGTAACAAAATACCATCATATTTAATAAGTGTTATTACATTGGATTAATTAAGTATTATTAAGTTTTATAAAATGGATAATTATCCATTTTATAAAACAATGGCAATACCTACACTACGTATGGTTCTGAAAATTTGGTCATAAAGAAAAAAGATGAACAAAAGATACAAACAGCAGAAATGAAATTTTTGAGATCAGTTAAAAGATGTAATAGACGAGATCATATAAGAAATGAAGAGATAAGAAGTGATTTAGATATTTTTGCAGTTAATGGAAGCACTAAAGAATAAAGAAGAAAATGTATTCAACACATCAGTAGAATGGAAGGAAGTAGAATACCGAAGATGGCGAAAGATTACAATCCTAGAGGGAGAAAAAAAGTTGGTAGACCTAAGAAAAGGTGGACTGTGGAATAGGAACAGGCCGCTAAAGCCTAAAACCGTTAAGAAGTTAATGATAGTAATTATACTCTTATTTTAATTCTTCTCTGTATTGTTCGTAATCTCCCGCCTTTTTTTTTTTTTAATAGCGATTAGTTCCTACCTTGAAAAGGAGATTTTCAACATTTTCAACATTGCTTATCAAATTCCGAAGCAAGATAACAGACAATACAATAACATCCATTGTATAACGAATGTTATACATTTCCATAGGCAGTGTAAAACAGCACTCATTGTATGAGACACAGGTATCACAAATGCGGGTTAAAAACGGTGCGAATGCCGAAGTAGGCGGATTGCTGATCAACGCTTTGGAGTCCGTCCGCAACGTCATTAATAAGCTAATATATAACATGCAGTTGTTTGCCTAAACAAATCATTGTTGTATAAACCAATCATTGTATTCAACAAATGTACTGGGTAAATATACGCGTTTGTATTTCGTGGAATTCTCTCTGGCAACACCTCTGAGCATTGTAAAATTCCCACAACGCATTACCTTATTGCCTGTCATTACCAGCGAGATGAAATACCCACAGCTTGTTTACACAGCAGCAACAGCCGAAACAACGATATGTTTGCTCGCCACAGGTTATCATTATGCATATTGTTATGTAATTTCAATATGAGGTTTGTTATCAGCAATACAGTAAGTACGGGCAAAAACTGCAAAATTTCAATATATGAATGTATTATGAAAATTAATTTTCAATCCGCAAGTAAATTTTGTAATTTAAAATTCAAAAATCTGTATGGAGAACCATACATGACTCCCATGTTTTAGTTAAATATAAAATTATTTTTAATATGTATACTCAAAACAAAACCAAATATATCAGCATGCTTTTGGTACAAACGCTAAGAGAGATAATCAAAATACGAGTTGTACCTTGTTGTTAATATTTTTTAATAAAGAATTAATTTGATTAATTTATCTTTTATTTAAAGAACGCGAAAGAAAGCGAATACTGCCAAATGTTTGTTTACTGTGATTTTCTAAAAACAAAACAAAAAATTGTTTACGTATCCGTATTTACATAGCATGGAAAGATATCAATTGTTAATATTTTATTAAAATTTTTACTTCCATGTTCCATAAGGAAATGGAAGTATGGTGATGGTAAAAAAAATCGTGTTCGAGATAAGGGCTGATTCTGATTGTACTACCCTCAAAACATAAAAAAAAAATTTCAAAAAGTGTGTGTGTGTGTGTGTGTGTGTCTGTGTGTAGAATTTTTTCTATGGCAAACGATAAATGCCGCAAATTTAAACAGAATCAAATAATTTTTTGCATACCTGCCTGAGTATAACAGCACATATTTACAGAGGAACGGTTCATATACAGACTTTTCGTATTTAGAGAATGAACCCTCTGCAAGATGCATAGGGCCCATGAGAGACTTCGGAGCGTTCCTTCTTTTCCCCGTGTTTGTTCCGTGAAACGTACACTGTAGATTCACAGCTTTACTCTGAGCAACGCTCCATAGGGATGTTGAAAATTTTTATCCACGGAGTACCCTCAAACACACTAAAACTTGCTCTGATGTTTTGATTACGGACATCATAATATTAAAACTTTAGAAACTTGAGCACTACTAATGGAGATCAAACATTAACTTTTACAAGCCATTAATTTTATGGATATTTTAAGGCAATAAATGTTTTAATAAATTAATACAATCAATGTACTTATTTCTATTACGATAGAAGAATTACAAACTAATATGTTCATGTGTGTATGTATGAAAAATATATAAATTTTTTCTCCTCTGGAAAATTGTTTGCCCCTCCTGGAAAATATTTTGACCTCCCTGATGGTTAGTTAAATATAAATCTTAGAACATGAAAGTCATGTATGGTTCTCCATATCGATTTTTAAGTTTTCGGTTGAATAAATTTTTAACAACAATACTACAAATTACCACCTCCACCTTCAACTACCCTTTTTAATTATAGATATTTCATCTACTTTTCTACAGTGGATTATTATGACCTTCTTTTCAGGATACTTTACTTATCATAATTAATTACTTTAATCTTGTTAAAACGTAAAACGTTGCAGGTACACCACCCCTTTCCCTTAACTGATCTTCACTAAAATCAACAGGCTTTGAGTCCTCTGCAACTCGGGCACATATGCAAAATATTATTTGATTATGTTTGAATTTGCGGTAGTTATCGTTCGCCATAGAAAAAATTCTACACACACACAAACACACAGACACTTTTTGGAAAGTGACTTTTCTTCATGTTTTGAGGGTAGCACAATCAGAATCAGCTCTTATCTCAAACACAATTTTTTTCGCGGTCACCATACTTCTATTTTCCTTACGGCACATGGAAGTGAAAAACATTAAAATTTAAAGCATCCGTTTAATATAACTCTAAATTTTAATTAAAAGTACACCGAATTATTGTAGAGTTTTAAAGAAATTTTTGTGTGATTTGAAGTTTTTGTACTTAAATTAATTATGTAATTTTAGTTACAATATATAAAATGTTACAAGGTCACAAATTGTATAGTTTGTCGTAATACTGCGTGGGCACATCAGAGCGCGTTTATTCACGCACGTACGGCAGGAATGTAATGCTTCTTCAGCAGGACGACCGTGCTGGACGGCAGGAATGCAGCAAACTTTATTGTCATGTCAAACTGCATTTAACGTTTAGCTTACTTTATAGTAGCAACAGTAAAGGTGTTGAAAGCAGCTGAATCATTCGCGACTCAGTGTGCGAGATGTATTGCGAAACACCAGACAATATATGTCAACTGTTGACAACGTTGAAACTTTTGTTCGAACGTGCTGAATTACTAGAGAAACAAACAACAACGGGTGAGCTTATCCTGTCCCGCTTCCTGCTATGCACTCTTGTATTTCGTTTTTGCGTTTTACTCCTACCTATGAGTATTTGTTGTATTGTTTTAACGTAACGTAACATTAGGAATGTACAGAATATTTCTTACCGTTATATAAAAAAATTTGTGAAATAGATTTAGTTAAAATATTCAATTTTGCTTCTAAATTTTAAATAATTATAGACTAATTGTTATTAAAATTAACTAATATAAATTAATATTCAATTATTAATGACAATCATTAATTTTAATTTTAATTTATAAATACTACGTTATTTTAAACTTGATTTAATATTTAGTTTGTATTTTAGGTACATATACAGGGTCCGCCAGTGAAGCGGGAAAATTAAAAGTACCCAATTTTTTCATGAAACATTTATTATCAGAATTTTTTTACAGATTTGAGTTGAGTAAAGTATGCCATTATTTTACTTTTTAAAATATCGGTATGGAGAACCATACATGACTTCCATAGTCTAAGATTTATATTTAAAATCATTTTCGAAATGAAATATTACCATAGAAACTACTTCTTTCTACTTACTGCTTCAGCCTTAACCACAGTACTGTGGTCACTAACGTATACCACCTCACGTTATCGCACTCGATTTTCACTGATGATGGAAGTCGATGGCATTGCCGAAATGTCTGGTTTTGTAGAAAACGTTGGACTACGGCCAAATATCCCGGGAAGGAATTTTAACAAAAACTACTTCTTTGTTGCCGATAACGTTGTACACATATATATCAGTGGCGAAGTTACATGGAGGCAATTGAGGCAATTCCTACCCTAAAAAATTCTGTAGAATAAAAATTATAAATACGTATGAACTATATAACGTAAAGATTATACATTGTTACTGCGACTGTCAAATTTATTAAACCGAAACGTGCTTTATTGAGCGACCGCTAGATGGTGACAGGTGAGATTCGGCATAGTTTGTTTAAAGCGAATGAGGCAACCTGAACTTGCCTCAGCGTTTTTTGTATACATCGTATGTAAGCAATGTAGTGGTGAGATAGGGAAGTGTAGGGAGGGGGGATTGTCCCGCGCTGTACACAGAGCGTTGAGGCATGCCTCACTTCTGTGGTCCAAACAGTTAAGTTAAAGCGCCTGTGTTGTTTCTAAGTGTTTATTTTATGCGGTTATTAAAAGTGTCACTGTTATTCCGCTGAACTAACAGATGATCAAGATTGTTATTTGAATTATTTGTAACATTAAACATATATATAGAAACTAATCAAGTTTAAAAAATTTGAACTTCATTCAGTTGTATTATTGTGTATGACTAATACAAGGATTGTTCAATAGACACACGTATAGAGCTGTAAAGCATTTTTTATTCAACGATTTTAAAAGAAGTCTCCAATAACATTAAGACATGAGTTCCACTGTTGCGCTAACCTGTAGATTCCCTGCTAGTAAAATTCTTACGGCTGTTTGTGGAACCATTCGGTTACAGCAAACTCTACCTCAGCGTCCGATTTGACCCACCGTCCTTTTAGTGATTCCTTAAAAAAAATTTAAGATAAGATTTTTGCCTACCCATTCATTAACTACTTGCTTCGCCAGTAAGCAAATTGATGTCCATTTTTTCGGCTTGCACGCGTTATGTTGGTGTGGGTTTCGGCACTTTCCATTTAAAAAGCGTGCAAACGTAAGAAAATAAACATGAGTGAGGCCAGAAATAACGTGAATTGTGTGTGTGTGTGTGTGTGTGTTTGTGTCTTACCTGCCCTTTATTGCTGTATTAAATGAAAAATATTATATTACATTAAAATGAAAAAATTATAATTTGATTGCCTGGCAACAAAATTATTTTATTTTTAACAATTACCATTGTTTCAAAAAATTTAAATAAATTTTCAAGTACTTTACTCTTGTTAAAACGTAAAAGGTTGCAGGTAAACTACCCCTTCCCCTTAACCGATCTTCACCAAAAAACAATAGATCTTGAGTACTCTACAAATTAGGGCTGTATACAAAATATTATTTGATTCTGTTTGAATTTGCGGCTGTTATCGTTTGCCATAGAAAATACCCTTGTTAAAAAAACGTTGCAGGTAAACTACCCCTTTCCCTCAACCGATCTTCACCAAAAACAATAGATCTTGAGAACTCTACAATTTAGGGCTGTATGCAAACAATCTTTTGATTCTGTTTGAATTTGCGGCTGTTATCGTTTGCCATAGGAAATACCCTTGTTAAAACATAAAACGTTACAGGTAAACTACCCCTTTCCCTTAACCGATCTTCACCAAAAACAATAGGTCTTGAGAACTCTATAATTCAGGGCTGTATACGAAACATTATTTAATTCTGTTTGAATTTGCGGCTGTTATCGTTTGCCAAAAAAAAAAATTACCCTTGATAAAAAAAAAAACCGTTGCAGGTAAACTATCCCTTTCCCTCAACCGATGTTTACCAAAAACAATAGGTCGTGAGTACTCTACAAATCAGGACTGTATGCAGAAAATTATTTGATTCTGTTTGAATTTGCGGCAGTTATCGTTTGCCATAGAAAAACAATTTACAGACACATAGATAGACAGACAGACACAGACACTTTTCGGAAAACGACTTTTTTCATGTTTTGAGTGTAGTAGAATCAGAATCTGCAATAATCTCGAACACGATTTGTTTTGCCATCACCATACTTCCATTCCTTAAGGAATATGGAAGTAAAATAACGCCGCTCAAGTGAGAGCCATTTCTGTGTAAACATTCTTCTAATCTTGACCGAAAAGTTTCCATCACTCGACGAAGCAGGTCAGGTTGAATCCGTGCAATTTCTTGTCTGATATTCGTTTTTAATTCCGGTATGGTGTGCGGTCTATCAATGTACACCCTGCTCTTCAGAAATCCCCAAAGAAAAAAGTCGCATGCGGACAAGTCTGGGGATCTTGCAGGCCACGAGATGTCACCATATCTGGATATGAGTCCGTCCGGGAAGAGTTCTCTTAAAGCAGCCATGGACACACGAGCAGTATGACTTGTGGCACCATCCTGCTGGAAAAAATTAATTTCCGGAAACCTAGGGAGCTATTCCATCATAAATGTTCTGACCATGTGTGTGTAGCGGTCTGCATTGACAGTTGTGGTGTTTCCTCTATCGTCTTGGAAAAAATATGGCCCAATAATGCCAGATGATGAAACTGCACACCACACCGTAACTTTCGGACTATGTAATGGCTTTTCATGCAACTCACCTGGGTTTTGTTCACCATATGTTTGTTTACATATCCATTCAAATGAAAATGTGCTTCATCTGACATAAACATGCGGTGAATAAAGTTTTCATCATCATTTACACGTCGCAATATTTCTTCGCTGAAAATCCTGCGAGCCAGCATATCGCCATCTTTCAACTCCTGGATTACTTGAAATTTGTAAAGATGAAAAGATAAGTCTTTATGCAAAATTCGTCGTAACGATGTGCCACTAATGTTTAGTGCGGATGCATGTTTCATTGCAAAACGTTGTGGACTACGCGTCAATGCTACTCGAACTCTTCAATGTTTTCCTCTGTTCTTACAGACCTTGTTGCTCCTCTGTGCTTTAAGTTTAATGTGGAACCAGTTTCTTCAAACTTTTTCACCCATGACATAATTGCATGAGCGGACGGCACTCTTCCATGTCGTGGAATATTGAGATGATTACGAAACAATCGTTGTACAGAAGTCACACAGTCACCATTCTTATAAAACGATTTTACGCAGAAAGCACGCTGTGCACCGGACCACTGCTCCATGTTTAACAAATGGCATTAAATGTAAAACAACAAACGAAAACCTCCACGCCCTCTCGTGAGCAGAAAATGAACTATTGGACTTTTAAAATTTCCCGCTTCACTGGCGGACCCTGTATTTTACTCTGTAAAATACAATAAAGCAAGTTCTTGTTTTTAAGAAGTATAGATGGTCCGTTGCTTAGTGGAACACCAAGCAGTTTTCATACGAACGTTACACAGTTTTCACGAGTTTCTTAAAGTTTAAAAAGAGTAGAGACAGTAGCTTACGCAGTAACTACCTGACAAATATATTTAACGAATCGTTTTATTGACCACGGCCAAATATCCCTCATTTTTATAAATGCTTATTTGAACGGGTGAAGCGAGTTCTTAGTTTCAACTTGACCGTTTGGCGTTTATCTGTTTGTCTGTCTATCTCTATATTTAGAATATGTCTCACGACAGCTTTTGAACACATCAACTGATTTTTGTAAAACCTGTCATGCGTACCCTACAGGACGTTATTGAGTTTTTGAGATTGATCCCCCAAAAAATAGTGTGGCGGGAACCAAAAATATAAGGGGGTCGAAATTATGAAAAAATCGCAAAGCCCCTGTAGGATATAAAATTAAACTGAATTTCAACCACAATCTGAATATTTTATTCGATTTAAAAAAAATTCAAAATTTTTGGGCACCAGGGCCCAAAATGTCGTGTGAAAATTTTGATAAATCGCAAAAATTCATGTCGGTATAAAATTAAAGAGAATTTTAACTAACATCTGAATATAGTGTTTAGTTTTGGAAATATTAAAGTTTTAGTACTCCAAAGCCCAAAAATAAGATAAAAAGTTTAAAAATTTCTAAAAATCTAGCAGGGTATAATACTAAAAAGAAATTGTAACCCAAACGCGAAGGTACCTCAAATTTTTTATGTTTATTGTATGATCATGTGCTCTAAAATTGTTATGTTATAGGCCTAACTAAAGAAATAGTAGAGGAATTGGGATTTTCATAATTCTTCCATAACTGAAAAATTATCTAATATAAAAATTTGTGTAATAATGGCTGTTTTGTGTAGTAAGCGAGTTTTGCAGCTAAGGGATCTTATAAGTTATTAATAACGTCCTTGACGAGAATGAACAGGTGACGGGAATAGCAGCTGGGAACAAAACACGATTTTCATTGGAGGGAAATAGTAAACCACATAAATAAGCTCGCCACATAATAAGTTTCTTAAAGAGTTTACAAAGAAGTTCAAAATATACAAATCTTAATTATTAAAGCAATATTTCTACTTTTGAGGACACTGATCAGGTTTTTCACAGCTTTCTAAAGCTATCTATCGGTCTCTAAATGTTTCATCAATTAAGAAAGGCGTACTCATTCACTATGGTCTCCCAAGACCACCAAAACTGAGTTGGTCTACAAACTGATGAATAATAATTGTGTCCTTTTTAAAAATGTATTTACAAACTGACCTGTCTAGAAGATATAACATTGTAGTTCAATTGATGTGTTTCATAAAAGTAATCTGTTAAAACAAAATACTAAATGAAATAATCTTTCATTCTCCACGCATCTGTATAATAATTGTTATATGTCGTATTATTTGTTTTAAATTTTGTTGTCTTTATACTCGGATTGTGAGTACAAAATAAAGTAATAAACAAAATAACGAGTGTTTTAATAAAAAAAAGAAGAAAAGAAGTAAAATAAAAACAATAAATTTAAATATATTCATTAAATAATTAATTTTCTTCTTTTTCTCTACAAGGATTAGGTTATATAATCCTGTTCCGGCACCCATCTCATCCTCGGACGACTCACGTCTCCTCTCCCAATGGCTTTATAGTTCAGTGCCGCTTTCGGCAACCGATCCTCTGTCATCCTTTGCAGACGATCCCTCCATTGTCTTCTGTAAGCTGAAATAATTTAATTTCATTTATGGCTTTTTTTTGTATCGGACATCTAAAGACCATATGCCAATTTCAATTCTTTATTCTTTGTTCTTTTCTTTTTCTCCAATATGCTTTCATCCCTGGACTTCTTCCATTTTACTTCCATGTTCCATAAGGAAATGGAAGCACCGTATGGTGATGGCGAAAAAATCGAGATAACTGCTGATTCTGATTGTACTACCCTCAAAACAAGAAGAAAAGTCATTTTTCGAAAAGTGTGTGTATGTGTGTCTGTCTATGTGTGTTCTATGTGTCTGTGTGTAAAATTTGTTCTATGGCAAACGATAACAGCCGCAAATTCAAACAGAATCAAATAATTTTTTGCATACCCTCCTGAATTGTAGAGAAATTAAGGTCTGTTGATTTTAGTGAAGATCGGTTAAGAGAAAAGGGTAGTTTACCGGCAACGTTTTATGTTTTAACAAGGGTAATTTTCTTGTGACGAATGATAACTGCCGCATATTCAAAGAGAATTAAATAATATTTTGCATACGTTCCTAAATTTGTAAGTATTCAATGTCTGTTGATTTTGGTGATGATCAGTTAAGGCGAAGGGGTAGTTTACCTGCAACATTTTATGTTTTAACAGCAGTCATTTTTCATATGACGAATGATAACTGCCGTACATTCAAACAGAATCAAATATTTTTTTGCATACGTTCCTGAATTGTAAGGGACTGAAGGCCTATTGATTTTGGTGAAGATCGGTTAAGAGAAAAGGGTAGTTTACCGGCAACGTTTTATGTTTTAACAAGGGTATTTTTTTCTATGACGAACGATAACTGCTGCACATTCAAAAAGAATCAAATATTGGTTTCCATACATTCCTAAATTGTAAAGGACTGAAGGTTTATTGATTTTGGTGAAGATCGGTTAAGGGAAAGGGGTAGTTTACCTGCAACATTTTATGTGATAACAAGGGTAATTTGTTTTATGACGAACGATAAATGCCGTAAATTCAAACATAATCAAATAATGTTTTGCATGCATCCTTATATTGTAGACAATTCAAGGCCTGTTGAGTTTGGTGAAGATCGGTTAAGGGGAAGGAGTAGTTTACCTGCAACATTTTATGTTGTAACAAGAGAAATTTCTTCATGACGAACAATAACTGCCGTAAATTCAAACAGAATCAAATAATTTTGTACATATGTGCCTGAGTTGTAGAGGACTCAATGTCTATTGATTTTGGCGAAGATCGGTTACGGGGAAAGGGTAGTTTACCTGAAACATTTTTTGTTTTAATAAGAGTAAAGTACTTAATTTTGATAAATAAAGTATCCTGATAAGAAGATCTTAATAATCCACTGTAGAAACGTAGATGAAATATCTATAAATGAAGAGGCTAGTTGAACGGGGTGGGGGTAAATTTCTATAAATGAAAATTATAGTCGAAGGGGGAGGGGATAACTTTTTATATATGTACTACGTTATCGGCAACAAAGAAGTAGTTTGTTGTTAAAATTCCTTCCCGGGCTGTTTGGCCGTAGACCAATGTTTTCTGCAAAACCAGAGATTTCGGCAGTGCCATCGACTTCCATCATCAGTGAAAATCGAGTGCGATAACGTGAGGTGGTATACGTTAGTGGCCACAGTACTGTGGTTAAGGCTGAAGCAGTAAGTAGAAAGAAGTAGTTTCTATGGAAATATTTCATTTCAAAAATGATTTTAAATATAAATCTTAGAACATGGAAGTAATGTATGGTTCTCCATACCGATATTTAACACTTTCGCCCGAAAAACCTCTCTTTCACTTGATTCTTCTGCGTTTAAATTATTTTTTTTTCCAAATCCTTTTGGACTTCTTTAATCCAAATTGATGTTGACTTCTTTTCCCACATATATTTGAAAATCTGTTTTGTTAACCTATTGTTGTCTATTTTATATAAATATCCAAATAATAATAGACTTCTTTTTCTCATTGTTTCTGTTATATTTTCTATACTCTTATATATTTATATTACATTACTTCTTAATTTCCAACCTTCTGAAGTTTTTCGTGGGCCTAATATTTTCCTAATAATTCGTATTTGCAATATTTCTAGTTTGTCTAAATTATAATTCAATGCTAGACATTCACTTGCATATAGGCATTCTGGGTTCACTACTGTAATGTAATGCCTTATTTTCGCTCATTTAGATACGCACTTTTTAATGTAAACATCTTTAGTTATACCAAATGCTCTTTCCATTTTATGAACCCTTTCTTCTATAGCAGATTTTTCTAAACCATTCTCTTGAATTATTTTTCCTAGAGAAATAATAAATTTTTTCTAGAAATAAGTCCCCTATGAAATCAATTCTCTAGAAATAAATAATAATGAAATAAATCCCCTAGAGGCATTTCGTTTTATTATAATTGTAATAAGTAATAAATAATCAATAAAACGAATCAATTTTTATTATGAAAAATAATATTTTAAATAAATTTAAATATTAAATATAGTAAATTGTTTCTGTACTCAAATAATTGATGAATACGTTCCTAACCTTATATGTCATTCCTTCCGCCTGAAGACACAAGTATTGGCGTTTGTGAAATGCAATCAGGTCATTGCTTTTGCAACTGACAAGTCATTGATAGCTTCGTCGGTCGAAGCAATTCTGCCGGCATTGTTTGGTACTCAGGGCATAGCAGACCTAACTCCCGCAGTGCATTAATTGCTCTGAATATGGTAAATAGTGTAGCTATATCACGTCAATTAAGACTCGATGCTGCGTTGTCAGTAGCTTGTTTTGTATTTTTAATACATTTTTACTCAGTCGAGTGAATTCAGATTTGCTTTAAATTTGTATCAAGAAATAGTAGAAACTGATGAGATTATCATCTTTAGGAATTGTATCCCAAGTCGCAGCAAATGGTACAGTGGCGTGGCGCAACACCTATTGCCAGTTGTGATAGCCTTAAATCTTACCCTAAAAATTAATTAGAATATTTTATAGTACTAAATGTTTTTTTAGAGCCAAAATGTACTTTTTAGAGCCAAAATACTTTTTTGAAGTATTTTCTATCTTTTGCTGGCAGAAGAAGAAGAATACTTCATTATACTTACGCACAATAAATCAGGACACAAATAATCGAATTAAAAATAATAAAGACAAACAGAGAAATACATGACTAAATGAACAAAACAGCTGCACGTAGTAACTGCTGCATGTCGGTATCGAAAACGAACACTGCTGCTAACTGAGCGTTTTGCCGGTTTATACAGCGGCAGCACATTGGGTGGGATGTGTCCCCCCCCCCGCCAGAGTCAGTTCAGTGACAACTACTACGAGGTCAATGACCGTACGCAGTAAAGCATTGCCGGTGTCCGAGCAGGCAACACAAGACGGTGCAAGTGCTAAGCTGTTCAAAAGCAATGCTACGCTTTTCTTTAAGTTTCCCTACTTATATTTTTCGGCTTTAAAATTATTCAATAACTAAAGTGTTTATTCTGTTATATAATTAATATTATTTTCTCTTATTTCCAGAACTGTTGCCGCCGGCAACAGCGGTTAAATGGACGCCACGCTATTGGTATCAAGAAATAGTAAAAACTGATGAGGTTATCATCTTTGGGAATTGTGTGCCCAACTCTCAGCAAATGGTTCCTCAGTTACTCTTCAGCGATTCCTTTCCAGACAAAATATTAATCACGTTCGATAATGGTTCTCTCTTGTACCACAGAAGTACTTGAGACGTTGTATAGAATAGGATGACGTGAGCGAGCCAAAAGGTAGCGTGGCCGGCAATAATTTTCAGGCTCTCGGTATTTCCTCTGGATATTATTCCAGGTGATTAACGGATATCACCAAAGTGGAACGCTCTATGAATGATCACCTCTATTTGCGCTTTGTAAAGATTTAATACACGTGTCTGGAAATTTAATATACAGGTATTTGGCGTAATAACTGTTATTGTTATGATTGTATACATGTTCACATAATTTATATTTTCTTACAGCGAAAAAAATATCGTGTCATACCTTATACACCGTGACATATATTTTCCTCCTAGTTACTATGATAATTAATTCTGGTCTCCATGGTGTTTTTGGCATTTTTTATACGCGTCACACATCGACTGTGAATAAACCGCATAATTAAAAGGAACTAAATCGTGCGAACGGGGTGGAATATAAATTCCAAGTTAGACAGTGTTTCTCGCCAAAATTTGGTGGGAATCGGTGTAACGGTATGGATTTGTATTCAATACAAATAAACAAAACAAATTCTCAGACTATGAGTTTGATATACATAGATAAATTAGTAGTAGTAGTAGTATTTTATATATTTCATTACTTATTTATTGCATCATCAGAAATACGTATAAACATACATTTTATAATCGTTTAAGACAGTTACAAAATATAATAGACGTTTCTGCTTTTTCAGATTATGTCAACACAAGTACCCGTTAACTCAAAACGTTAGGTCCTTTATTTTAATTGTTACCGTGTTATAAGCATTGTATACGAGTTTACACATTAAACGTTATATTTTCCTCAATCATGGCTCTTATTTATTTCAGCAGTAAACTAAAACCAAAAACCGTTGTCAGCTAACCTCACAAATGAAAACAACGCGTATTTTTGCTTTGCATTAAGAAATAGGACAATTTACAATTAGCACACTTCTTCGTTTTTCTATATCGCAATATATCGATACAACCACATATTAAAAACATCAAAAATGTACTGCAGTAACGGGATAAAGGTACAGTTCCGATGCCGCTAAATAGCTTTTGTTTATTTACTTGTTACTATGGTAATTAATTCTGGTCTCCATGGCGTCTTTGACATCTCTATTCGCGTCAAGAAAAGGGCATAATTATAAGGGCCTAAATCTTGCAAGTCGGGACAGAATATCAAATTTCAAGTTAGACAGTGTTTTTGCCTTATGTCAAAGGTTACCTGTACAAAATTTAGTGGCAATGGGTGAAAAGGTGTGGATTTGTATTTAATACAAAGAAACAAATCCTAAGACTATAAGTTTTATATACCGGGATACATAGATGTTCTGATTTTTATTTGCGTTATTTATTTATTTTTACGTTTTATAACTCACATTATCCCTGGAAGTTTTTGCTTGTGTTATTTTGTAAATTAACCGTGTAGACACATTGTGATATAATAATGGTAATTAAATTATAACGTTTCAGCGGTAAAAGTTAATATTAAAACGTTGTAGCTTTAATATTAAATTTGCCGGGAATCAGTGATTTTTACTTCCATGTTCCATAAGGAAATGGAATAATGGTCATGGCGAAGAAAATCGTGTTCGAGATAACGATTGTACTACCATCAAAACATGAAAAAAAGTAAATTTTCGAAAAGTGTGTGTAGAATTTTTTCTATGGCAAACGATAACAGCCGCGAATTCAAACAGAATCAAATAATTTTTTGCATACAGTTCTGAATTGTAGGGGACTCAAGGCCTGTTGTTTTTGGTGAAGATCGGTTAAGGGAAAGGGGTAGTTTACTAGCAACGATTTACGTTTTAACAAGAGTAAAGTGCTTAATTTTGATAAATAAAGTATCCTGAAAAGAAGGTCATAATTATCCACTGTAGAAAGGTAGATGAAATATCTATAAATGAAAAGGGTAGTAGAAGGCGGCAGGGGTAATTTTTTTTATAAATTAAAATGGTAGTTGATGATGGAGGAGGAAAATGTTTATAAGTTTTATATGTGTACTACGTTATTGTCAACAAAGAAGTTCATTTCATTTCACTTTAACAAAATTCTATATTTTTCATTTTAATTTAAATCACGTATGAGTGAAAATATATCGTTCCTGGCAGGCAAGCATATCTCAATTATGTAATGTTTACTTTTCCAAAGTTTTATTATTGTGATTACCGCAATAAAAAGGCCGGCAGGACACACACACACACACACACACACACACACACACACACACACACACACACACACACACACACACACACACACACACACACACACACACACACACACACACACACACACACACACACACACACACACACACACACACACACACACACACACACACACACACACAATTCGCGTTATTTCTGGCCTCACTCATGTTTATTTTCTATGTTTGCATGCTTTTTAAATGGAAAGTGCCGAAAACCACACCAACACAACGCGTGCAAGCCGAAAAGATGGACATCGATTTGCTTACTGTGGATCGCTGGGCAGTGTTGTATTAAAGCAATTAATACAATCTGTGTACTTATTTCTATTATGATATAAGAATTATAAACTAATATGTGCATGTGTGTGTGTATGAAAAATATATAAATATTTTTCTCCTTTGGAAAATTGTTTGCCCCTCCTTGAAAATATTTTGACCTCCCTGATGTCTAGTTATTTACTAGTCTGCGTGGAATATAGCGTTATGACATGGATCAGAATGGTGGGTGTTAAACAGGAGACACAAACGTATTAAGGAAGAAATTTTTTGCTGAGAAATTTATTATTATACGGGTGAACAGAATAGTCGTTCAGGAAACCACAAGACAAATGGAAAGAAAGAAATCAAGACTCGATTTAAAAAAAGGAAAGTGACTAGTACAGTATTGACAGGAAAGACTGTGATAACACTATAGACATCCGTCGGCCCCTCGCAGCGAGAGTCCAATTTCATTACAGGAATCAGATCGCAGCTACCTTTAGCTAGCTCTTCGTTCGACCTACAGACATTTTATCCAAAAGTACAGTCCTTCCTCACGAAGGTTGAGGATAGTCTTAATCCACCTGACATGGTGGTACCATTCTAGCTGATACGTAATTTCTTCAGAACTCAATCAGCCACTTATTTAATTAATATTTAAATGATTTTAAATTATAAAATTATAAATTATAAATTTTAGGACATGGAAGTCATGTCTCCATACCGATATTTTTATTTTGTGTTTTGCTTAAAATATAAAAGAAGTAAACAGTTAATATAAAACAAATATTATTGAAGTGTGTACAGTTTGCCTCACAATTTATTTTATAAAAATATTATTTTTGAAGCAATTTTTAATGAAAAAATCATAGCGTTGAAATTTCGTAACCAAATTGCTTGCAACGGTTCTCGGATTGTTCGTAAAACATGAAACACCGGTGTAAAGCCTGCTTCTCTACGGATTTCTCTTAACGTGAATTTCTGCGTAATTTAAACTTTAAAAGCAGCGTTAATTTTATTAGCGTAAGGTTTATTGGAAACGTAAAACGATTTAAAAATAATTTTCTTTCAGCTCGCTTTTCTATTAAATTCGCAAAATTGGATTACTCTTATAGTACATAGTTTAATTTCTGCAACGTTGCTGTGTAATATTCAGTGTTAGCAAAGTTTAAAACAACTATAAAATGAATAATTTGCTTTCACCGCGTCGTACGCTAGTTAAGGTCTCTTTTCTAATTCCTTTTCCTTCGTATACATCTTCAGCTCCTATCTTTTTATACTCAATTATTGTTGCTTCGGTTTACAGGCAACATGAAATATTTTTTAGCCGACTTGCAGCTGTCTACTCGTTCTTCAATGTTATTTTTATGTCTGTTTTCATTTAATGCTGGACTTACTTTATTTTTCTTCCAAATAGGATCTTCCTTGATTTTTAGTATTCCAAAATTCTTTTTGGACTCTTGTGTTTTAGTTTACTTTGGGCACGATTGTAATATCATTGTAGGTCCAAACTTTCCATAAAGTTTGTGACATACCGTCAATACAGTCTTCAGTGGAAACTGAAGACGCCTTATCAGGAATTAATTTCTAATTGCACATCGTACTGCTAATTTTATTGCTAACTGGGATCAATTCCTTCACCAATTTTAGATTCCTGGTTTTATATTCTTATCAGTTAAGTGTAACATCGTACAATAAAGTGACATTAATTACTAATTTTCCTAAACCATAATCTTTATCACCGTCGTCGTCGTAGTCATCGTCATTGTCGTCGTCGTAGTCATCGTCATTGTCGTCGTCGTCGTCATCGTCATTGTCATTACCATCTTCACATACTTACCGCTGCTGAGAAAATTTTGCCCATTCGTTCTTCAAAGAGATTTCCCTGTTGAACAATTTAATACTTTTAATTTTAATACTAATTGAGACAAATTTCTTCACCAATTTTGTCTGCCTGGCTTCATAACCTACTTCATTATTTTTGAATATCGTACAATAAGGTGATTAATTTTTGACGTTAATTTTTGTAGCCTAAGGTTTACTGGGTTAATTTTTGTAGCCTAAGGTTTACTGGAGACGTTGTAAAACGATTTGAAAATAATTTTCTTTCATCTCGCTTTCCCATTACATTCGCAAAACTGGATTACGCTTATAGTACAAAGTTTAATTTCTGCAACGTTGCTGTGTAATATTTGGTATTAGCAAAGTTTAAAGCAATAAAATGAATAATTTGCTTTCACCGTGTCGTACGCTAGTTGAGGTCTCTTTTCTAGTTTATTTTCCTTAGTATTCTTAGCCAGCTCCTCAGCTCCTATGTTTTCCTACTCAATTATTTTAACTTGCGTTTACAGTCTGTCTTCATTGTAATATTTATTTGCCGCCTTGGGGCTGTCTGATTTCATAGTTATTTTTATGTCTCTTTCCGTTTAATGCTGGACTGACAATATGACAATTTTTTCCCTTGATTTTTTACATTTCATAATACTCTTCTTCTTCTCCTCTTCAAGGATTAGGTTATATAAACCTGTTCCGGCACACATCTCATCCTCGGACGACCCACGTCTCTTCTACGAATGGCTTTATAGTTGAGTGCCGCTTTCGGCAATCGATCCTCTGTCATCCTTTGCAGATGATCCCGCCATTGTCTTCTGTAAATTGAAATAATTTCATTTACGTCCTTTACTTCGAGTTCTGCTCTGATATCTTCATTACTTATTCTATCTTGCAGTGTATAATTTTAAGTATTTCGAAGAAACTGTATTTCAGCACTCTGAATCTTGCCGCTTTACTTTTTTCTCATTAGCCAAGACTCATCGCGTATGTCAGTGTGGGTATCGCAATTGTGTAATAAAATTTACTCCTTGTGGTATGTCTTGTTTTATTACTGAGATTACTATTAATCGTGCCACAAATATTCCTAAATTTATTTATCTTCTCTCTTATATCCTGTTCAGATTCATAGCATACTGCACAGCCGAGATATTTGAAACGGCTCACTTGTTCTAAAGTGCTGTTGTTTATAACTATCTTCGTCCTCACTGGATATTTACCTTTAAAGGCCATGGCCAATTTCTCCATCATCATCATCATCGTCGTCGTCATTAACATCACTTACTTGCCCCGTTGCTGATGATGTTCTGCCCATTCGTTCTGCAATGATTTCTTTCTTGGGCAATTCTTGTTTAGTTTACTATATAACACTACTTCACCCCCTTGTAGTAAGTTGTTTTTATGACCCTTTTAGGACTTCAGTCTAGCAACATTCTCAGTCAGTTCTATCTTCTTGCCTACCTGACTGTCCCGCCCATAATAAATACCGCGTGTACATTTATTAAGTTTTTTGAATTCTCTATAAGCCTCAGTTTTTGTGTTCATTGCACACGTATTTACCCTAAATTCAATGGGTCCGATAATGGAATTTGAAAATGCAACAACACTTTTCTGTCCCAACTCCATTCCAGACATTGACGCGACGGGACTGTACGCTGTTTAATTTAGGTGAATTTTGAGTTTCAGCGCAGCTGGGAGTTTACGCAACAAACTGTCATGAAGAGAGCCTGAAAAGTGTAGTACTATGTCGTTGCAACTGAGGAGGGTTTCTTCAGCAGATTGAAGACTGTTCTAAGCAGACAATGTATTCAAATAGCTACATGAACCGCCACTGTGTTGGCTGTCAGCGGTATTCACGTCTTTAGTTCGCCAAACTACTGGTAACCGCTTAGATACTTACAACAGTGCCCGAAGTCTCCCATAACTGTGCTAACAGCTACCATAAATAGTACAGCTGAAAATATTAGGGGCCCTACTGTAGGAGACTAAGCGACTTCTTCTCTGACTATGGTCTGTCAGTTTGATTGCCTGTTTATTTATCTATCTGTCCGTCAATCTGTCTGTCTCTCTCGTTCTACCTGTGTGTTGGAGGTCGGAAATTGTATTTTTGTCGACGTAAGCAGAAATCTATTTGGGTTACAAGCGGGATGATTGATAGTGGTGTAGCCCGATATTTGTCACCGGCTGTGAATAGGCGAGGTGTTTAGATTCAATAAACAGCTATGGCGTCGGCATGTGTGTACGGGAAGAATTGTCTGATGTCGCCGCCTGATCGATTTTAATGACAATATATCTTATCGGCTGCAGGTAATTAAGCAGGCAGTGAATTTGAATTTCAATACCGCTCCCGTCCGCTGTTAAGTCAGCGGTTAATTAATCTATTAATTATAGTCCAGTAGCAAGCCCGGTGTCAGTTTATTGATGTTCATTACGTCCTGTGTAATGTTGTCGAACAAGAGACAACAATGTTTATCCCATCATCGTCACCATCATCACCGTCTTCACAACACGCCAGAGGCAAAGTGCTGCCTGTTCCGCCTTAAAAAATCCACCTGTGTCTTATAGGTTTGTATTTCCAGACGTGTTCGGCCAGTCTGGAATCTGACATTCTTTCTAAGTGTTCTTTCACCGTTGTTTGTAATCTTTTAATTTTCCATTCAAGTTAAAAACTTGTAGTTCTTCTCTTATGGTCTCTTTCCTTATACGGTCAAGTTTAGAAAACCTTTTGACTCCTTTTTGCGATGGCTAAGTTAGGTAAGTTCTAGACGATCTGTAGGGCAATAAAACGTATTTTTAGAAACAAGGCTCGTCGAAAAACAAAATTAAAGTTCTACGAAGTTATGTAAGTCCCCGTACTGTCCTATGGATGTGAATTTTATTATGGACAACAACAAAGAAAGAAGACCGTAAAATACTGGCCTCGGAAATGGTGTTCTGAAGAGGAGTTAATCATGTCTATTTCTTTTACAGAATTAAAAGACAAGTGGCTACTTTTTAGACAATTGACTAGTAGAATTATCAATGTCTGTTGTTTAATCATAGCTTTTTTTCTTCTTCTGGTTCCTATTTACCGTTTATGCCTTGCAGTAAAAAATGTTGTGGGTCCTCCTGACTGGTTTGCAAAAACTGTTTCTTTTTCTGTTCGAAAGTGTTAATTCTCCTATTTTCCTTTTTTTCCTATCTCTTTGAGATCTTTCTTCCGACAGGGTTCGGACGAAGAAAAGTTTCATCTTTACTTTTCCACATTTTCTCGTTGTTCGTACACTTTGGGATAGCTTGTCACATAACATGGTGATATCCCTGGGATAGCTGGTCACATAACGTGGTGATATCCCTGGGATAGCTGGCCACATAACGTGGTGATATCCCTGGGATAGATTGTCACATAACGTGGTGATATCCCTGGGATAGCTTGTCACATAACGTGGTGATATCCCTGGGATAGCTTGTCACATAACGTGGTGATATCCCTGGGATAGCTGGTCACATAACGTGGTGATATCCCTGGGATAGCTTGTCACATAACGTGGTGATATCCCTGGGATATCTGGTCACATAACGTGGTGATATCCCTGGGATAGCTGGTCACATAACGTGGTGATATCCCTGGGATAGCTTGTCACATAACGTGGTGATATCCCTTAAATTCCAGTACAATTATATTCCGGCCTATTGGGCCGTAGTTCTCTTTTTATAGTCAGTCGTTTTGACTACAGCTGCCGGAGTCATCTCCTGTTTACCGTCCGGCGCCTGATCAATATCATTTAACATAGTTCGTTACCTTCTGTGTCTTATACGAGGAGATATGATGCACGTGTCTCCTACGTACTTTGTCTTCTCTGGACTTGCACACGAGTTTTGTCAGATGCGGTGTTAGCTCTGTAAATAAGTCTCTTGGTCGTCGACCGCGTTTCTGATGGGTGGGTTTTGATTATGGTGCTTACCTTTGTTTTTTTTCTACGAGGGTGTTATTTTTTTAATAGTGCATTCCGTTTGCGTTAGTTTGAATCGTGGCACATATATTGCACACACATTTCTATATTAACGTCATTTTAAAAGTGCACGTACTTTTGTGATGTCGTTAAACCGTTAGCAATACTTGAAAACCAAATTCAGTTCGAGACTAGAGAATGTAAAGAAAAATCAAAATTCTATCAACCCAAGCAGCGTAATCGAACTTACTTATGCTGTTAATGCAAGACAAAACCGGCAAGATTTAAACAACTGTGGCAATTACACTTAGAAAGAATGTCAGATTCAAGACTGGCCAAACTAGCCTGGAAATATAAACCTATAGGACACAGGTGTGTGTGTGTGTGTGTGTGTGTGTGGGTAGGCCCAGGAAGAGATGGCTGGTGGATCTTCGAAGGCGGAAGATGCAGCAGCTTGCCTATGTGCCGTGATGTGAACAAGAGGAAGAAGAAGAAGAAGAAGAAGAAAAAGAAGAAGAAAAAAAAGAAAAAGAAAAAGAAGAAGAAGAAGAAGAAGAAGAAGAAGAAGAAGAAGAAGAATAAGAAGAAGATAAGGATGAAGGTGATGCATTTATTTTGTCACTCCTCTTTAGTGGACATCGCAGTATCGTAACACTGCCCGTGAGGTAAGGAGAGTGACTGCGTGCTGTGATGAAGTCTAGAGCTACAGCAATAGTGGCGAAGCTAATGGTAGGACCTCGTTAACCGGACAGGTCTCAACCGAGGAGGCAGACGACAGTCTTGAGCCACAACAACCAATCTGTTTACCCAAAGACTCTGCCTATATTTACTCATCTTAGCTAATCCTTTCATCGTCACCGTAGGGCGGCGGACGGAACTCCAAAGGGCGGCTTAGACCAGTTTATCAAGTGGAGAAAACCCGACCCAAATACTGCGAGGTCGGAAGCAGCGAGATGGCAGCGCCGTCACCGGGTCTTCCACGCGCGGCCCTCGTTACGAGGCAGAGAAAGATTTTTCTTCTGGCAGAATCGATAGGAAAAGTCGGATGTGTAATGAGGATAAGGCCAAGCGGTCGAACCAAGGAGTGTGCAACGGTTTGTAAGTTCCAAACCTTGAAGAAGATGGGATAAGGCTTTTATCACTATTCTGTGGTTTACACTAATCTGTTGTAATGTAGTGACGTCTAAAACTAATGAATCACAGTAACTGAGTAAAGTTAAAATTCCATAAACTCCAAAATTCTCAAATTAAATTCTCACAGAACATGCACTTCGTTGAAGTGCACACACACACACACACACACACACACACACACACACACACACACACACACACACACACACACACACACACACACACACACACACACACACACACACACACACACACACACACACACACACACACACACACACACACACACACACACACACACACACACACACACACACACACACACACACACACACACACACACACACACACACACACACACACACACACACACACACACACACACACACACACACACACACACACACACACACACACACACACACACACACACACACACACACACACACACACACACACACACACACACACACACTTTTATGTTTATGATAAGTCGAAAAACAAAGAAAAACAGTCTGTCTTTATTTTATTAACATTGAATTAATGTGGTATCGGTGGTTTGAAAAACAAGCGAAAACTTAAACGAACGCAAACTGTAAAGAATAATGTAATGATAGAAGCATGAATCGAGTGAGCCACGTTTACAAGATGGAATTGTAAGTTATATTTCTCTCTACCACTAGCCAGTCGTTGCTATGACATCACGAGGCTCAGCTTGCAACACGTCTAGTGTACGGTACTTATTATGTCGGCGGTCAAGAAATTAAATTGCGTCGATGACAAAAACATCATTATCTCTCTGACGTGACGTCTTTGTTAAACGTGTCGTGATTACAGCGCGTACAAAACTGATACTCACTTTGTATATTTTAACAAAAAAAAGTTAATCGAGTTACATTTAGTTGAATGCTAACAGAATATTACCACCCGTTTACTACTCTCTTAATTTTCTGTGTTGTATATCGAAGTTTATTGCAAGCAGCATAAAAACTTACTGCATTGAGCTAAATGCTGATATCATTTACTCGTTATTAAACAAATATAAAGATCTATTTACTTTATATTGTACTTTACATTATTTATTTAGTTTTCCGTGTTTCAAACTTGCATTAAGGCTTGCATGTATTCGTGAACGGAACGGCTAGATATTTTAAATTATTACGACAAACCAGGGCGCACATTTTGCCTTTGACTACTTGTAATTCGTATATAGAAGACCTGAAAAAAAGGTAGAACGAAAAGCACAAACAGGGATAAAAATAAATAGAAAATACTGCAAGCGAACTTTGTGCGAAACGCAAAAAAGGGACACATAGGTATAACACTCAGACTTACTTCGAGTTGGTTTCTTTTCCAGTGATCTCCACAAAAATCGAGTATTAGTGAAAAAACTAGTATTAGTGGAAACGAGTTCTGCCACAAAAAGGGAGACATGTATAGGAACAGATATGGGCCACACTCGGGCCACCCAGCCTTACTTCAGGTTGTTTTATTTTTACGTGGGTTTCACATAAAAGGAGTATTGTTTTAAAGGCATGTTTGTTTCCATGTGTATTTTCGTTTGCATGTTAACCTAACAACGTCAACATTTGGCGACACAGGCACACATCAGAGTTATATTATTGCTAGAAACATTTTCTGTAAAAAATGCGACAATTAAAAACGATTGCAATCGTCAAAAAGCTATTTTATAAGATACAAAAATAGATTTTCAGGATGTGTATTATGTGCAAAAATTATATGTTTTATTCAATACTTATTATGTTCTATTCAATCGAAGTATCGAAAGTGAGTGTAAGTACGATTATTGGGAACGTTGGGTACAAACATTTTTAATTCTGTCTTCCTTAGCACATCCTCTGAAGTGTTTTAGAAATTTTATTTCTAACGTTTTCATTTATATGTTAACTATCTTATACTCTTGCTGCCCAACGTTCGGACCGAGTCAGTATTATATCCATTGCCATCACATCGTAAAAGTTTGTGTGTATTTCTCAATACATATTAATGCAATGCCTACTAGTGAACAGTTATAACTATGAGGGAATTTAATTGACTTATCTTCGGGCTATCAGGCCGCGGTCTTATCCTGCCGCTATGAAACTTTTCTATCAACGTTTTCTATTAGACGTCTCGGCCTCTCCGCTGGAGGCCATATGCAGTGTAAAAACGTTTCAGAAACTAGCACGGATCTTCACCAGTTAACCGCAGTACTGTGGCACAAGATTGATCAACCGTGCCAGTTCTCGAATCGTTTTTACAACGAAGAGGACCTCCATAGAAGGGGCCAAAACGCTTGTTCACAGGGGCAGAGTGGACAACGGTCTAGTACCCCGGAGGTAAGTCAATTACATTCTAACACAGTGAAAGCCTTAGGTATCAATTAAAACTATTTTAAGAGAAACACTAATCGGAGGAAGAACACAGCCAGCGATCAAAGTAAAAGTTGCAATGGAAGAAATAAAATACAGAGGAAATGATTAAAAAGTCAGATATATAACAAAAACTTAGTCAGATGCAAGTAGTAATTAACGAATTTATTTTTACCAAGATTAGTGCGTGGAACTGCATTAAAAAATCTGCATGCATGTATTCAAGCATACGAGAGTACTGCATGCAGCGTGTTTGGGAAAACCCCACTGCAGCTATGCAGACACAGTAATTATCTTGTGTGTAATTAATTTCTGTTTATTTGGATAGTAAAAGCATTAACGGTATCGCGTACTGGCACTGTTCCAAACACGTTACTATTCCTCACACACACACACACACACACACACACACACACACACACACACACACACACACACACACACACACACACACACACACACACACACACACACACACACACACACACACACACACACACACACACACACACACACACACACACACACACACACACAAACACACACACACACACACACACACACACACACACACACACACACACACACACACACACACACACACACACACACACACACACACACACACACACAATATAACCTACTGCGGCGATCAAACACTGTTTACTATTTACTGACGTCAATAAGTGACGTCAGTATTATTCGATTAAACATAGTTAACGTATGCATATATGTGTGTGTGTGTGCGTTTGTGTATTCTCGTTTATGCAGTTTAGACTATAGACACCACACAGAATATATTGTTCATTGTAATTTATTGCCGTACGGTTATTGGGAAAAGTTAATGAATACCTCGCAAGAGATTGCTTGCAGATGGGGACCGTAACAGCTGACAACGTTTAATCCTGCAGAGAAAAACAGAAGAAGAAGAAGAAGAAGAAGAAGAAGAAGAAGAAGAAGAAGAAGAAGAAGAAGAAGAAGAAGAAGAAGAAGAAGAAGAAGAAGAAGAAGAAGAAGAAGAAGAAATATTTGTAATTATGAAGTTACATTACATAATTAAAAACGATGTAATAATGTTTTGTTATTAAAAATTATAATATTATATATATTATCAAATATAATTTCTTCTGCAAGTCGTTTTAATTTATTTTTATTTTATTAATTTTTTTATTATTTGTACCAATACTGCAAGAAACTGATCGAGTCACCTATATAGAAATGATGTAAAAATTATAAAAGTGTACTGTAATTATAATTTCACTGCTTACTTGTAAAACAGATACTCTTGCAATATCGCTACCTGGTAAGAAAATTAAAAAGAAACAATTAATACCATATAATTCTTTATAGTTTTTATTTTACATAATATTGTGGTTAAGTTTAAGAAGTTTTCAAAACAATATTTGTAGTTTTGTAGTTATATTACATAATTAAATATGATGTAATAATTTTTGTTATTAAAAATTATAATATCATATATATTATCAAATATAATTTCTTCTGCAAGTAGTTGTAATGAATTTTTATTTTATTTATTATTTTTATCAATATCGCAAGAGGCTGATCGAGTTACTTATATAGAAATGATGTAAAAATGATAAGTGTAATTATAATTTCATTGCTAACTTGTAAAAATGATACTTTCGTAATATCGCTACTAGGTAAGAATGAAAAATTATAAACAAAATAATTCTTCTTAATTTTCATTTTATTTAATATTGTGGTTAAGTTTAAGAAGTTTTCGAAACAATAATCCAAGGTAGATTGTAGAAAGTAGCTTAGCGGATGATTCTGGAAAGTGTCCAGAACAAAGTACTGTTGGTTGGCGTTGTAAACATATTTCAGTGCCAAGAAATCATATTGAACAACACTACGAGGATGACGTAGAGTACCATCAACAATTGTAGCGAACGAAATGTTTTGTAAAACAAAATTACACAATCACAGCCCTAACAAAGTAAAGAATAATATACGATATTTTAATTTTAACGAGTCTCATTTGTTATGTACTCTGGAGTAATTAACGTACATGAACGGAACTGTTGAGAACAAAACTGATTTATTGCAAAGCGTCCCTCAGTATTATCTGTGGAAATGATAGTGTTTTATTTAATAACGTTGACATTGTTAAGGACTGTAAAATATTTAAGTCAAAGCGTTTATCTTTAGCCATGGTGGTCCGTCTTTGGATCTCCGGCTCCTCTGATCCAGTCTTTGCTAGGTTCACACCGAAATATGTGAAATTGTCCACCACTTCATTTGTGTCCTCCTCTATCTCAATGTTGTTATGAACCCGGTCCCTTCTTGTTTGGATAAGCATTTTTGCTTTATCTATATTTATGGCTACCCCAACTTCCTTGGCTTTGTTTTTAAGCTCCAGAAATATTTCTTTAGCTGCCGCGATCTGTCTGGTCATGATGTTAATGTCATCTGCATATGGGGATATCTGTATATCTGTACATCTGTATTTGGTAACAGATTGGAGCTATTTATTGATAAGCCTCTAATTACATATTCCAATGCAATATTAAATAGTGTTGGGGCTAACCCATCTCCTTACTTTAGTCCTCGTGTGATATTTATAGGTTCAGTTAGTTGGCTATCCACTTTTACTTGGGCTTCAGTCTGCTGCATGGTCACTTGCGTTAATCCTACCAGCTTTCCTGGTATTCCAAACTCATGCATTATTGTGTAGAGTTTGTCTCTATTAATAGAATCATACGCTTGTCTGCAGTCCACAAAAATTTGGTACACATGAATATCACGTTCCCATCCGTTATCAGTGTTATTCAGATCATACCGACAATATTATTTTACCTACTACTGCAGAGGAGTAGGTGCGGTTTATCATTATCGAATAAAAAAAAAATTATTTAAAAATATACAAAGGGTTTCTTTTTAGAATAACTTTAAGCATGTAATATGGGCTGAAATGTGTTTTTTTAGCAAGAGGAAAAGCCAAACTATGCTACTGGGTTATACCATAAGGTGCTTACAGTTTACTTGTGATGTTAAAGTAATAAAATACAAAATTTATGGAAGAGCGGGGAACCGACATTCACACTAACCAGCAGATTACAGGACCAAAAATTACAGTGATCAAACGAATGCCAGTGATCAAACGCTGACGTTAAACGAATGTCAGAAAGCAATTAGCAAAGACATTATACGTGGCTTCTAAGAAAGTCTGAACGAAGAGTACCCATCTCTCCCTATGTCATGGAAATGACATAATATATCGGCCAAGTAAAAGGTTTAATAGAAGGCGACTTACCGGGCCAACCGGGATTTACGGACGGAACGGGAAACTGACTTCGAAGGAAAAAAAAATATAAATAAAGAAACATTCATTATCATTAACATTAAAAAGAAAAGACTTTATCTTTCATTAACATTGAAATTAAGTACGGCTGTCTATGAGAAACATAAATTAGAAATATATTTTCTTATTAGACGTATATATTAACAGCTTGCTCAACGCATAAGTATCACAGCAGCCAGCAGGGTTATTTACATTAATTAAAGCACGCTGACTCAGGGTGGAACGCGCTTCCGCCATTTTGACGACGTATAAACTCGGAGCTTAACAAGAAATAATACTCGACATTATAACGGGACGTAATGCCTCAGTCACAAACGCTTTAAAGTGTTGAGGTACTTTTGTCTCTTTTAACATTACTTCCTTACGAAGTAATCAAATACATCGTATGTACAAATTTATAGTTATTATCTCTCAAGGAATAAAAACAAACAACAAAAGTCCTTAGGTATGAAGTATTTTGATAAATAAGTTATTAGTTTTTGTGAAGAAGATTAAAAATAAATGTATACATGAATAAGTCTTCTTCTTCTTTGGCACTACAGCCCAACGTGAGCCCAGCCTTCCAACACCAATCTTCTCCAAAGTCTCCTGTCCATTACCATCTCAGTATAACTCCTCACGTCCGTTCTTCTGAGATGGAAGAATAACGCATCATCCAACCATCATATTCTAGGTCGGCCAGAAGTTTTTATAAACTTGTGTCCTCAGAATTTTCTTGGGCATACGCTGATCATCCATCCGCTCTAGGTGACGAAACCACTGAATTCGTTGAGGCTTTATAATCTTACCATGTGCTCATGATTAAATAGCTCATCTAGCTCGTGGTTATTTCTGATTCTCCATTCGTCATATTCTTTAACCAGGCCGTAAACACGTCGTATGATATTTCTTTCATACCTTCTTAGTGTTTCTTGTATGCAAGACAAATTAGAGTCTGTAAAAACGTAAACTTTATCTCATCGCTACCTCTCTGTTCTCAGTTGTCAATCTTTTGTCGAAACGCAACGCCTCTTCCAGGCTTCAGACACCATGGCTTCATCAAACATCCTTCACGCTATTCTGCATCTCTCTCGCATTATTTTTCCCAGTGACATTCTTTTTAATATTTTCCCCAAGTGTTGCCGTCCATTCTTTTTGTATGTACAAACATATTAGTTGTTTTTCCTCGAACTGAGCTGCTACTATACTTTCTTATGCTTATGCTCACGCCATCACCAAATTTATCATTTAAAACTTTTTGCAACTTATGTTTTCTACAAGACGCATTACAGGAAACAAATTTTTGTTGTCTTCAATATACTTCTGATTCCTACCTCGGCTCCATACTATAATTAAAAGAGTATTCTTATAAATTTGTATATAAGAGTTTGTTTAAAATATTTGCAGCAACCGAAACACACACACACACACACACACACACACACACACACACACACACACACACACACACACACACACACACACACACACACACACACACACACACACACACACACACACACACACACACACACACACACACACACACACACACACACACACACACACACACACACACACACACACACACATGTAGGCTATTATAATAATATATTTTACATATAGTGTATAAGTGGTGAACAAACTAATCAAATTTTTTTCCAAAGTAAATCTTGAACGATTCAATTTACCACGGCTGTTTACGAAGTTCATCCTTTCGACCTTCAAGTTACCATCGCCTTGGTCTATCGCATCCCCTAGCTTCCGTACTTCTAGCAACATTAGTTATCATCTTGTTTAGCAACCAAGTGCCCTGCTCATTTCATGAGACAAGTAATAAAAACGTTTTACTAGCGGATGTTAAATCATTTTAGTACAAGCAGTAATTCTTGAAGGAAAGCAAACCAGTATTAAAAATCAGTAAAGTTCCGATGAGTGGGAAATATATCTTCTTCTTTTTCTACTCCTCCTCTTCGTACTTCTTCTTCTTCTTCTTCTTCTTCTTCTTCTTCTTCTTCTTCTTCTTCTTCCTCTTCTTCTTTTTCATGCCTTGGGCTTACAGCCCGTTGTGCACTCATTGATCTAATCACATTTTCGTAGAATTTTAGATTTGGAAAGCGATAAAAAGAAAAAAGGTGAACAGATAAAAAAGCAGAGACGAGGCTCTCAATTAAATTTAAGGAGGGTGGAGTAAATCTGAGTAAGGTTGTTTTAAACAATAATTCAAGTCAAAATTTGTCCGACAAACAATAATAAACTTTACCCTAATACAATTCCGCACTATTTAACACAACGATCACTTCGCCACAATAAGCAGATCCGCACTTTACAATCGCCACTTCTACAACTGAACTGATAAGCTGGCCGGTGTCGCTTATTTATACTGCGTAGAGGTTTCAGACATATCTACTCAATTCTGACCGACGATCCGAGAAGTGTTACGAAATCGCTCGGAATTTGCCTGGTGGAAGAGAGACTGGATCAAAATCGTCCGATAGGCAAACGAATTACTAAAAACGGTTTCTTAAGGAATGAAGGAAGGAGAGGACAAGATTGAAGCTTTTAGATTGCGTACAATGCGGGGGGGACGAATTTATTGTCTATATTTTCCAATGACCTCCGAGGAGGGTGGATGAGCGGGTAAAACGATAAAGCAACCTCTTGCCCTTGGGAAGCGACACCATAGCTAAAGACGGATGAATTGTTAAATCAACGGTATAGCATAGAGAAAGCAACGGAAAGCCACTTTATTAAAGATCCAATAGGATATTCCTTGTTTAAGAATGATGAGAATGGCAGGGAAGTCTATAGTTAAGGCGTTAGACAAGGTTGCTCTTTATCAACCACTCTTTTTAACCCGTTTTTGGATTGAATTGTTAGGATTTGGCTTAACAGTGTAAATGGAGAAATCAGAGTTGCGGATGCAGATGATCAAATTTTATTGACCACAAATAAAAATGACCTGCAAAGGATGCTCCGCTCATTAAAAACCACTGGGAAAGAATTTAATATGGAAATATCTTACACAAAAAAAAAACAAAATGTATGGCTTTAAAAGGAATATGGTCAGTTAAATCTAAAATTGTTTTGGATAGTAAAATTATAAAACAAATCTCAGAATTTAACTATTTAGGCTGCAAGCTCTCATATAAAAACGAAGAAGATATTAATGGGAAAATTAATAAATTTAACCAGATAACATTAACTCTCTTACGTGCTCTAAAACACAAGCCAAAGAAAGAGTCCATAATAAAATTACACAAATCCATGGCAGTTTATATTCTTACTTATGGCTCAGAAACTGGACAATGTTTGCTAGACATAATATCAAGAAATCACGTTACGGAAATGAAATTTTTGCGTTCCATAGCTCGGTACATAGATAGGTAGATATGAAAAGAAACAATCAGATAAGAGAGGAACTAAGAAGCAAATGGAATCATCAATAAGTATAGAGAAAGCTGGAGATAACACATTAGCAGAATGGGCAGTGACATATTCCCCAAGGTAGCTGAAAGGGAAGAGAAGTCTGGGAAGAATCAAGAAGAGATGGTCCGACCAGTTTGGAGCCGGAACAGACCAGTCAGTCTAAGCCGTGAAGAAGAAGAAAAAGGGGTAGGAAAACTGGAAACGGATAGACGTGGTGGTTAAGATGCTGTCTATGGAAGGGAAGAAATAGCACGAGTTGTGGAGAAGAGCCACAACCTGTCCGTCATAAAGCGGAAGTGGTGATAAAACCACCATTGCACGGTAACGAGACTGTACGCTGTGGTTGGAAACGAAATGATTAATTCAATGGTCTTAAGCGAGATGCTGGTAATATTTGCACTCAGATTATACGGGGGGGGGGGTGGATAATTGAAGCACGAATGAGACATAAATACCGTCATAATAACAGAGCGGTAGTCACCAGCGCTAAATGTAGTTGCAATTTTGAAAGTCATGTCGAGGTCACAGGCGGAACTAGGTTAATTTTAGAGCGTCGTCGCTTAGGCTTTACTCGCTCGGCAGTTTACATGGCAATGCGCAATAATGACCCCGACTAAGCGATGCATGCAGGATAATAATCACCTCCTTAAGACCTCTCATTACTTTTAACCTGTAAAGTTAGCAGATATGAGGCCTAATGTTTCTGTAATGCAGTTTTCGTTATAATGTTTTATGAAAATTAATTTGCTGATCTGTTTAAAAGTTCTTTATATTTTAATTGTGAATTGTCATCCTGCATATCATTAATAATAATTTTAATCACACGAGATGCTCTCATTAATAGAAGAAATTTAATTTGTGTTTGTATTTTGTTTGTAAAGAGTGTAGTTAGATTTAATTGTGGCGTAAAAATATTCATGATTTGTTTATAACTATAAATGTTAACAATTATCATAACAATTTCATTTAATTTGCAAAGATTGTATCAGATTTAGTTGAATGTGAAAGTGTTGATTTTATGTTGAATATTACCACAGCTGTCAAATATTATTTTATATTACAAATAATAATTGTTAATACTATATCTTATTCGTAATTATTGATGTGAATTAAGGTTAAAAACGATTATTTCAGTTGGGGTTAATTTTTGAAATGTTAAGGATCTATTTTTTTAGTGTATGTTAAAACTTAGTGTAGTCTCTGTAAGGTTTCAGTGACTGCACAATAAATATGAGACAAAATTGTTGGCGATAACAGCTAATTGGACCTATGAAAGATTGTTTTTTGTTGAACTACATAAGTATATAGAAAGGACATTAATAAACCTTACGATAGTAACTGATGACTTGTTGGGCACTTAGTGAAACATATTAATACAAAGGTTTTTAAAAATATGTAAACAGTTGGTACGTTTCACAGTTTTTATTATTTAACTCTGACAGCTGTTTCGACTTCTTAAGCCATTGTCAAAGAAATGAGTGAAAGCTAAACAGAGGAGGCTGGTGGTGGACATCTGTTTAGGGCGTGTATCGGAACATGTGTGAGATGTGAAGATTGAGAGGGGGTTGCAGGAACTAAGGGAAGGTCAAGTGTCTGTAAAAACTAAACATAATTTGAATGCAAAATATAAAATTAACAAAAATAAATAACAGCTTTTAATAAAGGGGATACAGAGAATTCAGTTTGTTCATTAGTTAAATTTTTGTTTTTTTTTGCTTTTTTTATTTCTAGAATTTCTAACAAATCCATTTTTTACCTTTTTGTATGTTGTGGAGTAGTGTTATGGTTTTTTGTATCTATGAAGTGATTGTGTTGTAAGCAATGATCTGCAAAACCTGTAATGACTGTATTGGTTAAAATCGCCTACTTATGTTAAGAAATGCGATGTTTCAGAGCACGGCCACATTGTCCGATATAAATAGCATCGCATTCTGCATAGTGTATTTCATAAACTCCATTTTTCTCTAGTGTATTTGATTTTTCTTTATTGTTGACTAGTAATGAAAAAAGATTACGTTTATTTACTGATACCATGTTACGACCATGCTTTGGTAACCTATTATTAATCCGATCTGTTATAAACGGAATGTAATTTGTTAAATGAAATTTTTTGTTATCCCCTTTTTCTGGTTCTATGGAATAAAATTCTTTTAAAATAATTTTCTTCTGTTTTTTTTTTTTTTTTTAAATTGAAGAGTCTATTATTCTTTCATCATAACCGTTATTTTCTGGTATGGCTTTAATAATATCCACTTCTTTATTGAAATTTTCTTTGGATAAAGGAACTCTAAGGAGACTATAGAGCATGAAAACTGCTTAATTTTTCATTAGGCAAAAAAAAGGTTCCTTATCTCCTTAACTTGTCACTGCTTACAGGATGTGGTGATCAGGGAATTCCTAGTCCTGTGAATGTAATTAACATTGTAAACTTTAATAATGGGAATGAAGATATTAAACAAAAATTGTCATATTAATTTCTTTCTTCCTTCTAGTGTGTATAAGCATTTAAATGCTTATAATTTAAGCGTTCAAGAAACAATCAGATAAGAAAGGAACTGAAAGTTGAAGAAGTAAACGGAATCATAAGTATAGAGAAAGCTGGAAACAACACATTAGCAGAATGGGCAGTGACAGATTGCCCAAGGTAGCGATTACTATCGCGGTCGTTACATCAGTGGCTAGTGGGACCAGGTCCTGCTGACGTCAGCGATGACCGTGCCAATAAGTCAGAATATTCGGTAATGTTAACCGAGTTCCACGGTCCAGTAGCCCCGGATAAGTTGTTGACAAAAGTGGGTTCAAGACGGTAGTTCCGAGACGAGATATTCAATTTCCTTATCGAAAACAAAATACATAACTATCATAACTATTTATTTATAAAAATACGTTAACATCTCTTTTTCTTCAGCACTACAGCCCAACGTGAGCCTTGGCTTCCAACACCAATCTTCTCCAAAATCTTCTATCCATTGCCATCTCGGTGTAACCCCTCACATCCATTCTTCTGAGAACTTCTAGCACATTTTCCAACCATCTTATACTAGATCGACCTCTCTTTCTGCTTTTATAGACCTGCGTCCTCAGAATTTTCTTCGGCATAAGCTCATACACCCGTATGAGCTTCATCAGCTCACCTATTTCCTGGTTAATTCTGATTCTCTTTTTGTTCCTAGGTCTTCCTATACTCTTCTGTTTAACAGGATTGTACTGCCAAACTTACTTAGGCAACCTGCCATCGTTATAGTCGCGTAAGATTACTATACTGATGACATCCTATAAATTAATAAGTAAAAAGCAATTAGTTGAGTTTGTGTTGAGTGTGCCTCATCCGTTTCTAAATAGATAGTTAAATAGATGGATAGAAAGAGAGAGAGAGAGAGAGAAAGAGAGGGGGAGAGAGAGAGAGAGAGAGAGAGCCAGTATATTTTTGTATAATCTGCTTGTGAAGGTTCCGGAAACAGTCGCCGCAGTGTGTTACGTCAGTATTGACAAGACACTAACGTTTACCACGTGATAGTGTGTTTTACGACTTATTTCCGGATTTATTGATTTCGACAGCTTCAAGCTTGTTCTACTGCAGTGGGATGTCATAATAAATCGTTTCAATATTTCTTCCCGCTCTATCTGTTTGTTTAAAGCACTAAAAACTGACATTTCATTTATACGTACTCACAGCTGGCACTTTATTGACTGTGTCAGCGTTTTGAAGAAATCCCCGATTTTTGGCTTACCATATAAAGCGGGTTTTATAATACGAATACAATGTAGCCTTTGTTTACTTTGTTTCAGATTCAGTTTAGTTAAATAAAGTCTAATAAATTTATTATAGTAACTTAACTCTAACTCTAACTAAGCTGTAATATATAACTATAACTCTATTCTTCTTGACTATAACTCTGTCAAATTCTATAAAACAATGAAGTTATTGTAGTGAAAATCTAAACTTTAATATAAGTGACTTCAGTTTTTATAAATAAGAGAATTAAACTGAAACTAAAAAGTTTTTGTTTGAAGCAAGGAGATTTCAGTAAAACAAGTAAATTAATTAAAATAATTTTTTATTAATTTAAAAATTTATTTATTTTTTATTAATCTATAAGTCCGAAGGTCGTGGGTTTAACCTTGATAACGGTGGAGACACTGAAAGGCCTCGTTCGAGTAGCACTGAAAGTCTATCATGACTGGTAGCAGTTTAGCAAATAAGTACGCCGAAGTTGGAATATGAGGATACGTTAGGAATATAGAAATCCAGTTCGCCATATGGACACGATCAATAGTACTATTACGACGGTCTCACGGATCGTCGTATGGTACAGTGGAAACAAAATACAGACACCAGTGAAGTCACCAGTTAACAACTTTAATTAGTCACAAATAACAATTTGTAATCGACAGGGTACTATAATTTAAGTTATAATAATTTAAGTTAAAATTGTCCACACGCAATAATAATGTCACCTAACACAATAGTCATTCTCCATTAATCGCTTGTTCCGAACTAAAGATTTCGCCCACTGTAACTCGCTTCTAATCCGGCCGCTGTTGATTATGTTGGTCCCGCAGTGGTTCCAGAATAATTTTCCATCTTTTTGGCGGCGTGCCAGCATAATTGCATAGTTACAGGTGCTCTCGAAGACTCCGGAAGGCACTTTTCCAAGACGCCACACGTTGGATTAGTCGAGTAGCGTGTAGAACGACACTCTCGTCTTTTCGCGAAGGTTCCGTAAATGTCGTAACAATACTGTAGGGCTTTCTAGTAAGATTTACTGGATATTCTTAGGTTATGTTTGGAAGACGGCAGCTCTGTTCGATTTTTGAGCTTTGCACCTACCATTGTTACAGTTTTAGTTGAGAAATTTATTATATAATAGAACAACGTGTTTATGTTGTTAGAAACTAGTTTTCTGTGTAAAACACGGCTTGCGAACTTCCTGGTCTCTTTGACTCGGATTATTGGCAGACAGACAAACAATTGCAGTGCGGTATATGAATTCGAGATAACCGGATCCGTAAACAAATCTACAGAAGCTCTTACGTGCTGGTTCATCTTGTTCAGCTGGTGAGCTTCGTGAAAGTCTGTCCTACAGATCCAAGCATGTCAATTTCACGTCTTTCAGTGCATTCTTAACGGCGAACGCTACTGAAAGTTGATAAACTTTTGTAATTCTGCTGACCACAATTGATTTATATGGATTAAGGCTATATATTGGTTGTAACAAAACTTTATTGTTACGATAACTTTGTCGGTAAAAGAGTTTCCAAGCGGAATTCTTCTCATAACGTAGACGTCAATTGACGCTAAGATCGTGGTATTTGATGTCGATATTATTTTGATATTATTTTGTTTGAGAATACTTGAAAGTAAGCTGTACGCTACAGACTATCAATGAGCTCGTCATTGATAACGACATCATCCTGTCGGTGGATGAGGAGAAAAATAAGAAGAAGAAGAAGAAGAAGAAGAAGAAGAAGAAGAAGAAGAAGAAGAAGAAGAAGAAGAAGAAGAAGGAGGAGGCAGAGGAGGAGAAGGAGGAGGGAGCGAAGGAGATGGTGGAAAAGGGAAGGGTAAGAGGAATAGGTCAAAAAGGGATGAAGGAAGAAGATGGAGAAGAAGAGGAGAAAGAAAAGGAGGAGAAGGAGAACGAGAATCAGGAGAAGGAGGAGGAGAAGGCAGAAAAGGAGAAGGAGGAGTTGGAGGAGTGTGATGGAGGAAAAGGGAAGGAGAATATGAATAGGACAAAATACTTAGAGTAAGGTCACGGAGAAGAAGAGCAGGAGGAGAGGAGAAGGAGAAGGAGGAGAATGAGGACGAGGAGATGAAGAAGAAGAAGAAGATGATGATGATATGTTAATCATATAGAAGTAATACAATAGATTCTAGCAGACTTTTACAGTAGCTTTTTAAACACGTAGACTGTAAAGGTGTCCATTGTTCTTCACAAAGGAATTATGAAGGAGTGCGAGAAGAGCAGATGTGTTAGCGTAAGCGTGATTTCTATAGTGGATTGCAGAAGTATCAGAAATACATTTAATATAAGTGTTTACAGGATTCGTGGAATTGTATCTAGAAAAGGTAGTATTGATGTTACAGATAATTTAAAAGCGGGTAACATAAATTCAAGCTTGAACTATATACGTTTCTCAAATGTTGTAGATGTCGATATTTCACTCGACGAGATTAAGGGTTGGCTAAGGTACACACAAGTGTAGTAACGACGACAGGCCAATCTGCTGCAGACGTTACGTCAGCATTAACGCCAGACAAAATGAACACGATTTTGAAGAGGTTATCAACTGCTGACAGAGCGCTCTGCAGGATTGGATCGAAAGTTACAGTAGGGCTATTTATCTTCTCTCCTCGGACAGAAACTGACGCAAAGCGCATTGTTCAACTGTAACGAACAAAGTAACTGCACAGTTGGTGTGTGCATTTTCATTTTTAAAAGTGACTTAGGTTGCTTAATTTGTTGCAGGAAACTTATTAAACCAAATAAGAACACAATATAAAAATTATCTAATTTTAAGCTTTACACGAGAGTCAACTGTGGATTGTTTAGCCAATATAAAAATGACCATAATTTGGCATTCTTAAATTTTGTTAATGATTAGGTTTCATTAGACGAGTATGAAAAAAAGACACTACAAACATTGATCGGTAATGTGTAATACGAATCCTACAGATTACATTACCAACTATTTATCTTATGTAATATTTAATTAACTTAATAATAAGGGCTCCTGTTTAGCACCAACGCAGTCTAGGAGTCTAGTAGGTTAGTATTGTGTGTTATTGTAGATTAAGTCTAGCACTGTTCCATACCGTTATAAACATGCTTTGTCTCTCATCACAGTGGTCATGCTTCACAGCTATAACGTATCGGACAACTGGTTTTCTATTTGTTTAAACTATATTGCATTACGTAATTAATGAAATGCACACAACAATGAGAAAGAAGCGTATGCGACTCTTCGTAGTGGTTCAAGGAACTGAAGACGAAAACCAAAACGCGGATATTCAAAATAACACGTAGTCTCTTCTGCTCCACGGATGCGAGACTTCAAAAGTGACCAAGCAGCAGCTGGCCCGCAAGCTAGATATTCACTAGTCGTTAGAGATTCGATGCGTTAATCGAAACTTGAGGAGTATCCTGGGAATACAGCGTCTAAACATTATCTTCAGCAATACTATCTGGGAAAGGATCAGCCATAAATCCATTGAATTGGAAATGTAGAAGAGAAGATACGATTGTTGGGACACACGTTAAACGGCTGGATGATAACGTTGCAAAGAGCCACTCGACTGCAACTCGCAATGGAGGAAGGGACGTGATAAACTCAGAATGACTACAGGGAAAGAGCTGTGGTGAAATCAAAGCCCCAACTGCAAGCAGGACATCATGATGATTCTTTGTAGCAGTACTATGCTCCACACATAAGGAGTGGAAGGAAATAAGTGTAGTAAGTGAATTACAAGAAAAGAAATTAAAAATAAATTTTGTAACTTTGTTTAAGGGGACCGATTCTTAAAAAATTGTTCTTATTAAATTTGTTTGTGTTCAAATGTCTCTCAATATTTCTATTTAAAATGATGTATAATTTATAGGCATTTTCTTCATTACTAACTATAAAAACAGTTAATGAAAATAAGAATCCGTCATACGAATTTAGTCCTTTTAAGAACACTTAGTGCAAAATAAAAATACTAACAAGAAGGTAACATACATACAAATAGTATTACTGATGCTACAGTTTCTGTTTTTAAGCCAGTGTTAGAAACCCTCCCCGTCATAATCTGTTGCACAAGTGCACTCATGATAAAAACCCAAATCGCCAATGACTTTGTCAGTAGTGTTGGTCGGTATATAGGCCCAACAATTATTTTTGGGGGTGGGGAACAAAATCTTCGGTATTAGGAGCATGTTATGTGCTACTGTGTCGTGTGTTAATGACGGTTAAGTAAGGAAATGCTAGGTGGTTCTGCAAAGTTAGGCCTAAAAACGTGGTCATTTACGGTAATAGTTTTCAAGCGAACAGACACAGAATGATTTCAGAATTCTCAGAAGCAAGAACGTCATGAAGTAAACAGCCTCCATGAATATGATAATTTACATCAATACGAAAATTGAACGAAAGTCGTTATCTGTTTTTTTTTGTGATGTTGCAAAAAATCACATTCTTAGGATGCAAGGAAGATTTCTTTTTTCTAAATCCGTTACAGGTAATTTAACTAAATTTTCACGATACGTGTATGTTACTTTTACAAACTGCAATATAACACCAAAGCATGTGTTGGTAAATTGATGTTTACTGGTCTTATGTGCCTCTGATATGTAAATGTTAAAAGTGTTTGAATGTGGTGCTAAATTTTTTCCTAACGCATTTACATAAATATTTCAAAACCGATTAGTCGCGGATTTCTGAATTGGCCAATAAATCAGCGGTCAAAAGATGGGTGACTGCAGTACATTAAATATGTACCGAGTTAATGGTCGGGAAAGAAGCAAAGGTCGGTTATTGAAGATGGGTGACTGCAGTACATTAAATATGTACCGAGTTAATGGTCGGGAAAGAAGCAAAGGTCGGTTATTGAAGATGGGTGACTGCAGTACATTAAATATGTACCGAGTTAATGGTCGTGAAAGAAGCAAAGGTCGGTTATTGAAGATGGGTGACTACAGTACATTAAATATGTACCGAGTTAATGGTCGGGAAAGAAGCAAATGTCGGGTATTGAAGATGGGTGACTGCAGTACATTAAATATGTACCGAGTTAATCGTCGTGAAAGAAGCAAAGGTCGGTTATTGAAGATGGGTGACTGCAGTACATTAAATATGTACCGAGTTAATGGTCGGGAAAGAAGCAAATGTCGGGTATTGAAGATGGGTGACTGCAGTACATTAAATATGTACCGAGTTAATGGTCGGGAAAGAAGCAAAGGTCGGTTATTAAAGATGGGTGACTGCAGTACATTAAATATGTACCGAGTTAATGGTCGGGAAAGAAGCAAATGTCGGGTATTGAAGATGGGTGACTGCAGTACATTAAATATGTACCGAGTTGGGTAAGAAGCAAAGGTCGGGTATTTACCGAGCATAGGGAAGCAAGGAAGTACAGGTTTCTTATAAACGTTTAAATAAGGAAATATAAAACTAAAAAAAGCGTTTAAATATGAGCGTTTAACATATTTAATTTCATCACTTTTATTAATAAAACAAATGACATTTTCAGGTTAAACTGTAACGTTTTTATTAAATCTCTAGCAGTGAATTGGATTATAAGTTCCTTTTAGGTCATACAATTTATTTACTTAGCATGAAATATGTGATGCCATTAAGAAGGAATGATCATAACAAAAAATGTAACATTTGAGCACTTCACTGTGGTATTGAATATTCCAACTGAAGGAATTCAACGTCAAAAATGCATCTACACACACGCGCGCGCGCGCGCGTGCGCATGTACTTACAGTAATTACCTTATTTAATTACTTGTCTAATAATAAAACAAATGTGCAAACACTATCCGTCACGGAACACTAATATTTTAGATAACAATTTTGAAAACTTCTAACCTTACTGCCTGAGCTAGCCACGCTAATGCGAGCTTCATCAGAGGCTGCCTCTAGGAGCGCTGTCCGTTCTGTTTTTGGAGATTGCACTGTTGTTTGAAAAATCGTTCCTGTCTGTGCTTTGTATAATGTATTCAACTAATATGTGTGATTTAAATTGTGTCTATTCGTTTGTTTCCATGCGTTTTCGTGTATTTCTATATATTTCCAGTCGTTCGAGTGTGTCTAGTTTTCAGGCTTTCCGCGTACACTTACGAATTCCATGTTGTTGTTGTTGCATTTTTGGATGTGTGAGCTGCTTCAATGAGATCGTTTGCAAAGATCGATACGGGGGGTGGTGGAGTGTAATATACCTTTGTTTGAAGCCGCGGCCTCTCTAGCCTGTGTGGAATTTGTTACATTTGTAAATGCCAGGTAAGTCAAATATGTTAAGCTGTTTGTGTGTGTTTTTTTACAGTGTGTGTCGTGTTTTGTCTGTGTTTCGTATGCAGGGCTGTACCATGCTTCTTACTTCCATATTCCGTAAGGAAATGGAAGTATGGTGATCGCAAAAAAAATTGTGTTGGAGGTAAAGGCTGATTATGATTATACTACACTCAAAACATGAAGAAAATAATTTTTCGAAGCGTCTGTGTGTAGAATTATTTTTATGGCAAACGATAACTGCCGCAAATTCAAACAGAATCAAATAATTTTTTGCATATGTGCCCGAGTTGTGGATGACTCGAGGCCTGTTGATTTTGGTGAAGATTGGTTAAGGGGGAGGGGTAGTTTACCTGCATTATTTTGTGTTTCAACAAGAGTAAAGTACTTAATTTTAATAAACAAGTGGCTCAAAAACTGTCATATCAATCCTCTGTAAAATGGTATTTGAGATAATTATAAATGGTGTGGGTAGTTGAAGGGGAAAGAGTGATGTTTTGAAAATTGGTGTGCTGAAATCAATAAAGTACGAATATTTAATTTTGAAGGATAAGATAGCTTAGAAATTACATATGATAATACTATTACTCTACGAAAGTGTAAATATCATTAATGGTGGGGATCTGTTGAGGAGGAGGGATGATTATCTGCGTAGTTCAGCTTCTTTATAAGAATAAGTACATAATTTTTATAGATAAGGTGACTCAAAAATAACATTATATTAAACGACTTAATTATATTATATTATTTCCACATAATATCTATACAATAACGAGTAACAAAAATATGTATAAATAGTGAAAATAATTTGAGGGTGGGCAATATTTTTTAGAAATTTTCGAACTGAATTCAAGTAAATGATTTTAAATATAAATCTTAGAACATGGAAGTCATGTAAGGTTCTCCATACCAATATTTTAAATTTCTGGTCAATTTTTTCGGTGTGGTTATATTTGAGTCTTATGTATTTGATGTTTTCTGTTTTGTCTGTTGTTTGTTTTGGATTTTGCGTATGATTTTAATTCGTTATTGTTCTATCGATATTCGGACACGTCGTGGACAACAAAATCCAAGAACACGAATGTTCCATTTAAAGAAAGTGTGTCACAGTTTCATTCTGTAATCTCGTGTATACTGGCAGCTAAAGATTTATGAAATTTAAAGTGACACGCCACAAGGTCGTAAATTGTTTATAATCGTCTGTAATAGTTCCCGGGAATGTAATTACCTAGTTAAACCCCACATCGTCTCATTGTTTCCACACCACACATAACCTGTTAATCACGGCTATAAAATGTAACACGGTTGTGTTGGCACATAACAGAGCACTGTACCACTACTTGATTACATAATTAATATTACATGAAAACTTTGGAATATTATCTCTTTGGAATACAAGTATTTAGGGTGAAAATTACGGCCAGTGGGAAGCAAGACAAAGAAATACAATCCAGAATTAATTTGGGAAAGATTGCTATATCTACATTAAATTGAATCCTGTGGGATAAGTAAATTACAGCAGAAACTAAAACCAAAATATTTAAAACCATTGTTAGAAGTGACACACAAGAACAAAATTAGTGACAGCAGAGATGGATTTCTGGAGACGTTCGGCAAGAGTATCCAGACGTGAGAAAATTAGAAATAAAGTCATTAGGGACAGAATGAATGTGAAAAATTCAATTGTTGGTTTTATCAAAAAAAAATTACTATAGTATGGACACACGTAAAGAGTGGAACAGGAAAGATTGCCAAGAAGAGTTATGGAATGGACCCCACCAGGAAGAAGGAAAAGAGGAAGATCACCTATCACCTGGATAGAAGAAATTCAGACTATTGGGTGAACGAGAAATTGAAGAAGATCTCTGGATGGACAAGCAGCATTGGAAGATGAGAATTCAATCACTTCTATAATTTTTGATTCCGAAAAATGTGTAAACATTGTACCGCCGAAAATAATAATAATAATCTCTTTACAGAGAGAACGAGAGAGAGAGAGAGAGAGAGAGAGAGAGAGAGAGAGAGAGAGAGAGAGAGAGAGAGAGAGAGAGAGAGAGAGAGAGAACGAATTTCTTGGCTTAGCAACTTGACGGAGTAGTTCAAATTGAATTAACTATTAAGAAATGCTGCAAAGAAAACATGAATTATAATAGTTTAGTCCAACTTATAAAAGGAGATTAGACCTTAAAAAGAGAAGAAGATGAAAACAGTGAGAGAGAGAGAGAGAGAGAGAGAGAGAGAGAGAGAGAGAGATGGTGCGGAATTTTAATTATATATTATTGAAAGTTTCACGTCGAAACTTTACGATTACAATGTAGTTATAATTTAACTTTGTTTTCCTTGGTCCAGAAAGAATAACGTCATTGTTTACAAACTACTTCCGTTTTTTCTTACAAAAGTAAAGCAGTCAGTAGTTTTTGAACTTTTTTTATCATAATACTTGTGCTTTTAATTTAAACCGTCATCGAGGGATTGTTTCTACGTGACAAGTTAGGAAAAGTATTTAGAAATATTAAACTGAGACAGTAGTAAACGAGACTGACACAGCACAAGTTACAAGTGTTAAATATGATACTTCAATCACAAAATCCACCCGATTGTTCTGTTAAGTAGAAATAAGTTTTGCCTCAAGCCTGCACTACCATACATTTGGTTTATATTGTATTTTGTAATTGGTACAGTAGAACTTTGGGGTACTGATTGGGATATCCTTGTAAATGCAGTCTTTGATGTATTTTGTAACATTTGCAAATGTAAAAGTTAATCATCAATTAAAAGCCAGTATAACGTGTTGTGAGTATCGTGGTGTTGAAATTGTAAAACAGAAGCTACCGAACACAAGGGAAATTGATACTCAACAGTTTTTATGAACTCTTTTTGACTGACAGTCGATAATTTCTCTACGTAAACGAGACTGATATGACTCAAGTTACAAGTGTTAAATAAGATTCTTCAATAACAAAATCCATCGATTGTTCTGTTAAATAGAATTAAGTTTCGTCTCAAACGTGCACTACCATACATTTGGTTTTGTTGTATTTTAAAATTGATACAGTAGAACTTTGGGGTACTGATTAGGATATCCTTTGTTGTATTTTCGCAAATGTAAAAGTTAATCATCAATTGAAAGCCAGTATAATGTGTTGTGAGGATCGCGTGGATCGTGGTGTTGAAACTGTAGAACAGAAACTACCGAACACTAGAGAAATTGATACTCAACAATTTTTATGAACTGTTTTGAATGACACAACAACATCCTTAGTTCTGTAGTTCTCCTATATAAACATATGACCAATACGTACTATTCACAGAGAAGAATATAAGTCACTAAGTTCAATAATTACAATAGTACCCACAAAAGCGAACAACTAAACACGTGCCAACGCTGTCTAACACTACGCGCTGAATCAACTCGTTTGGAGAACTCACAGTTCAACTCGTTGAAACGCCGCTGCACGCTTTCACATAGGCGGAAAGGCTGCTGTTTGTGTAACGACACAATTTCAGATGAATCGGGCTTCGCAAAGATAACTCTGCTCTGTTATTGGTTACGCAATACCTGAAGCAATACTGATTGTTTGTGGCGACTCAAAGTTACCGTCTAATTTCACATGACTAATTTAATTCTATTCTATTTAATGGAATTTAATTACAAATACAATTAAAATGTACTTAATCTTTTTTTATCTTTTCAGTCTTTTCTTTATCGAGAATATTTTTTTTAAATCTTTGCAATTCCTGAAAACTAGTGCTGGTGTTACCCTTTGTATAATTTCAGAGAAAAATTATTAATTAATTATCTGTAAACATTTGAAGTAACTATGTAACACCCGTGCAATCTGTAGTTAAAGCTTAGGAGTTCGTTAGCTGGAAATAAACGATATTTGAAAGAGAGTTAAAGTGGCTTAACATGTCTCGACCAGTCTGTTTCTCTCTCTTTCTCTCTCTCCCCCTCTCACTCCCCCGCTTTCTCTGTAGATCGGTCTGTCCGTCTATCTTCGTCTGCCTCTGTTTCTCTTCCTTACTATCTAATTATCCCTATTTGTCTGTCTGTATTCCTACATATCTCTGTCTGTCTGTCTGTTTCTGCCTGTTTTCTCTCCCCCTCTCCCTCTCTCTCTTCTCTTGTGTGTATTCCTCTTTTACAATGCGGGAAAACAGACGTTTAGACCCTAAGCGATAATAAATGTGAAGTGTATTGAACCGGACATTAACTAATGTTTATTTGTAATAAGCTCAACTTTTCAATAACTATAAATCCGACTTCACTATAAATCACCAAATCTCACAGTTTTGAGGCTTGTTTTTTTGCGGCTGGTTGTTTGTAAATTCTTACCGATTCAACTCGCTCGACTTTTTAAGGGTTGTGAATGTTTTTAATACATTTGTTTTGTTTTATTAGTTTTGTTGAAACTTGTATTTTAATGTTTGTTTACTTGTTTTTATTTTGTAACGCCCAGACACTTTGCTTTTAGGTTCGTCCTTTCCAGGAGCCTAGTGGAGATGATTCTTAGAACGGTATTTGGACGGCCCTTCGTCCCGCAGGGATTTTGTTCTGTGTATGTGTGTCGTATAAGTGTGTCTTTGTCACTTATCTGGTCCAGACATGACAGGTTGACCAGAGACGTTGCAATACTTGTCGTCAGCGACAGGGGGTGGGGTTGCAGAACACGTGTCACCTTACTCGATCTCACGACCACGCACAGCCGTTTCGAATTTGAATCGCCAACAATACCATGTTTCGCTCCGTTCTACTCTTAAATGTTTTGTGTCCTATTTACTTTTTGGTGTGACTATTCGTTTTTGTAGCTGGGGATATATTTTTACCTCAGTTTTTTTAACAACTGTGCGAATTGTCAGTGTTAACTAAAAATTTATTATTGTAATTTAATTTTATTTGTCGAATTTTTGGTTGTCCCCAACCAAACTTATTTTATGGTTGTGGTTTGATGACACCGTCGATATAAAAATAAACAGATTTCAAATGATATGCGGTACTATACCCAGAACACTTAGACATAAGACAAAGAAAGACACCAAGATAAAATTCTCTAAAGTAATGGCAATGCCTGTTTTAACTTATGGAAGTGAAAGTTGGATGATGAGGAGAAATGATGAGCGAATAATGCAAACAAGTGAAATGGCGTTCTTGAGAAAGACCAAAGGTTTCAGCCGTAGAGATCAAATACGAAATGAACTAAATTAAATATATATTCTATGGCCAGCAGAATAAAAGATGGACAAATAAAATGGAGGCAGCATATCAAGAGAATAGAGATAAGATAATATCTACGCAAATCATAAGATACAGACCTCAAGAAAGACGAGATATAGATAGACGAAGGAATAGATGGCTTCAGTGAAGGCTAAGCCTATACCTTAGACGTGGAAGAGAAGAAGATTTTTGGTTGCATTTTTATTTATGTTTTTAATACGTTCCATTCTTGAGTTTCAATTGACGATTAACTTTAGATTTTTTGAAAAATTATATATATTTTTAATTTTTAGTAAGAGTTAGATTATATTTTACAACACTTAAAGATGATCGCAGGTTTATAGTGATTGAAACGTTGTGTTTATTGAGGTCTGAGTTAATACTGCTACTGTACTCAACAATAACGTATTGATGAATATAAGAATACTGAGGAATGTCAAGCTATTTAAAACTGAGAGGCGCATCTTCTGTGTCTTTCTCTACCCATATGCATGTACAGCAAGTGCACCACGGAATAGAGTTTTCGAGTTTATGCATATGTTACGGTGAAACTACGTAGTGCGGGCATTCCGCGAATTACCTAAGGCCTTACTGCTAAGTCCGACGTAGATATTTAACATCGGACTTTGACCGAGAGCAGCCGGAAATCTACAGAATGCCCGCACTCCGTAGTTTGATTTTTTTATATAAAAAGAATGTAAAAATCAATTACCAGATGCGGCTCATTCTTTCAACGATACTTGATGTCTAATAGCAGGTATGTTTCTCAAAGCACTGTTAAGAGTATCTTATGATGATAACTTTCATACTTCTCGGTCTGAAAAGAGGACTTTCGCAAAAGGCCAAGCCAGACGTATTCAGGCAGCTGAAAATACATTTCTCAGACAAGTATGAGGATATATTTCTGAAGATCACATGAAGGAATACGTATAACCAGTATGAACTTTCCTATTATAAGTTTGTTGGACAGGATTACCCAATACCGGCTGAAGTGGTTAGATCATCTCAACAATATTTGTCAGTAGTGAATTTTCTATCGTCACATATAGTGTGACAGTTGGTTTATGCAATCTGCTGGTTATGGAATGTAATAATTTTTACGAAAGTATCTAATAAGTCATTTAAATGGAGAAAATCCTGACATCTTTTTATGTGAAAATTTTGATTAATTGTTGTACTCCTGCCTTGTATTTCAAGTTGTAATGTGTTCTAGATGATAAGTTATAATATATTCTATATGCAACGGATATGCAGAATTCTAAATTGAAAGCGTAAGGGGTAGTGTAGGAAACGAGGAAAGGAAAATGTCATCAGAAGAGTCTGTTTGGAGGTCAGACACTGCAGACCGGGAGAGTGAATTAATATTTGAAGAGCAGTGTGTTATCTTTTTTTTATGACACGAGCGTTGTTGTATTTGTCACAAACGTTTTATTGATGGGACTTTTTGTGGGAACTTTAGAAATGACCTACCGTGCCGGTAATATTGTGGTCATGTATTAATAACTAATTTATTGGTATTAATTAAATGATGAATGTATTAATAATTACTGATATATAAAATATTTCTAAAATTTTATCATTAAACCAGTTCTTACATATTGAAATTTAAATTTATGAACATTTTTTTGGGCGATACTAGCAAGTGTAAGGCAATTTTTTTATATCATCTTCATTAAGAATATCAGAGATTATTCACGAAAGGCATGTGGTCTAAAATACTATACAACTAAAGCTAAAGATTTTTTAACAATAAAATACAATTATCAGTGAAGGTATTTGATGTTTTCAACGGGACAAAATTAATTTGTAAATAAAAAAATCAAGTGTTGATATTTTGCTAACTTTAAAACTATTAACTTCAGCAAACTCTCGTTTAATTGGAATAAATTGTATGAATTTAACGCAAGTCTCAACTCTTTCGTGAGGCAGTCCATGAGGAGAGATATGAAATATAACGTATTTTGTAACTGTTTAGATTTAAACAGCTGAGTCCCTTTTTGAATCACTTTTTTGATACTTGGTGTTTTCACCTTGTACGTATGTCCGATTTTTTAAAATAAAAAGTATCGGATTCATGTGTGGGTCGAAATCCTTATAAAATTGGACATACCGTATACGATATTTCTAGACCTCATCATCATCATCATCTATAGTCCATGCCTGTCGAGTTAGACACGTCTCTCTCTCTCTCTCTCTCTCGCTCTCTCCATCATTGTCTTCTTTAAATTGCACTAATTTAGATTTGGAAGTTCATCTCCTTTCCCATGTCTTTAAAGAACGCTGCTCTTGTCGCCCTCTTGGTTTTCCCCCCAACACCTTTTCTTCCAAAATGTTACTTAAGAATAGATTGTGTCGTAACACGTGCCCGATCAATGTTGCCTCCTTCTTCCAACCATTTTTTAAAAGCGATCTATATTCCTTCATTTCTGCGAGGACTTGCTCATTACTATTCCTATCCATCCAACTCGCCCTCGTCGTTCTCCTCCAGAACGAGGTGGTGTATTTACCTTGTGTGTCCGAATTTCTATACCTCAAGGTGACAAAAATTTAAATGCTTCTTTATATAGGCTTAAATCTCTAATTTATCTTCAAGTCACATGTGCGTTAGCGATCGTTGTCTTTGTTAATTTTTATTCACAAATCCACATCTTGTTTATTTTGTTTATTTCCACATTTATATTGTTTATATCGAACAAGTTTTCCAGGCAGTTAAAGAATTTAATTATCTATGAAGTAAAATCACAAGTGATGGACGTAGCAGTAAGGAAATTATAAGCAGAATTGACCAGGATAAAATTGCTTTCAACAAACAGAAAAACCTCTTCACTTTAAAGACTATCAGCCTAAAATAAGGAAGAATCTAGTAAAGACATACGTGTGGAGTGTTGCCCTATACGGGAGTGAATCTTGGACAATTGTAGAAAGTGACAAGAAAAGACTCCAAGCATTTGAGACCTGGTGCTACAAAAGAATATTCAAGATAAGCTGGAGGGAGAAGATAACGAATGAGGAAGTCTTTAGAAGAGCTCAGGAGGAGAAGAGTTTTTGCGAAATTTAAAAGGCAAAAGAGCTAAGTTTGTAGGGTATATAGTACGACACAATGTGTTGGTTAAGAGAATAATAGAAGGAACAATTGAAGGGAAGAATCACGGAGTACCACCCCGTTTAGACCACATGAAACAGCTTATGGTCGATATGAACTGCACATCTTATTGTGAGCTGAAAAGAAAAGTAGAGAAGCGTGAAGGATGGCGAGCTGCTGCCAAACAGCCTATGGGCTGCTAACCTAGGAGATATCGAACAACGGAACATGGGGTCTGTAGTTGCTTGTGCCGCCAGTGTGACGATTTAATTGATAATAAAATATTTAATAATAAAAAAAAATTAAAAAGCAATTAAGTATTTTTATATCGCACTATTAAACCTAATGCCCCTGTACTAACTCAGAATAAGTATGAGATGTAAATGGAAAAATCTAACTAAACAATTAATAAAAAAATCGAATTGTAAAAAGCTATTAATACCACAGTTAACCCTTTTGTAAGTCGTCATGCGTTGACCTGTTTAATTCCGGACTCAACGTGCTTAGCGAACCGTCTGTATCTTAGAAATTATAAAAATCTTAATGTTTGTAATTAGTAATTTGAAGGCACGAGTAGTAGTTAAAATAATTCCCGTAAATTAAATAAGTATAAATAATTTGTTTCTTCTTGTTATAATAATGTCAATTTAAATAAAAATAGGAACTATATTATCGCGGAGTACTCGCTCCGCTTGGTTGTAATGTGCCAGTCGAATCGAGTTAAGAGTTACTATGCAGCCATCAGACAGCGCACACCTACGAGCGAGAGCTCTTCAGAAATGTGTAAGGTGTATGACAAGGTTGTTGTGACACCACTACTTTTTAACCTTTATCTAGATGATCTCCTCAAAAAATGGAAACAACAATTCCCTGACGGTATTAAAATTTACCGAAATAAAAGCTTGAAAACCATTCTCTTCGCGGATGACCAAGCTATATTCGCCACTTCAGAAGACGATCGCCAGCGAACAATATACACCTTACATAAAATAGGAAAAGAATATAACATTCTTTAACAATGGTTTTAATAACTGTAACATATTTTAATCAAAGACAAAAGTAATTGCCTTTATACGAGATGAACCGGTTCGGACCAAAGTATGCATAGACACACATGCATAGAACAAGTAAGACATTTCAACTATCTTGGAAGTGACATTACTTATGATCAAGACAGAGATATAGAAAATAATGTGACGAATTTCACAAGAATGTGTGGAACGATTTGGAAAACGTTGGGAAATAAATGTAGAAAAGAAACCCAAATAAAATTTTATAAAATAATGGCAATAGCTACACTGCTGTATGGTTCTGAAACTTGGGTCATAAAGAGAAAAGATGAACAGAAGATACAAAGAGCAAAATGAAATTTCTGAGATCAGTTAAAAGGTGTAGTAGACGAGATCATATAAGAAATGATAAGAAGTGATTTATATATTTTTGCAGTTAATGAAATGATTAAAGAATACAGAAGAAAATAGATTCAACAAATAGATAGAGTGGAAGAAAGTAGAATACCGAAGACAGCGATAGATTACAACCCTAGAGGCAGAAGAAAAGTTGGTAGGCCTACGAAAAGGTAGACTGTACAAAAGAAACAGACCGCTAAAGCCTAAAACCGTTAAGAAGGTGCTAATGATGAAAAACTAACAAAAAACTAAGAACGTTTTGAATGAAAGATCATAAAACGTGTATATAACCCTGTTAAAGAAGATGACGAGTGGAGAATACGAAATAACCAGGAGATAGTTGAGCTATTGAATCGTGAGGGTATTAGGCATTAACAGCTGCGTCTAGCGTCAGACAGATCGCGCCATTCTTGTGTACTGTGTATGCAGTCTGGTAAGGAATGGCTCTTAAAACTTATAAAGCCACACGAACTCTGCTGTGTCGTCCCAAACCTAACGGGGTCACACCACACAACTTACATGAAACAAGGATTGAGAAGAGTAACAACCTCGTTAAAATTCAGGGGTGGGCTGGCTATGATACTTAGGTGAAGATCAACGGTGGATTGGAGTAGGTAAGGTTCTATAAACTCATAGGTCTAAAGGCGGAAGACTCACAGTATGGGAGATCTCTAAAGCTGCAATAAAAGCAATTATGAGGAGAAAGTTTTGTCATTTCATCATAATGCACCGGCCCCGCCAAATGTTTTAACTGGCTTCAGGCTATTATACTGTAGCAATGAATACGTAAAATCTTTTAATTGACTAAACAAGTAAAATACAAGACCAAATAGGACTACCTAACTAAGACCAAATGGTCCGATATTGTCTGCATCTGTTTTCATCTAGTTGGTCTAGTATTGTCGTTGGTTTTCATCTAGTAAACTCTGGTGTTAAGTTACCAAGAGGCAAATATTTAAATGTGCTGTTGTTTGCTGACGACTTGCTCGTAATTCAAAATACAGAGACTGATTTTAAAAATCTGTTTTTAAGCTTCATCATGTGACAATTTAATTGAATATAGAATCTTAAATAAATAAAAAATTAATTTACTAGCAATTAAGTATTTTTAAATCGCACTATTAAACCTAAAGCCCCTGTCCTAACTCAGAATAAGTATGAGATGTAAATGGAAAATCTAACTAAAGCATTAATAAAAAATTCGAATTGTAAAAAGTTATTAATATCACCATTAACCCTTTGCTAGTCATCATGCGGTGACCTGTTAATTCCGGACACAACGTGCATAGCGAGTCGTCTGTAACTTAGGAAGATATAAAAATCATAATCTTTGTAATTAGTAATTTGAAGGCACAAGAGTAGTTAAAAGAATTCACTTAAAATATATATGTAGAATTAATGTATTGTTTTTTTGTAATAAGAATGTCAATTTAAATAAAAATAGGATCTATATTATCGCGGAGTACTTGCCCCTCTCCGTTGTAATGTGCCAGTCGAATCGAGTAGAGAGTCACAATGCTGCCGTCAGAGCGTATAGAACTACGAGCGAGAGCTCCACCAAAATGCACTGTTTAAATTTAATTTTAAATGTTAGCTACCACTGCTAAACGTGGCGAGCGAGTGTAATGTGTGAATTGTAGAAAGTTGTGTTAAAAAGAAAAATGTAATAAGTTAAAACAAAAAAACTAACAAGTAGTAAGCAAGATGACGTCTCCCCTCAAGAGGTAAATTCAAGTACAACTTTATACATGAAGATGTGACCTGCATAAACTTCACATGTGGACGTATACGAGGCATAAGACGCTGACGAGGACCTACGTGGATCTACACCAACTTAAACAAGAGAAACTTCAATCTCCGCAGTGAACCTCCTATCTAGTACTTGCCGAAGACACGACTCAGATGACGACGCCGACTTCAAGAATTCCCAAGAGAGACACCCCAGGACGAGGTTACCACGACCTATTGTAAAGGTGACTCGATAGCTTGGCTATCGAGAGTTAATTATATTTGAGACATAACACAGAGAAAAGAGACTTTTTAAAGACTATAACTTTCTTTAAAATTTAAATGAGACCAACTAAGAGTTTACTGTAATATTCAATATCATACGTTGTAACGCATTATATGTAAATGTAAATTATAATCACTTTAGTTAATAATACCATTCTTCAAATGGTAAAAGAAGTCTTGCAAGCATCTAGATGAACACAAAATACTCAGAAGTCTTTGCTATAGATATGCTTAAAGTAAACTCGGATCCGAGGTAAAAGAATACATAATCAGTTTGATCCCCAGTTTTTCTGAAAACCATTCAAATATTTTAATCTAATTAATTATGTCATGGGATCTTTTCATATCAGTTGTTAATAAAGAGAAGTCCTCTTATTACACATGAAAATGAGTGCATAAATCAGTGAAATACCTTCCCTTGTTTCCTAATAATTAGCTTAAGTAATTTGTTCAATTATTTTGAGTTTAATAACAGTTCGTTACAACGTAGGCAGCCCATGTAATTGGCAGGTGTCAATTAAGATGGGTTCCCTGGATTTGTAACGTGGTAAAAAACGTTACAATCAGATTTGCAAACAATAAAATATGAAATACTCCACTATAAAACCAAAGGTAATGGCATTTCGAGGCAAGGAGCCAATGAGAACAACAATAATGATTAGTGATCGAATTCTAGAACATGTGAGTCACTTTAATTATTTGGGAACTGATACTGGCTATGATAGGAACTGATGTTAAGTTTGGTAAGTTCCAGACGCTCTGTGGGAAAATAAACCACAGATCTGTTTTCAGAAACAAGGTAAGTGAAGATACAAAATTAAAGTTCTACAAAATTATGGCTATCCCTGTACTTACTATCGGCGTGAATTATAAACAAAAACCAAGAAACAAAGCAGTAATAATACAGGCCTCGGAAATGGTGTTCTAAGAAGAGTTAAAAGGTGTTATAAACTCGACCGTTTAGAGAATGAGGCCATAAGAGAAGAGTTACAAGTTTTAACTTGAATGAAACGTTAAATGATTACAAAGAAAGGTGGAAAAAACACTTAGAAAGAATGTCAGACGGCAGACTGCCCAAACAAGTCTGGAAATACAAAGGTATAGGACACAGGTGTGTGCGTAGACTCTGGAAGTGATGGCTGGAAGACCTTTGAAGGTGGAACAGGTAGCACCTTGTCTATGTCGTGTTGTGAAGATGATGACGAATAGGTAAATTTAATGAAGAAAGTTGTGTTAGTGGTTGAAATCACAAGCAGAATGATCACTGTTGCACACCACTATATAAAAATTATCCTAATTAGCGCTTTCAATGATGGAGGGACAGGGTTCAGGGGGTGGGGAAGGGACATTTGAATTATAGCTTGTTGTGTGTGAGCAGGGTGGGGCGAGATGGGGGGAAGGGTTTATTTTTCACGTTGGTTTTCTCAATTCCGATCTGACGATGAGCTGTGAAGCTTGAAAGCGCTAATCGGGATAATTTTTATATAGTGGTGTGCAACAGTGATCATTCTGCTTGGAATAGGCAAATGCCTAAGCCAGCGGTAGGTAACCCTTCGCCCGTCGATAAGGTTTGACGCGCCCGCGAACCAATTTGTAATTTTATTTTCTTTGAACGAAGAAACGCACCCGACCGAACGAAGGAGAAACTGTATTATAAAAGAGTACTAGCCATTTACCGAACCGTGCTGCGTCTTCTCCCAATTCGATTGTCGAGCTTGTCGCCCAGAGCCTGTAAACACCTTTCTCCCCAAAGTTTTACATTTCTGTCCATTTTATCAAAATAAATAAGTGTTATTGTGGTAAGTTCTTTAATTTATTTTTATTAAGACGTTTTCCTGTTTAACCATTGTTTTCGTTTAAAGTTTTGTTAGTTTTAACGTTCGTGGGCCTGATGACAAATTGTTGACGACCTACTCCTAATGTGAAAAATATTCACAAATTTATGTGAAAAATACTGCAAACCTTTTTTTGATTCGGTGTTCTACGTCGCTAAATATTCGTGCAAGGGTATTATAAAGTGACAGTTAATGTTTGTAACGTCCGGCTATTGAACTTCGCACCTTTTTATTTTCCATTGATGGGATGGGGAGGGGTGCGCCTATAAAACTGCTCCTCAGTTATATTTGCGCCCCCATAAATTCAAAGGTTACCTATGACTGGCCTAAGCTATTCGCGGAGATGACGACGGCGATGGTATATACTGTAAAATGGGGCATTTTAACTTTGAGCAATTAGTAAATTTATTCAGCTTTACACTTTTACAATATTACGTCACTGATTCATAGAATTAAATCATTTATTTTTGCTAGTGAGGCTATGTTAAGTGATCTTTTTTTTGTATCGGCCATGTATCTGTTCTTTTATATATATTTTTTTTAACGTGTGTCACCCTTCTGGTATAGATATTTTGTTTCTTTCAAACCGCGGTTTTTCAAGATTTCATTGCCAAAAATCCGTCTTCATTGATACATTTTCAGTGGCTTTACATACATTTCTATTCAGCCCTATAAAAATATCGATTTGCATACGTTCTTGTTTGTCATATTTTTAATATCATATACTTATTATTTTTATTATTTCTTTCTGTATCGGCCATCTAAGGACTACACGCCAATTTCAATTATTTATTCTTTGTTCTTTTCTTTTTCTCCAATATTCTTTCATCTTTTCACTGTGCCTCTTCTTCCTGTCTTCAGTCCACTTTGAACCTGCGCTTTTCTCTCCCCTACCCTGGGCTGCTTCAATTTTTAACATTTTTGCCCGAAAAACTTCTCTTTCATTTGCTTCTTCTGCGTTTATATTATTTTTTTCTAAATCATTTTGGACTTCTTACTTCTTTAATCCAACTTGATGTTGACTTCTTCCCCCACAGATATTTGAAGATCTGCTTTGTTAACCTATTGTCGTCCATTCTATATAAATGTCCAAAAAATAATAGTCTTCTTCTCCTCACAGTTTCCGTTATATTTTCTATACTTTGATATATTTCATCAAAACTTCTTAATTTACAATCTTCTGAAGTTTTTTTTAGGCCTAATATTTTCCTAATTATGCGTCCTTCCAATATTTCTAGTTTGTCTAAATTATAATTCAATGCTAGACATTGACTTGCATATAGGGACTCTGGCCTGACTACTGTACTGTGATGCCTTATTTTCGCATTTTTACATATGCACTTTTTATTGTAAATATCTTCAGTTATACCATATGCTCTTTCTAAATGAACAAGTGAAATTTTATCTTTTGTTACACAGTTTTTAACTGAATGCTACCAGGCAGGGCACTCACGTCGAGTTCCCTGTTAATTTGGCAGAACAAACGACAGACTACCCAGCAGAGTGTGTGTGGGTGTGGGTGCGGGTTGTGTGTAGAACATTAAGTGGCTAAGAGCGGTGGTGTCTCTGCGCTAATGGAAGTCTGGTAAACTCGGCGGCCACTGAACCTAATGGAGCGTAACCCACCACGCATGACGCGGCTTACATATGAAAGCTTTGCGAACGGACTTGATGCGGAATTATTAGTCCTTAACGTCACGAAATCTTTGCACACGCACCTCCACTGTTTGTAAGTAATTCAGAATACATAGATTTACTGTCGCAATTTTTTGTACAGTGTCTTCAGTCGAAGAGCTCTCCTATTGACAATAAATTGGTTGTTGATTAATTATATATAATACTACCGACTCGGATCACAAATTATAAGTTTTTACCTGATGGCCTAAGGGTACGATTACACTAGCGTTTTTTCCGGCCGTGCACGCGATTGGAGTTTGGAAAAATGCACAGTGGTCACACCCGCGTTTTTTTTTCTCGTACGTGCACGGACGGAAGTGTAGTCACAGAGGCGGTTTATAATCGGACGGCAGCGTTGGGACGTCTCGGACGCGCATCCCTACAGCTCTGGCTATAAAGGTTAAATGTTTATATAAAGGTTAAAACGCAACTGCACAGAAGCGATCGTGTTTAGACCAAAGAAAACATTGGTTATCAGTAGTAAATAAATCTTTATTAAGAAAATTTTTAACATTACATATTTTTTTATGAAGATGTCAACCACACCATGGAAACAAAAATTAATTACCGTAGTAACAGGTAAATAAACAAATGCTATTACAAAAACCGCACTAAAAACGCAGCAGTCAGGTTTCGATGCGGGAGACCTTGAAAACGCAGCAGAGTTGACGACTCGTGCGTTTTTTCACGTCCGTGTGACCAATTTCATTGCCGCCTGTGTATTACATTTAATGCGTTTCCCAACCGTACGTGCACGCCCCCCCCCCCAAAAGCGCTCGTGTAACCGTACCCTAAACTAGTTTTCGCTTCGTCAGATCTTCGTCCGAGGCGCCGCGCCGTCCTGCTTTTGGTGACGGCGCCGACGTTCAAAAGATTGTTGTTCGGTCTGGATTCGGTGGTGGAGTGTAATGCTTTTATGCGTTCAAAGTATCTCTATTTGAAGCTGCGTCCACCACCGAATCCACTTTTGTAAATCACCATATTGAGGCAGACTGCATATTCACGAACATAAACATCCTACACGAACACACAAAAGGCCGAAACACTGTAGACACTCTTGAACAACTAGAAATATACAAACACACAAGAACCCATAGAAACAACATCCTAATAGAACAGACACAATTTAAGTCACATATACTCTTTGAACATATTACACACACACACACACACACACACACACACACACACACACACACACACACACACACACACACACACACACACACACACACACACACACACACACACACACACACACACACACACACACACACACACACACACACACACACCAATCTTTTGAACTACGGTGCCTTCAAAAAACCAGAATGAACAGCGATCCTAGTGGCAGCCTCTGACGAAGCTCTATCAGAGTGAAAACTAGTTTTATATATCGTGTAGTATACAAATTATATATACAAAAATACAATTTTAATAATAAAAATAAAAAACAAAATAAATAAAATCCAAACAATAAAAATCCACCTGTTAATGATAATATAAAATATACAACCTTTGCTTATTATAGAAACATAGCTCAAAAACTAAGTATAATAATTAAAGGTAGAAATTTAAAAATATCTTACAATACAGATAATATAGTTTTTAATCAAGTAAAACCTAAAACTAAATCCAATATTTACAATAAAAATTGAATATACAAAATAGAATGTCCGGATTGCAATAAAAGTTACGTAGGCCAGACACAGAAAATAACTAACTCAATAGATTCCTTCAACACAGCAATGAATTTTTAAAACCAAGTATGTATAAATCTAATTTAGTCGGTCAAAAAAAGAATATTTGGAGAAATTTTAACATTTCCAAACACAATAACAATTACTTATTAATTAAAGAACAATCTGAAATAAAAACAAAACAAGATGATCTATTTAAAATTATAAATTTATTAAAATGAATAAAATTAAATACATAACATTAAATACATCCAATACAACCGACAAAACAGCTGCTTTAGCAGCTGTAAATAAATGTTAAAACAATCGTTAATAAATCGAATTAAATCAATTATTGTTATTTTACATTGAAATAGAAACAAATTTGATTATTCGTTAGTTTCTATATTTAAATAGAATTATTTCGATTATTGTTAATTCATTCACAACCTCTGATGATGCTGATGTGTTTCAATGAAACGACGTACGTCAGGTAATTGAAACGACAAAAACGTAGTATACTACTTGTAGAAAAATTATATTGAAAAAATATACATAATATTATTACATGTTTGCATTGGTATCCAAGTCACTTATTGACAAAATCTGTATAATATTTACCGTATTTTATCCGTCGTGGGACTTCGTTTTGCGTTCGAATGGTTTACGCGTTTCGAAACATATGTTTCGTCTTCAGAAATAAAAAATCACTCAAAGTGAGGTCGTTAAATATTAAAATTGCAAATATTGAGAACATTTCTGCACACAACCGCGTTACATGAGTGCGCACTCGAGTCGGACCGATCGGACACTCCAATTTTAATATTTAACGACCTCACTTTGAGTGATTTTTTTTTATTTCTGAAGACGAAACATATGTTTCGAAACGCGTAAACCAATCGAACGTAACACGAAATCACACGACGTATAAAATACTCTAAATATAACATTATTAGCATAAAAGCACGAAAATTTGGTAATATTTGGTTAGGCCTATAGCATTATAACGTTTACAATTATGACGTACTTCGAACACACACGCACATCAATATTGTAGACTACACTAAAGCGGGGAATGTCATAGACGCGACGACATTGAAGACACAAACCGGTCGATTGAACAAACTCAGAAGAAACAAATAATCGAAAAAGAATTTGTATAGATTAGGGAAAGGTATAGTATAATCTTATTTTTTTTTGAAAACGTTTTGACACACACAGTTATTGGAAAAACGAGGTGTCTACGCTGTTAAAGCCGCCCCGCGCGAAAGGAGTGGGTTAATGCGAAACGAAAATATGAATACCAACTGTCAGTAGCAAACATAGAAAACGATAATCAATCTTCGACACGTACGAATCTCGCTCTTACTGTGTGTGAACGAGTCGCGGACGGTGAACATTCACCTGCACCTTTTGAACTCTGAAAACTCAATTTCTGTAGGAGAAACATTCAAGCGATAATATACCACTTATTATCTACAGTTAACATCTTTTATAATTTAACATTACGTAAAATAGGAGATTTGACGTGAGAGACAGGCGACATGCGTGCTTTACATGACACTTGGCAAGTACGAATTATATAAGCAGCAGAATGACGCAACGCTCTCCTGTTTGTTATCATGCTTCCGATCTGTCTGCGCACTCAAGGTGATGAACGCTTATTCTACCGACAACTGGAAACCACTCGCAAACTTTTCACAGGTGACCTCAGCTGATATAAATAGGGAAGTTTTGAAAGAGGCCGACTGGATGATGCGGATGACCTGTGCCTTCTTGCAGAAAGCTTACAAGATATGGAAATTAAATTGAACGATCTAAAAATAGAAGCCAAACAAGTAGGCTTAAAGATAAATAACAAAAAGACCAAGGAAATGCCTATTAACCATAGAAATAATTCTGATTTGATACCGGACGGAAGAGTTATAGAAAGGTTGAGGAATTTTGCTATCTGGGTAGCATGGTTAGTCAGGATGGAAGTGCTCTTAGGCATGTGATAAGTCGTATAAATAAAGCAAAAGGAGCATTTGCACAGTTACGACCAGTATGAAGGTCACTCCATATACGCAGGAAGACAAAACTCAGCATATTTGATTAAAATGTCAAGTCGGTGTTGCTGTACGGATGTGAGACCTGGAGATTGACTATGAACATCACCACAAGGTTACAGACTTTCACAAACCGTTGCCTGAGGCACATAATGAGAATTTGTTGGCCCAAGACCATCTCGAACAGAGCATCTTTATGGGAGGCCACAAGTCAGAGTACCATCCAACTACAGATACAGAGAAGAAAATGGAGGTAGATCGGTCACACCCTGAGAAGACCACCAGAAAATATCGCTAGACAGGCACTGAATTGGAATCCGCAAGGTAGCCGCAGACGTGAAAGACCGAGGAAGAGGACTATGGAAAGAGAGCTGGTTGGTGTCAACAAGACATGGAGGGAGGTAAAGGCCCTGGCAATGGACAGGGACACGTTGGAGAAATTTCGTATAGGCCCTATTTTCCATCTAGGAATTTAAGGACTTAAATCAAGTAAGTCAAGTTGAAAGAGGCCGGCCAGTTTTCTTTCTATTCAGTGCATCTTATTTGACAGAGGTATTTCATGTAAAGCGATGATTGTCAGTTATTGTGGATCACTTTTATTATTTGTAATGATAATACGTTGGACAATTTTAAACATGGAAAACATTCGTGTACAAATGTGTTTGGTTATTGAAATGTTTGTTTAAGTTGTGCGTAACGATTACTCTGGTGTTAGATTATTTATACCTCTGGTACACAAGATCACCAGCCGTGCTATCGTCATAACAGTGTTATATTTTTAGAATACAAATGCATACTACCTATTCGTAAATTTAGTTTGAATTTGCTTATTGCATTTAGTTTGTCATAACAAAAGTTATCTTAATACAAGTTTAACAAAACTCCGAGTCTCACTAACTTGGTATTTTGCCTCAACTGAACACGTACGCTATGCTAACCAGAGAGGAGAGAGATCAAAGAATTTATATCAAAAGGAAAGTTTCATTTCCTTTGAGTTTTCCTTTTATTATTCGTTCTTTTTTCTCAATCTGCCCACCCGATCACTAAACTCTTCTCTTGCGTTGAACCCCATGACGGAAGTATTCTGTAAGCAAGTCGTATTATACGCGGCGTTACAAATACGAGGATTGTGATGGGAAGTTACGTAAAACATGGGAGATGTTCCTTGCGACTAGACAGTCAATTCGATACATACAGTATATACAAATATTCATGTCTTTTTTATAACTATATTAATTTTAAGTGTATTAAAACTTTTTAAAACATGAAGAAATTTTATTTATATTAAATTGTTTAATACTATATTTGGGCAGTTAGAGAAATACTGTCATCGTCAGGAACATAAATAAATACATCATCTCTGTAAATAATAAACTTTGCCTTTTGTGTAAAGCTCTATAATCTCGTACACCTAATATTGTCACGTCTTTTTTTTTTACTAACATCTGGTATTTAAACATTATTAATTAATTAACATAATAAATAAATAAAAATAACTGATAGTAGTGAATTTATGTTATTCATTACTCTCTTTCATTTCTATTTTGCTAATACGGCTTCTCACTGGCATTAGTTGACAACTATTACATAAATATATAAATGAAAATTTGTCAAATAAGGGTTACACGTATAAAAATACAATGAGTAAGTGAAGAAGTGGGCAAAACGTTTTGTATAACATAATGTATACATAACTTATTCAAATAATATCGATTTTTAATTAATGCAATATTTTCTGTAGCAATATTTTTTTGTTTAGTGCAGTGGTTTCTTAAAAGTTTTCTACCTTGTGCATAAGTCGTCGTTGAAAATTTTATCCCGTTCCGTAATGTCTTTACCAGATGACAAGAATCTCATCTCCAATGCCTGTCCAAGAACACCGACTTGGCCATCATCTTATTAAATTTCAGGTGGGTCTGTTTCCTAATATCTTGATGAATTGTTGTTCCATATAGTTTATGAAAATTGGGACTGCTTAAGATTACCATTATAATTCCCGTCATAAGTGACGGCCCAGCGTAAGTTACATGGCGGAAAGTGACGCCTGATCTATGCTCTTATTATCTGATATTATATTTCTTTGCAGCGAGTATTTAACCAAAAAGCCACAACTTTTTTAATCTTCTGCAGAGAAATATTTAATCTTCTTAATTTAATATAGAAATTTAGTATTCCGTACATCTTCCTTGTTTTGCGAAAAAAAAATCAGTTGATCGTCTTTAAATATCGGAAGATGAAACGTTTCTTATTAGCGTCAGTCACCGGGTGTAAGTTTAGTTCGAACGACGTATATTGTCTGTTTCACTGAAAGCATGCTGTTTTCTCTATTGCATACATCGATTCGTCCCGTTAGTCAGCGGGACACTGATTGAATCCGGATGAGGCAGGGAAGCTCGTTTCTATCAGTCCACACGATGACAAGAAGACAGTACTGTTGCGCTCATGGGGGGGGGGGATGGATTACCCATCGATCGTAGTCTGCGCGATTAACGAATAATTAGGACACCGGAATGGTGCTAACAATTGAAGCAACTGGTATTTCCTCTAACTGAGACAGACTTAATATCTCTCGTACCATCTACAGATTTTAAGGAAATACGTAATTACTGTTTTAACTAAGGATTGTTTAATAGGCGTCCTAAGGTCTACGTTAAACTATTATATTCTTGGGTTATTGGTAAAGTTTTGCAAGTACACTTTAGTGAATTTACGGAAAACTGAAGTTAAAGATTTTCAAATCTGTTGATACGTCATGAAATTAGTAAACTGATTTTCAAGGATAATTTTTATTATTGATAGAGTTCTTTATCGATTACATACCTTTTGGAAAATGATAAGAACATGGAAAAAAAATTTATTTTTTGAAACAACATTGGACTTGGGTAGTTTTACCAGTAACTCCTAGATATGTAGGGCTATATGAATATTAATTAAATTATAAGTCAAATTTATCGTAAATATACAAGCGTATAATGAAAACGAACAACAAACTTATCTTTGACATCATTGTATATGCATGTCCGCCTTAAAAAAGTTTGTCAGATTCTGAGCAGGAGCTAATTAAAATTGATACTTTGAAAAAAAAGTTAATAAATAAAATGCGGAAGAGATAGTGACGGAGTCATAGAAACCTATACGCACTCTGTCTCATTCACCAAGTCTATTATCAAGTCCAAAACGAACCTAGCATACACCGAATTGGTTCATAACCTAGCACAACCTGTCCCCTTTCCCTCTGGCATGTTCTTTCAGTCTAACGTCCAACATACCTCTTGTTTCGCCCACATACACCTTATCACAATATCTACACTTTATACAGTTCACTTTTGTGTAATACGAATATTTTACCAATTTTATGACTCTAAGTGTAGTCGAAAACCATTACTGCCCTTTTTATCGCTACACCTATGCCACACTTTTGGAAGCATTTTATTATTTTCTTTGTTCGATATCACCTATACGTTAAACAGCCTCGTTTACATACTTCATCTTTTCTCGTTTTTTCCTCTGTCTGACAAGCTTTCTCAAACGTCGTCACTATTTTATCTACTATTTTCGGATCGCAGTTGTTATTTTCGGATATATGCTTTACTTTTTTTAGTTTTATCTTTCGAGGCCGCGGTCAGCACAAAAACAGCGTCTAGCGGTTCAGCAACATTCGTGTAAGATGTTGGAGGGAAATAACATTTTAAGTTATTTAAAACTACAATCAATAATAACTTGTTAGAGTAAAAGATACTGATAGATACGCGTACGTTTCTTTATATCTCTTTCAGTTTCCCTTACTCTCTCTCACTCATAGTTTACTTACATACAATGCATAAACAAGTAGTTCCATTACTGCACGAACGTCGGTTCCCAATACATGTAATGTAATGTAATGTACATGTATTCATGCTGATATCATAGTATTCGCTCCCACTTCCCCCCTGTACCGTAGCTGTCCCAATAGTGTCAAGGTAAACCATTTAAATTGATAAAGAGGAGTGTGTGCAATATAATTATTAGTGTAGATTATCTGTATTACGCCAGATAGTGAGCGTTCTGAAACTTTTTTCTTGCAAGAGACGATTTATGACACAAGCCTTGTCAACTTTTCTAATTTGAAAGTACTTTCGTCCGAAGCAAGCCTCTCTAGTAAGCACACAAACTCCTACATGTAAAATGCTAAGTTAAAAGAAAAAAAACAGAGTTTTAATTACTAAACAAGAAGAAAACATTTTATTTATACATTAATCAACAATCATAATTGAAACAACATATTACAATTGTTACAGATTTTACTTCAACAATTTTATAATTGTAGAAAAATTATAGTCAAGAAAGATTTAGGCCTTATACATTTTAAAACCGGTAAAAGACAGTACAGAGACGAAGGAAATTACATTATGTTTTTTTACTAGTTATGGAAATCGGAATGTCTTGTAGATTCATATAAATATTTAGAATTAGCGTTTCTATTTATAAGCATAAATATTGTTTTTGCTTCCTCAGATACTTAGAGTAATAACAAAGGTACAACAAAAGAAATCGACAACTCATTACGGGCTTCATTGTTAGCAGACTTACTAGGCACGTAAACCAAATAAAGATAAAAAGACCACACACACACACACACGAGCACACATGTTTGTGGGGGCGTGTGTGTGTGATTAATAGAAAAGTTTTTAAATAGTATGTGCTTTCTGAAATTACTTGATTCCAAGAAATTTTTGGTGAGCATGACAGCGATATGGAAACTGTGGCTGCACAGAAAAGCGTGCAAATAATTAGAGATAAAATAGGGAGAAGGTAAGTAACCAAAGCCCCGTATAAATAAAATATAATAGATGACTTTGTTTGTAGACTTAAGGAAGTAAAGTGTTCTTGAATAGGGTTTCAGCCAGGCGAGAAAGTGATAGTTTATCTTGAAGGCTGATGGAGTTAGAACCAGAAGATGTAAAAAGACCACGCAGAGAGTGTGTACAAGATGTAATTGTCAGGATAGCACAGTATTATGAACACGTAAAAGTATAGGCCTATAGTGTTTAATCAAAGTTCTTGCGACCGGTTTCAGTAGTGTTTAAACTTCCCAGGCTGTTAGGCCGTGGTGCAGAGTCACCGTGTAGGGGACCAGACATTTCCACGACCCGTCGAACTTCAGTGAAGCGGGAACCGAGACGTCATCTGAAGACGGTCGTTATGGAGACGACTGGTACCGTACTCGGTAACATTTGACCACGGCATGGGCGGTTTTAATTATATAAAGTGTTTACTTTATGAGACTGCACGAAGACGAAAAACATTGTGAGGTAATTTTTTTAAATCAGCGCAACCGAGGAAGACTGAGAAAAAGGTTCTTGGATAACACAGAAGAGAACCGACGAAATATTGGAGCGAGAGGGTGGCGGAAGCGAGCAGTAAGTAGAGACGATTGGAGGAATGTTCTGAAGGAGGCTATGGCTTACCAAAGGCTGTGACAATATTGCATTGACTATGATGATAATCATCATCATCTTCAGCAAAGATTAAACCAAAATTGGTTTGCTCCGGTCTCAAGCATATACATATAGCTGGTCACTCCGACGCATCTTTGGACGATCCCAATCTCTCCATCCTTTTGACTTATAATTTAATAGGTGTTTAGGGATGTAACAGTCATCGTTTTGGTTACGATGTTCCTACCATATTAGCCGATACTGGGTAATCCTGTCAAGTATACTCATAACATTCAGTTCCTGCCGTATATCGACATTTCTTTTCCAATCTTGAATAGTAATAATGATAATGTTAATTATTTAAATCATTATCCGGGCTATAAGGCCTTGGTATTTTAAAATCCTTATGCTGATAGATGTTATTAACGTGATGAGACGTTTCTGTCTCATCTTTGAAGGCCATCTTCAATGAAAGGTCTTTTAAAAAGCTGACAAGATGTACATCCGTTAACCACAGTACTGTGGCACAGACGTTGATCACAGAAACTTCTGATAGCCTCTACCATCATGAAGATTTTGGAAGACCCCCTGATGATTCTCTGCCTCCCGGAGAATCGCCACCAGAGGCTGTACTATAAAACCATTTAATTGTTCACTCACATCAAAATTCCGGCGCCATCTAGCGGATAACCACGTTGGCGTGTCCCTTATATTTTTACGTTCCCCGTCAGAAATACCAGCACTGTTTTTATCTGGGAGTCATCGGATAATAATTAGATTTATTTATGGAATTCATAATTTAAATAATTATAACGACGGCCGTGAAAGCCTCAGAAACAGACTAATGATAATGCTTCTAATTAATGAGAAATCAAAAACATTTACAAAGTTTATAGACTATATATAATTCATTTATATTTAAAAGTTGCAGGCAAATTTGTAATATCTGTGATTTAGAAAAGTAATTTGCACAGGTTTTAGCTATAAATTCCCTGTTCGTTTTAGCATATTTTTTTTTTTAAATAAATGAAACAGACAGGCATTTCTTATACAAAAAATGCAAGGATTTAAATACAAAAAAATAATTAAAATATGTTTAAGTGCAGTAGTTAAATTAGTTTGTAACTTATTTAAAATTAGTTTTGAAATCATTACCTATTAATTACTAAAAGTCACACCATATGTGATATATTAACTTTTATTTAATATAACCTTATCCGTAAAAATGTAATACAAATTTATTAAGTAGTTGAAGGAAGAGTAGAATTAGTTTTATAGAGTTTACTCAGAGGTGAAACGTTTCAAACATTAAAACTGTATGCCAATCGACAGTCAGTGTGATACGTGTCTGTTTGGTTGTAATACTGTGCTACAAGTAAGTTTGGTACATATTTTTGCTTCGTAAATGTTTCAAATATATAGTGTTTTGAAAATATTGTAGCCTCTGTATCAACGTGATTTTGCCCGGACACTAATTAATTATGTGTTCCGAAAACGTTCAGAGTAGTGCCTTAATGTCGTATATTTTTTAGTTAGAATTATGTCAATAATGCCTGTGAATTTTCGTCTATATTTATTACGTATCCAGTATATCGAATATATTGCCCAACTGCAGCTATACAAATTTACTCGACTTTTACTTCTGTAAACGAAAGGAAGGACTACTGTTGGAATAGCATCTGCTTCTTTAAATGTTTGTAAATATCTTTACCGCTGCATAAATATAAAAACAAAAAGAGACAAACTAGTTATTTGTCATTAAACAAGTTATACTGCATTTATTTCAATTACATTATTGTCATAAGTTGATTGAGAGTTAACCACTACTCTTGGTATTGATACTAGGGTGCGTTAGTGGGATACACTCTCCACTACGTTGTTTAACCTAGTTCTGGAGGCAGCTATTCAAAAACTAGATGTTTATGAACACATCGACATAAAAACCACACAAGCGTGCGCTTATGCTGATGACATAGCTATTATCAGCAGAAATATAAAAGGTGTAGAGGAAAATCTACTAACACTATACAGTGAAGCGCATAAAAGAGATTTAAGGATAAATGAAGCCAAGACCAAACACATGGAACTTCTATGGAATGCCACAAACGACCAGGTATATCTATCAGTTGGCATTTAGGCCTATACATCTGAACGTGTGCAACAATTTTCTTACTTAGGTTCACAAATTACTCAGAACAACTCTTGCAGCAATGAAATGAAGACCCGCATCGTACAGCAAGTGTTATTGAACTTATGAAAAGTTTTTCAAATCCAGGATGTTAAGAAAACAACTTTAGCTGACTGTATACAAAATTCTTATACGACCGGTAGTAGCATACGGAAGCGAAGCCTGGACTTTAACCAGCACAGACAAGCAACATTTAAGAATATTCAAACGAAAAGTCTTCCGAAAAATCTTTGGACCTCTGCAAACTGAAGATGGCTATTGGAGGATTAGAATGAGCCATGAACTGGACCAACTGATTCAGGGTGCTGACATAGTCTGGCTTAGTATGACTAGGAGGCTTGAGTGGCTGGGCCACGTAAGGCGAATGGATGACAGAAAAATGGCTAAGAGAATTGCAGATTGGACACCGGTAGCAAGAAGGATTAGAGGCAGACCCAGAAAAAGAAGTTTGGGTGACGTGGAAGATGATTTGAGATGTATGAGCGTGAGGGTATGGAGACGGATGTGTAATGAGGGGGCAGAGTTTAAGAAAGTCATTAAGTTTCCTAAAACCAACGCTGGGTTGTAACGCCAGGAAAAGGAAAGGAAGGAGAGTTTAATGTCATGATAATTTTTGATTGACTGTTAGTGATTTTTCACATTTAAAATTAGAAAATATGCAAATAAATAAATAGGAGCCTATTTTATTTGATATTCTATAAAACGTTTTTTTAGAAAGTGAAAAACGCTGAAATACATAACTTGTACAGAAATAGTATAATCTACAGGACCAGTACATTATAATGTATACTGTACAAATATGGTATGCTCATTCGCGTGAAGAATACAAATAATATATTTTGCTGTTTACATACATCACATGTATTATTTGTAAGATCTAATTTTTAATCCGTTAACGCAAAAAGATAATAATGGGGGGGGGGTTGTGTTACACAAAGAAATCATAATTAGATACTAAAGTTTGATCTTCAGTTTTTAATAAAGTTAGCAAAAGATATTTACGGGTGTTCTGCTTTGTGCGTACAAACTTTGTTTTTGGAAGAATTACTGGCATGCAAAGCTCTTCGAAATTTGACTGAACCGTCGGATTGTTTGTAGCGTGTATCGAAGTTTATTGGAGCGTAACCTTAGACGTCAAACCGCGCCTGTCCCGGGGACGCGTGTTCCAGTCCGCACTGAGCTCGCATTTCCCATATTTACAGTACTGTTCGTGTCTTAAAAACACAGACGACATATTATTTCAAAATTATTGTGACGGAAACGTTATTTATGCTGTCCGTGGTGTAAGCGACCTTTTGGTGTAGGCTAGAGGAAATGTTTTTCTAGGTATTCCATTTCTATCACAGCATATTGCTGTTTGTGTGTAAGCGACCTTTTGGTGTAGGCTAGAGGAAACGTTTTTCTAGGTATTCCATTTCTATCACAGCATATTTTAATTTGTACTTAGCTTTTTTATTGATATTTTAGTTTTAAAAATTAAAGTAAGGTATGAATTACAAACAAATATATATTGGAAATTATTTGTATACTTTTATGTTTTATAAGACAAATGTAAATTAACGAATCTTTAAAAGAAACAAATAAAACCTTTTTACAAAGAAAAGCGATTCCAAAATCTAAAATAAAATAAACTAAAAACACAAACAAGAAAGCCTTGATATTTTATTTTGTGTGTGTTATTAATAGCGATGATAATAATGATTAGTGATCGAATTGTAGAACAGGTAAGCTACTTTAATTATTTGGGAAATGATATTGGTTACGATAGGAATTATGATATTGATGTTAAGTTAGGTATGTTCCAGACGATCTGTGGGACAATAAACCGTATTTTTTAGAAACAAGGTACGTCAGGATACAAAACTAAAGTTATGGCAGTCCCTGTACTGTCCTATGGGCGTGAATTATGGACAACAACCAAGAAACAAGCCGGTAAAATTCCGGACTGGCCAAAAGAGTCTGGAAATACAAACCTATAGGACACAGGTGTGTTGTGGGTAGACCCAGGAAAAGATGGCTGGAGGATATTTGAAGGCGGATCAGGCAACACCTTGCCTATGCCGTGTTGTGATGATGATGATGCTCATGCTGATGCCGATGTTGCTGCTGCTGATGGTGATGATGAATAGCGATGACTAAAAGTTCAAGTCTTACGATTTCGATACGTCAACTAAAAAAAACTCCTATATTCGATATCCAGTGGTAGTCAATACGAAAATTAATCGTTTGATATCTGATTGTGGACAACCCGTGCGTTCGTTCACTCTGTGGGAGCCCACAAAGAAATAATCCTACTGTGCACAAGCGACCGACGGAGAAATGCAAATAATAATGTCGTTTGTCCTCTCTGGGGAAAGCTGTGAAACGGCCATTGTAACTGGTCAGCAGAGAGTTTGCACTGTAAACAGCTCGCGGACATGGCGAGACCACACATCTGAGAAACAACACGGCAGTATCGAAGAGTTTATAACGTCATCGGCTAGATGCCATTGAAAGTTAACGACGCCCATACATAAAGTTAAAAGTTTTTAAACATTATTGATTATGGTCCAAGTCACGTTATTGATAATAAATTACCTTATTTCAAATCCGTCCTGTGACTTCGTTGCGTTGTTTTTGTTGTTACGCGTTTCGGGAACTATGTCCCATCACCAGACGTATCACTCGGGAAGGGATCGTCAAATATTAAAATTCATAAAAGTACTTTATTTAAACACACGTGTCCGACTCGGTGCGCACCGTGTAACGTTCGGTTGGATATCCGGTTAGAGTATCCGGTTAGAGTATCCGGTTAGAGTATCCGGTTAGAGTATCCAACCGAACGTTACACGGTGCGCACCGAGTCGGACACGTGTGTTTAAATAAAGTACTTTTATGAATTTTAATATTTGACGATCCCTTCCCGAGTGATACGTTTGATGATGGGACATAGTTCCCGAAACGCGTAACAACAAAAACAACGCAACGAAGTCACAGGACGGATTTGAAATAAGGTAATTTATTAAAAGTTTTTATTGTCTACACTCTCAGCGCGTGTATCTACTATAACGAATATAAGGCAAAGTTAGAAGGAATAATGTTATCTTTTCTCCAAACACTTTAACTACATACGGTTATCACAATAAAAACGTTATTTTATAGTTGAAATCAAAGTATAACCATAAATAATAGAAAACAAAATGAAATAACTGACGACTATTATATTGTTACGACGGTCTAACTGCTCGTTGTATGGTCCAGTGGAAAATAAAATACAAGACACCAATGAAGTTACTAAAAAATAGCTTTAATTATCACAATTAATAATTCGTAATTAACTCTTACAATAATTCCAGTTCGGTTTGTCCACACGCAATAACAATTTAAAATAATAGAGTTCCACACAATTTATAACACAATAACTTCACACAATACTTCTACAAACACTTGATCCGCACTAAGGAAAATCGTTCACGTAACTGACTTGACAACGCCAGACGCTCTTGCTATTATAGGTCGCGCAGAGGTCCAGTATAGCTTTCCCTCCTTAGTGCACGCCTGCTTAATGCGTATCTCAAGTGTACTTGAACACACTAGAAGCTACTTGTAAGCGGCTTGGACTGCGACAGCACCTGCCAGACTCGCCGGGGGGGGGGGGGGTGGATAATGTTCTGGGCTGTTCGATAGGCTTCTCGTTACAATATTATATTATATTATTGTGTCCCGTATTATTAAAGTACCGTTATACAAAAATAGATTTACGAGGTTTGATCAAAAAGCTCATACAGTTCTTGTTTATTTTAAAAATTATGCCTTCATTCATCAACACTTATACTGCCTTCTTCAAAGTAGTCTCAGTCGAATTTAACACGATTAAGCCCGCCGTTTTGCATTCTTCAAAATATTTCAAGCATTCACTGTGTTTGGTACAGGCTTGAACTCGCTTAGCGATTTTCGTTTTACGTCTTCGACGTCGCAAAACGTTCTCCTTTCGTGGAAATTATCACTATTTTTGAGAAGAAAGATCGCCTTGGAACTAATCTGTTGAATGCTGCATTTGCCGTGTCATCATTATGACGTTTTTTTTGCAAAATTTGTAACAAGCAATGACGTGCGTCCGGGTTCATTATCGGGTTGCAATTTTCAGAAATTAAGTCTATTATTTTGTAAATCTGGTCGTTTTCTACAAATAGATTTATACAAGTGGCGTACAATGTTCAAATAGTACTCTTTATTTACCACTGCGCCTAACGATGTAATTTCGTGGAACACAAAAACATAATCTTCATCTGATAACCACGATCTTCAACTCATTTACGGCAGTCTTTGAAGCTTGTAAACCGCTTGTTGACGCACAGCAGTCTCGGCAGTAGCCTTCTGAACACGTTTACCAGGACAGAGCAGTTTATCACAGTTTACACAAAACGTAATCCACGTTCTGCAATCTTGCATTGTAGATTTACAAAAAACGCCTAATACATCTAAGAACGACTTACTCAATTAGCTGTGGAATCTAAACTATGCATCAAATAGGGTAAAATTTAGACGATTGATACTAACACGTGTACCAACATCACATAAAAACAGTTTTTAATCGGACATTTGTAGCTGTGGAAATTACAAAATTACACAAACTTAGCCTATTGATCAAACCTAGTATCTCAAATGAAACCGATGTTCGTATAATTCTTAACGCTAACAAACAAAATAAAACTCTGTACCTAATGTTATTTATTTTAGAAATATTTGTATAACACATAACAAACACAACAAAGTTTAAAATCTAATTCGTGTTAACAATGTCGGATGTTTGGATTTGAAATAATACAAGTTCTCCCGAGAGAGCAGTTATACGAGAACCATTGAAGTAACAAAGTATAGTACAGAGTTGAAGCCGCGGGAGTACTTGAGTTGACCAACATCAATAACTCAACACGCAATTCACGGACCCAAAGGCAACAGCAAAGATGGAGTACAATTATTTGTTTTTCACGATCACAAGAGCGTATAGAGTTAAATTCTTGTAAAATTCAAAATATAATTATAAGAGATGTTTATTTATATTTTGCTTACAAGTAAACACAATAAATCTTACCAAAACATGCAATTTTATATTTGAGGGCTTGGCGTCTTGACATTAACTATTTAACGTTTCAATATTATAAAATTCTGAAGTTCTAACGTTCTAACGGTCTAGCGTCTTAGTGTTTCAGATCTCCTTAAACACCTCTTGCTTATAATGTAAACGTTTAAAATCATGTTAATTTATAACCGTATGTTAATTTGGTTAATAAAACCATGGCATACCATATGTTACTTTTTTTTTCAATTTATTGTAGATTTGTAATCTGTTCTTATGCGAACATTGAACAAATTGGCTGACAACACACATACAGGATTATGAAGAGCTGACCATTGACAGCTCTTCTTGTTTTTGTTAATAGATTAAAGAGATACACAAATTACAAAACTAAATGACAAAAACATGTAAACAAATGAACTAAAATCACATTCACTTGCTGCTGGCATGATACAACAAGTTCAAATGTCAAACACTGGTCTAATAAGGCACATACACAGGTTGACATCAACACTTAATGTTGACACGAATACAAAACATACAGAACAGAACAGGGAAGATATCACAGACATTACAATACAAATAATACAGAGAATGCATTATTAGTTAAACCTGAATGGTAAGTCTAACAGTTTGTGCCTTTTTAGTCTACAAATATCTTCACTGTCATCTAGCAAATTAATTCCAGGTGGTTTGGATGCTTTTCTAATTTGGAGATGTGAGTCCTGCAGAGTCCAAAGTTTTGAACTGAAAGCGCTGGATAATCTCAATATTACTCGTACAAGCAGTGTCCCAAAGTTGAATACCATAAGCCCATACCGGTTAATATAAGAACATATAGATTCATAAAACATAAAGCATAAGAACTGCTTTATACATTAACAGTTTGTTAACGAGACTTAACCGTGATTTTCTGCGTACCAGCCAGTAGATATTTCTGACCTTGTGATTAAGTTCAATCTTCTTAGATGTTATATGTTTTTCCACGTTAGTCTCCTGTCCAGATGCATCACAAGGTACTTAGCACTTTCAGCTTGCGGTATTGGTTGACCATTAATTGTTACTGGAGGGCAGTTTGCCTTACGTGAGGTGAAGGTAACGTGTACTGACTTGGAGGATTTGATTTTTTGCGCCATTTATCAAGCCATAACTGAACGCTGTTTAATGATTCTTGTAGTATAAGCGATGCAGTTGAGGGGTTGAGAAGTGTGTCGCTAGGATTGCTGTGTCATCGGCGTAGGTAGCAACAGTGGTTTCACTTTCTGACGGTAAGTCCGAGGTGAACAGAAGGTAGAGCAGAGGACCCAGGACACTACCCTGCGGAACACCTGACCCCACTGGTAATAGAGGAGAAGTAGCATCCGAGTACTTGACTTGAAACACTCTGCCCACTACGTAGGAATGTAGAATACGGTAACAATTATGTGGCAGATTTTTCTTTATTTTGTATAAGAGTCCAAGATGCCAGACTTTGTCAAATGCCTGGGAAACGTCAAGAAACACACCTGAGCAGAACATCTTCGATTCCAATGATTTATTGATAACACTGATAACTGTAGAGTGCTTTTCTCGAAAGCCAAATTGGTGATCCGGAATTAGGTTGTTTTCTACAATTGTTGGCATAAGTCGTTTTACAAACAGCTTCTCAAAGGTCTTACCAAGTATCGGTAGAAGGCTTATGGGTCGATAAGAAGAGGGTTCGTGAGGGTTTTTACCAGGTTTTAAGAACATGATTACTTGATAGTAAGTGATTACCTTGTATGCGGTCCGCCGTGTGACTTCTCAAACTTGGTTAACGTTACGCGTTTCAAGGCGTATGCCTCATCATCAGACGTTTAAAAAACCAAAAACACACATATCACACAAAACTGCGTTTGTCAAGAAATAAAATTGCAGAAACAAGCATATTATGTGCACGTGATGTAGGGTGCGCACCCGTTCAGGTATTGTCTGCTACTGATTGGAACTCGTTGAGCAGTCTCAAAGCAGTATCATACAGGCGGTTAGATACAAAGTTCAATTGTTCATTCAGAACAAACTCGCGACTGCTATCATTATTTAATCCATAGATTGCCGACAGTCCCCCTTGACAATAATGATTTCCAGGCTGAGCTAAATACAATAAGATTTATTGCAGTTTCCAATGGTTACATTAGTCACATCATTGATAAATTGTTAAAGAAGCATAATAAAATTCATCTTAAGCCCAGTCCACTTAATAAAAAACACAGAAAAAATTTATATCTGCGAAATGCCAAAAATTTTGTCTTCAGTGATGAACAATATTGGTTATACTATGTCTTTTAGAACCAATAATAAACTGATTAATATACTTAGACCTAAACTGCCCTTACCTATTGAAGAAAAAACAGGCATTTATAAACTGGTTTGTAATGATAGTAACAGCTTCTATATAGGTCAGACCGGAAGAGGATTTTACAAACGCTTCCGTAAACACTTACCAAAAAAGACACATAATTACAACTATATAAAATCTAATTACACTCGTCATCTGACCCAACACAATCACAATTATACAGATTTTAAGTCTAATCTAATGCCTTTGCATATATGCAACAAGGGCCGATTTATGAATGCCTTGGAGGAGCTGGAAATTTATAATGCATATAATAATGATAGCAGTCGCGAGTTTGTTCTGAATGAACAATTGAACTTCGTATCTAACCGCCTGTATGATACTGCTTTGAGACTGCTCAACGAGTTCCAATCAGTAGCAGACAATACCTGAGCGGGTGCGCACCCTACATCACGTGCACATAATGTGCTTGTTTCTGCATTTATTTCTTGACAAACGCAGTTTTGTGTGATATGTGTGTTTTTGGTTTTTTAAACGTCTGATGATGAGGCATACGCCTTGAAACGCGTAACGTTAACCAAGTTTGAGAAATCACACGGCGGACCGCATACAAGGTAATCACTTACTATTATATAAAAGTGACTTGGATACCATTACGAAACATGAATGTTAAAATGATTACTTGAGCCGATTTCCAGAGAAGAGGAAAGTATTCAAGTCTGAGTATGGCGTTGAAAATGTATGTTATTAGTACAAAGCCTTTGTGAGGCAGCTCCGTTAGAATATTCCCCGATAACAAATCAATGCCGGGAGCCTTTGTATTCTTCAAATTATACAGGATTATTTCCTTGATTTCGTTAACCTTAAAAGGCTTAATAGGTAGAGTCAATTGAAGCGGGGAGTGTAAATATCTTTGTACCTCTTCATCGAAAGAGACGTTCTTGCTGGCTTCAGGTTGAAAAACGTTGACCAAATGTTCGGCAAAAGTCTGCGATTTCTCTGTATTGATTCGCGCCCAGCTACCATCTGGTTTATGTGTTGGTGGTATTTGTAATAGTGGCCTTTTAATCGTTTTCTAGGCTTCCACAAGGAATAATCAGTCCTTTCATTAGGTGGCTTCATTCTTTAAATTTTCTAACAATCGTTTTAGTTTTCAGGCCGCGAAATTCCAATTTCTTTGATCATCCGGATGATGAGTATGCTGCCAAATTCGTCGCAATCTACGCTTCTCAGCTAATTTCTTTCGGACAACCTGAGGAAGGTTTAAGTGCTTACTCTTCGCTGTATTGCAAGGTATAGCTTCCCAGGCTGATTTTTGAAAAGTACTGATGAGATAATTTACAGCCGCATCCAATTCAGCAGGTGTGTGGAGTGGAAGGTCTAGCGAGATATTATCATTTATAAGCTCTCTAAAGTAGTCCCAATCAGTATTACGATTTGTGAGTGTTGGTAGACTTTCAGACTCAATTATAGTATTGCTAATAGTGGCAATAATTGGAGTGTGATCAGAGGACAAATCAAGGCAAGATTCAACTTTGTAGTATTTATGAGACAAGCCTCGTATTAAAAAGAAATCAATGTGGTCAGGTATTTTATTTGTATCAGAAGGCCAATAGGTTGGTTGACCAGTAGACAGAAAGGACAGGGATTCTTGTCTAATGACATTATATAAAATTCTACCTCTTTGATTAGCTAATCTCGAATCCCATTGCGGGTGTTTTGCATTGAAGTCACCTCCCACCATAAAACGTGTACCAAGAGTTCTAAGAGACGAGCTGAAGTCAGTTTTATTGATTCTGTGTTTTGGGGGACAGTAGACTGCTGAAACAATTAGAGGCCTATTTGATCTTCAATTAAAACGTTTGTTGCCTGGAGGTGAGCAGTCTGTGAAATGTGTCTCAGATATAAGCATTCAGTCTAACCTGTTGTCAATAAGAAAAGCTTTGAGTTCTAGGCTGTGTTGAGAGAGTCCATTGGCGTTCCATAATCCAATCCTTTAACTGTTCTTCATTATTAATTAGAAAGTTTATTGACAAGTGTTGTAAGGAGATTAAGCACGACGCTATTTTGCTGCATGAGTTGACTGAACATAGGCTCAAATTTTGTCAGGAAGTGTGAAAGTGTGATGTCCTCATTTGCTGTCTGTTTGGGATTGCTGTCATCAGGGGGCGGGGACTCTGAGTGTCGCTGTAGTCCTGCAATTTGAGAGTAAGTAGGAAAAGAGACGTTATGGGTATTCATGTTCTGTTCCGTGTTCATAATTCTAAAAATTGAAGAGGTTCTCGTAGGTGTGGTGTTAGGTACGGGGCTTTTTCTGGCCTGCAGATTTTGATAAACTTCACAGCTTTATAATTAGCTGTATGAGGACCATCGCATAATGCACATGTGGCTGGTGTATCTTAGGTCTGGAACAAGTTGCGGAGTTGTGTTCACCTCCGCACTTGACACACTGGAAAGGTTTTCTACAGTACGTCTTACTGTGACCGTATGACTGGCAACGAGTGCACTGGAGTATGAAGTTTTTTCTCCGAGGTGGCTCTACAGTAATCTGCATGTTACCTAAAGACCTTAGGTTATATATTTGTTTATTGTTTGCTGCAGGTTCAAGATCAACAAAGAAGAGAGGGAGGGTTGTTTTCTCTACTCTGTGTCTAACGTTCATTATATTTCTGACTGAGTGTCCTTTTTCTTTTAGTGCTTCTTTAATAAAGTGTACACCGATGAATGTTTCTTTTGACAACCCGGTATGCTCGCTGGTCTTTAATTTGATACGTATGGTAAATAATTTTTTCGTCCTCGAGGTGACGGATTAATTTTCTATAAGAATCAGGTGTAAAAGTGTTGATTTTCACCGTATTGTTATCGAACGATTTAGTACTGTGCTGATCTGATTCCAAAATTTTGGTTAGGTTATTGATCATTTCATTGTAATTGACGACACCATGAAGGTATACAGGAGGAGGTCTAAGTACTTTCGGCTGAGCCAAGACTTGAGTAGTTTGGACGTTATCAGAGTCATCTATAGGTAATACCGTAAATCTGTTGTAGTCATTAAGCTGAGTGTGTGTTTCAGATGTGTTTTCTGAAGATTGACGACTTCTTTTTCGTTTCTCCACCATTAGGTCAGGTTAGGTTAGGTCATGTCAGGGTATGTTAGGTTAGGTTAGGTAAAGTTAAGTTAGGCTAGGAATATAATTATAACAGTAATTTCTGTATTATAACAATAACATGAAAATGCGATTGATAGCAATTGACCGGGTTTAAGTTTCCATCTCGGTCGCAACTGACCGGGTTTTTATACGATTGGGTCGCAACTGACCACGTTCCGAAAGAAAAAAGAAGAACAAAATATGTTTTGAACTGTCAAAGGATTCTTTAAGACCTTTGTGAATGCCAAATTTCAGGTACACGATAACATAAAAAAAAATATTATGTTATCAGTTATCGGTATCAGCTTATCGATACTTTCAGTCACTATTGTTACAGGCGATACGCTAATTCTGTGAAATTAGACTCAGTACATCAGACGCTATTTTACGGTTGATTTCCATTCTACTTTTTCCTAAAAACTTTTATTATAATTATGATATATAAGCTGGAAGTGAATATTAAACGAAACATATAGATCCAAGTAAAGACTAACCAAAATAGACGCGCGAGCGCCATGCGTATGTGTAAATATTGCTAAATAATTACTACGACAATTACATGTCACTTTCGAAAAGACGAGAGCGACGTTCAGCTTGTGTCTCGGCTAAGGCCGTGTACTCAATAAGGTATAGAATCTTCGAGCACTTGTAACTGCGCAAATTATGCCGACAGGCCGCCAAAATAATGGAAAATTATTCTAGAACATCTGCGAGATGTATATAAGCAACAGCGGGCGGCTTGGTTAATTACACCTGGCGTTATTGTAAGTGCGGATCAAGTGGCTGTTGCGGATTAGTGGTAAGTGATTACTGTTTAGAACAGTGCGGAACTCTAATAGTTGACATTGCGTGTGGCCAAATTTAACATGAATTATTGTATGAGCCAACCTTGTTGATTACAAATTGTTATTTGTGAGTAATTAAAGTTGGTAATTAGTGACTTCATTGGTGTCTGTATGTGTTGTTTCCACTGTACAACACGACGATCCGTGAGACGGTCGTAACGATATATATTTACTTATATATTATATGTTTCTTTTAATTTTTATTTTTTGTTACTAAACATATTTAGTTCAATGTCTGTTTTATACGAAATACCGTTCTTCACTATGTTTACTGCAGAGATGCAGTTACACATAAGTATACACTAGTGAAAGGACATTTTAAAATGTTTCTCTTTCGATTCAGCGTACGTAGTAGTAAATGTAAACGGTACAAACTGCGGCGCGTAACTCATATTGACTTATAGAGGCTATTTATAGACGTTGCAGTATGGAGATAAATACACCCAGTGATGCTGTGTGTGCACTCGACTGTGTGTACGGTACAGTCTGCTAAACAGGAAGTGGCAATGATAAACGCGTTCACCACAATCTCCTCTCTGCTGCGATGAACCTCTATCCGAGAGCACTTCAATTTAATCTAGTTACGCTGTATTCAAGAACGTACTATAATACTGAATTCCTTTACTTATATTACAGTGATTCCTTTGGATTTAGATAGTAAAGTTATAAATATTAATCAGACTAGACAACAGATAAAATAACGTGGTGGTTTAAAGAAAAAAAAACACTAGGCGTCTGCCTAAAGAAATGACGAATGGAACTTTTAATTACGGTGGCAAAACTTGTTGTTGTTGTTGTTGTTTTCTTCTTCTTCTTCTTCTTCTATTCAAGGAATAGGTTATATAAACCAGTTCCGGCATCCATCTCATCCTCGACGACCCACGTCTCATCTACCAATGCCATTATAATTCAGTGCCATTTATTTATCTTCCCTGTGCCTATCCTTTACTTATCCACGGCTGTAGCGTTTGACTTACGTAGAAAAAGTTACGTTTTTTTAATTACGAAATTTTTTTTAAAGTAATCAGTTTTTATGATTTTCGGAGGGTGATGCGCGAGCAAGTTTTCCGCGGTATAGCGAATCGAAAAAAATAAAAATATTTTTTGGCCCACTCTGCTGTCAATTCTGAAGTTATTTTTAAAAAACTGGAAATTAAAACAAAATTGCTTCTTCTTTTTCTTCTTCTCGTCTTCAAGGATTAGGTTATAAAAACCCATTCCGGCACTCATCTCATCCTCGGACGACCCACATCTCTTCTACAGTGGTTTTATAGTTCACTGCTGCTTTCGGCAGTAGATCCCCTGTCATCCTTTGCAGATGATCTCACCATTGTCGTCTGTAAATTGAAATAATTTCATTTATGTCCTTTACTTCAAGTTCTGCTCTGATATCCTCATTCTTTATTCTACCTTGCAATGTATAATTTAAAGTAGTTTGAAGAAACTGCATTCCAGCACTCTGAATCTTG